>VZRE01012962.1:0-52455 GCA_013396775.1 Cephalopterus ornatus
TACGGATGTGTGTCATTGAGGAAGGTCAGGCCCCTCGGCAGGGCCGGGGGTGGCCCGTGTCCCTTCGCCCCCCCGGGATGTGTCACTGTGGAAGTGACAGACCCGAGTCGTTCCAGTGCTTTTCCAGAGGGTCCGAGCGGCCTTGGTGTCGTTTGTGGGAGCTCTGGGGGATGCCGTGCGGCGCTTTGCACTTGGAATGCCGTGAACTTCCCAGTAGCTCTTAGAGCGCTGGTACCTGAGATCAGCACTGTCACCGCACCGGCAAGGAATGGGAAGCACGGCCCGGCCTCTCCCACGGAGCACTGGGGACGTGGGAATTGCTCATGGCTGTTGCTCAAACCCCTCTGTACCTTGCTCAAGACGTGGTTTCCCACTTCAGCAAGGTTGTAGGAGCTCAGGTGCAGACAGGAGAGCTCCTTGTGTCCAGTTGGACCCGCTGCCTTTCCCTTTCCAAGGCATATTCAGAATTCCAGGGTAGTTGTGCTTCATCACACCTCTGGTGGATAATTCTGGGACTGTAAATTGAATGAGCAGACAGAGAGTAAGTACTGCATTCAATAAATTCTGATTTTCTCTTTCCAGAGAATCTGAAATCTAGCTATGGGCTGTCTCAGGTTTAGCTTGTGACTGCACCCAGGATCCAAGAGGAACGTTGGCAGTGCCAGTGTAAAGTCTGGTGTCAGACATACTAGTTTTGCCTAATCATATACATTTTTAACATACACATTTTTTCCTTGCATTCTGTGTGGCATAGATAGAAAAGCTTTAAAACATTAAAACTTTTTTTTTTTTTTGTCGGTATTACATGTTGAAACCATGTGCTTTTCTTTAAAATTTCAGAAATTGGAGACAAACCATTTTGGATTGAGTTTTGGAGTTCATGGAACATTGCTTTTTTCTGCATAAAATTATCAAAATTAAGTCCTAAGATTTTTTCCTCTGTCTTAAACTAATGAACACTAACCAATCCTTTTAGTTTGCCTTTTTCACTAGTATTATTTAACTGTTTCTTATGCGTTACAGGAAGGAACGGGATTATAAATGAATCATTAGAATGAGACAGGTTGATGCCAGGTGGGATGAGCTGAGCTTCTCTCTGTTAATCCTCAGAGAGCTGAGGATGTTGAAGGAAGGCTTTTCCCCCTCTCTGTGCTTAGGGTCTGATGTGTTTGGAATTTGGACCTGTGGCTGCATATGATTGTTTATTAACCTGAACTCCTCGACTTCAGGGCTGGCTGGATGTCTGAATGCCGTGTTCAGGACAGAGCCAGGGTTGTGAAGGACACAGATTTCTCCGACCTTCATTTTAATTATCTCAGGCATGTCACGAACCAAAATTAAATTTTAGTTGCCAGCAGTCGGTGCTAAAGGTTTCTTCCTATCTATTCCTCCTTTTTGAACCTTTACAGGCAGAAACCCAAAGTTATTTACAATCTCAGCTGGGTGTTGCAACTCCTCTGATCAGGCAGGCCTGAGGTAATTGAAGTGATGAGAGTTTACAACCTGGACAAGTCTGATTTGTTTGTTTGTTTGCTCAGTATTCTTACGGAGTATTTTTGGTTCTGCTGTTTCAGCTTTGTTTTCCATTCTCAGTGTGACTGCTCAGGTCAGAAGTGGTGTTTTTCAGAAAATATGCCAATCGTGGCCATTGAGTATGTTGTTATTGCTCCTGGGCTTTTGGAAATGATAAGGGGGTAACAACCCAGTGGCTACTGCGTGGTTTTTGTCTCGGGAATGTTTACTCCCACTTCACTCGAGTTTTTAGTCAGGATCTGAAAACTTTCTGAGATTTCTCTGTTCTTTTTTTCTTTAAAGTTAATATTTTACTGTAGATGTCAGGTACCACAAGACAGAAGAGTAATTTAAGACACATTAATAAGAATTGTACTTAGTGAGCAAAACCACTCAGAGGATACAAGTTCATGTGCATTTGTGTTCCCTTTGTTTTTCCTGCTTATTTCCAATTGGAGCACTTTCTGTGTGCAGCATGTGGCTGCCTGTCTAGGTAATCACAGAATATCCTGAGCTGCAAGGGACCCACCAGGATCATCCAGTCCAACCGCTGGCCCTGCACAGACACCCCAACAATCCCACTTTGTCCCTCAGAGCGTTGTCCAAACCCTCCTGGATCTCTGGCAGTCTTGGGGCTGTGCCCACTGCCCTGGGGGGAGCCTGGTCAGTGCCCAACCACCCTCTGGGGGAAGAACCTTTTCCTGAGATCCAACCTGACCCTGCCCTGACACAGCTCCAGCCATACCCTGGGGTCCTGTCGCTGTCACACAGAGCAGAGATTGGAGTTGTCCCTCTGGAGGAGCTTCAGCCCCCAATGAGTCTCCCCTCAGTCTCCTCCAGCTGAATCATCCCAGTGTGCTCCAAAGTGGTTTTACTCTTTTTGGCTGCTGGTGGTCTTGAGACATGAGATGTGTTTGTAAAGGGGAGGGTCACAGAATCACAGAACCCCAGACTGGTTTGGGTTGGAAGGCACCTTAAGGCCCATCTGGTTCCACCCCTGGCATGGGGAGGGGCACTTTCCACCAGACCAGGTTGCTCCAGCCCCATCCAGCCTGGCCTTACGAAGGCCTGAAGTGTGTCCAACTTGCAGGTAATTAGTGCTGTGATTTTAAATGAGCAGCAGCCCTGGGTGAGGGCTCAGCTGCTGTACAGATGAGTCAGGCTGAACGACGCCGATTATCAGTGCAGTCTCCAGTGACCTGCTGTTCCACATTATCTTTGTTTATTCCTGATAAAGGTGACTGGCTCTGCTCTGCTTTTAAGAACTTTCTGATGGGCTGTGTCTCCTGGCTCAGCCTGTTTTGGTCTTTGTGCTGAAATATGTGTAATTTCAGGCAAAACAGAAAATCAGCTGTTGTTGGACAGTGGGGAATTTGCATCCATGAACGGCTGTGCTGGTATGGAACAGCTTATGGGATTTGGCTCTGAGTTGCTGCCTTGCCCATCTGCATTGATTTAAAACTAGCCCTGAGTCCGAGGTGCTGGTATTTATAGGTCCTGCCAATCCCAGCATTAGCAGAGCAGAGATGTTACAATTTTGTCACCTCAGGAAAATGTCATGTGGTAACATGGTCGTTCCAACCTGTTCTCTCCGGGGAACCAAGTGGGTAAAGACTTTTTAAATCCATGTCTATTTGCATATTGTTGGCATCCTGTGCAGGTCCAGTGTCTGAGATTCCTTCAGCTGAGATTCCCTATTTGAGGTTGTGAGTAATTTCCTGCTTGCTCAGCTGCCCTGGGCCTCTTGGCCTCTTCCTCTGCTTTCTGATACAGTTGTCAATTGATTCTTAATTGATGGTTATTTTCCAGACAAGAGAAGTGTTGTAGGACTACCTGGAGGATAGAAATGTGGGATTGGGTGGAGGAGCCCCTGAAGGGCCACGTTGCTGCCTCCCTTCAGTCCGCACCTCCTGCCTCAGATCTGTGCTGGGAAGAGATGTTTCACTGGGCTTCCCAAAAGAGATGCTTCAGAGCTCCCCGGTTCCCACTTCTGGGAAGACAGACATCCTAAGTAGTCATCCCAAAGAGTCTTTTTTGGTTCCTGTTTCTTGAAACCTTCCTGGAGGAGAAATTGCCAGCAGTCATAGAATCATAGTCATGGAATATCCTGAGTTGGAAGGGACCCACGAAGATGATCAAGTCCACCTCCTGACCCTGCACAGGACACCCCAAAGTCCCACCATGTTCTTGAGAGGGGTGTCCAGATGGGAATCGCAGGACACCGTGCCCGTGGTCTCTGAGGTGACACTTTGATGCTTCCAACCACGGGAGCGTGAACAGGTTTGGGGGTTGAATTTCTCCCAGCCCTGACATGACTTCACTTACAGTTCCTTTTCCTCTGCTTATCACTGTAGCAACTTCTCTGCAGCCTGACTCAAGCAGTCAGGACTGGGAGACTTTTTTAATAAGAGGAGTTTTGTTATAAAGAATGGATTTACTTTACTGAATTCTTCAATTTTTAGATGCATTGTAACTGTGTGGTTACTGTGTCAGTGAACTCTTCCGCAGTACTGTGGCAATTCTTGTGCTCTCACGTTTTAACTTTTATAGGATTTTTCCACATCTTCAGGCAACAAAACATTTTGTCTTTATAATTTATCCCAAGGTGCAGCGTTTGTTCTCACTTAGCACGTTTTCAGCTCTTCTGCATTATTCTGACATGCATGGTTTGGGCCTGTATTACTCATCTCTAATTTTTTCCAATTTTCTAATTATCTTCTAAAATATTTTCATACATTCTAAAAATATTTTCTAATATATTTGAGGAGCTGATAATATCCTTGCTGTTGTCTAATTTTGCCATGTAGGGTTTGGACAAGCACAGACTAAGAGATGTGGTTATACCTTTGCTTTTTTCCATCCTTTTTTTAAGGGAAATCTGATCTGGGAGACTGGTTTTCTCAGCTGGATGTTTGCAGCTTCTTATTTTAGAAAAGTACTTAAAATCCATTTACAGCTTCTCACACAGAGGTGAAAGGAAGGACTTTTGTTTCAAGTTCTTTTGGAAACCTGAAAACCGAATTGCTTGTTTAGCTCTGGGCTGTGATTTAAGCATTTTATCTGGAAGTTGTTATGGAAAAAAGTCTCCAGAAGAATTTGCTGGTTTTGCTGCTTGCCTTTGGAGCTGTTTGGTAGTAACAACAGTAATAATATTCAGATTAAGGGCCACTTATTTGGGCTGTTGTGGCTTGTGGAAACATGGAATTGTGCAGGGAAAGAAGTGTGATAGAGCCTTCTTTGTGGTGTGGCAGGGTTTGGATTGCAAATCCAGAGAAGAGGGAATGGTCACTGTGGCACGTGCCTGGTCTGGGCAATGTGCTCCACATTAAATATTCCTTAGGAAAGTTTACAATCCAATAAAACTGCACTAAAATGTAGAAGGTTCAGCAGCTCACATGTGCCCGTTTAACTGTGATTCCATGGTGGATTTGCCAGCCTTTCTGGTCTGGGCAGTGATCAGGCAGAGGTCTGGTATCCTGAGCTGCTCAACCTCTGGATATCCCAGGGAAATTCCCACCAGCCATGTGCAGATGACTGCCCTGTGCTCCATGAGGCTGCTCCAGTCATCCCTCCTTTGGAAACATTGTCCCAGCCCCAGTGTCCATGTTCCCTCTTTGCTGTTCCCTATAAGACTGTGGCTTCATCCTTAAACAACAAAGTCCTTTTCCATTTTGGAGTTAGTCAAGACTGCTTGTGGAGTAACCTGTGCTCTGTCTCTGCAGTGGGATATTTGCTTGTCTTAACATGGAATGCTGGTGATACTCCCGGACCCCCAGACTCTGGGGTGAAAAGAGGAGTGTTTGCCCTGTTACACAGGGAGAATGGGTTGGAATGTTACGTGAAATGTTGTATTTCCAGAGAGAGTGGTATGATTTGGTTTTTTTTTTTACCCTGGAAGTAAAATTTCACACTTCTGGGCTGGTTACTCCTTTTAATCTTGAATCTTGATATATTGCTGTATATTGGCAACTGGTGACTGGGAAGGTTGTTACTGGTTAGCAGAGGTGTAAATAAGGAACATGTGAATGCAGCAATCAGGTTTCTCTTCCCTGCACAGGGATGATCCTTCTGTTTCCACCGAGCAGCCAGGGATGATCCTTTAACCTGCAGTGACTGAAGGATGTGTGGAGGGAGAAGCCTGATTTTCTTGAGGAGTTCTAGTCACATTGGAAGAGTTTTTAGTTGGCCTTAGTTAAATGCTAATTTGTTAGAAAAACCTTCCCTTTTCACTTTTTGGTTAAAATCTGATTTATGGGATGGTGTTGACCCTGGTCATGGTGCAGGTGGTGACATTATCCACCCCCTGCCTGGCCATGTTGTGTCCTGTAGCTCCACTGCTGTTGCCCAATTGGAATGAAAAAATTCCCAATGCCATGTGCTAATAATCTGTTTGATGACACAGTTGAGTGAGCAATGTTTTGGCAGCAGGGCTGAGTGAACTACACACCTCTTCCTCCTTCCCGATTCCTGCCACTCCCTCTGGTGTGTGGGGCAGGAACTGGACATATCCATAAGGTGGATTTACCTGTGTGTCCTGAGTTGAAAGAGTTAAATGAGCCCTGATGGGGAGTTTTTCTTGCCAGTTAGTAAATATGAAAGTCAGGCAAGTGCAGGACATTCTGGATAACAGACTGTTGGAAAAAATATTGGCTCTCCATAGAAAACAAAGGGAAAAAACAAGAACGTTTTCTAAACACGACAGATTTGGAGCCTACACATGTGGGTCCTAAACATACCTATTCCCAGGAGCTGGAGACTGGATATTGCTTTTAGGGTGATGTTTAGGGTTTTTAGTGTAATATTTAAGGTTTTTAGGTTTTAGTACGTGTCCTTCATTCAGTAATGTCAGCGTAAGGGTGTTTCAGCTAAGCAAGAAATGGGAAAAGAATGAACTGGAGGGTAAAAAAGGCTTTAAAAAAAAGTTGTTTGAGCAGAGTACTGCACTGGGAACTCTTGAGTTTCCTGGACCTTTGTTTTGTTATTATGGGATATCCTAAATTACAATTAAGCTGCTGGAACCTGAAGTTTCTGGTCTGACTTTTTCAACACTCCACATTGCTTTAGCATTTGGTATAATTGATTTTGAAGGGGTTTTAGACTTGATTTCAGTAACTTTACGCTTGAATATGAAACAAATACCAGGAGAAGCAAGAATAAACCAGTTTTCCAACGTCTGCGTTGTTTGTGTGTTTAGGTGGCTGTCAATGCACACATCCCTCCGGATTATCTTCTTAGGATCTGTGAGAGGCTTGGACCCCTCTTAGACAAGGAAATCCCCCAGAGTGTTTTAGGGGTGCAGACTTTGCTGGGTGTTGGGCGCCAGTCTCTCCTGAGGGCAGCAAAAGGTAAGAATCTCCATTTATTTGTGCTTGAATCCCATTTTAATGATCAAAACCCTCTTGTTTCCATTCGTGTTGTGCTGCCTATGTGTTTGATGAGCCCTGCTTTGTCTCCTGTGCTTGCCAGTTTTCTTGTTGCTGAAATGCAGTTGTTGCTGGCCCTGTTGGATATATTTTCTATGTTCGAAAGTGCCATTTTAAGCAATTCTTGCCTGATCTTGTTACTTGCTTTCTCTGCCTGCTCTCTCCAGCGTGTTGGACTGGTGGTTGTGTAAATGATGTGAACTGGATTAGGGGTTTAATCCATCTGAAAAATGCCATTTTGTCGTATACATTTGCACACACCTGTGTCTAAAATCCCCCAGCAGTCAGTGTGTTTTGCTGGGCAATTTTTGAGCCTTATTTCTTCCATTGTTTGATTCCCTGGCTGTGCAGACACAGGACAAGGTGGGATTTGGGGCAGCATTTAGGGCGTGGGAGAAGGTGAGGCTGATTCTTCGGTGACAATTCCTGCTTGTCCTTGCTTAAAGTTAATTTGAAAGCCCCCAATCCTTTCATGAAGAGTTTGAAAAACTACTCTGCTGGAGAGAATGATCCTGAGAGTGTTTTTGTGTTAAAACTAGACAGATCTGAGAGCCATCTGCTGTTGGAGAGTTGATTCCTCCCTTCCCTCCTCACTCCATGCCCCTGACACTTCCTCCCTGGAGGAGCCAGAGCTTCCTTGTTCCTGTGATATGCTGATTCAGGGAGCTGAAATGTTGCAAAATTTGTTGTAGTGAATTAGATGAGTTGGTGGAGAAGGATCAGAGGGCTGGAAGTGACACAGGAGCATCATCCTGGCAGAGGAGGAGGGATGGGACAGCAGGACCTTCCTGTTTTGGTGGCATTGAGCACTTAATTCCCTGCATCCTGTGAAGTCACACTGATGCTAAACGAGGACTGTGGCATTCTGCTGATCCACTGGATGTCTCCTGGAGGGATGTGCTGTTTGCAAACACCCAGAGTTTTGGGACTGAGTCTTGTTTTGCTGTAATTGGGTGGAGAATTTCAGGTTTGCGGAGAAACATTCCTTCATTTCACACTCAGTTTGCAGAAAACAGCAGCAAAACGCAGAGAGAAAATAAACATTTTTATGCAGGGAGACAGAACTTCTGAGGTGGATTGATCTATTTTGGGAAGTCTTGAGTGCTGTTTTTAATGAGTATCATTTAATACTCTGGGCTGCAGGTTGGGGTTTAATCAGAAGGTGCTCTCAGGGGGCTCTGAGGCCCCTGAGCTTGTGCACTTGATGTTCAGAGATGTACATGGTGCTACACAGACCCACCAACCTGTGGCACTGTCCTTCTGTTTCACTGCTTACTCACCGTGGAAGCTCATTTCTCTCCTTCCAGATGGCCAGAAATGGAAGAAATCCAGGTCTAATTTCTGAGGCACTCAGAAAAATCACTATTGTTCTAGAGAGGAGGCTCTCCGAGGCCAGTTGGCAGCCGAGAGCTGGAGAGTCTTTAAAGAAAGCACTCTTCACTTTAAAACAATGATTTTTTGGGGGGTTGGGGTGCAGAGGACAATCTGAAAGGAGGGCATGTTGCCACCAATTGCAGGAAAACAGATTTATTGGAAAAAAACTCACTTCTCCACTTTCAGGGAAGAAATGTGTGTGTGTGTATTCTCCAATGTGCAGTTCCTAAGCAGAGGTGCTTTCAGTGTTGGGATTGCAGGACTGAAAACATGGCAAAGCTCAGACCTGCCTCAATCCAAAATGCACTCACTTTTTAGATTCTTTTTCTTCCATCAACTTAGACTCACCAGTCACCCAAATTAACCAAAAATAAGCTGAAACCGTTTACAGTGATATTGCTTAGGAACTGGTGGAAATGGGAGTAGCTTTAAGTGATAGATCTCTGGCAAACTGTTTAACAAGGCAGATCTTACTCTGGGGTGCTGGAAGCCGTGCTTGGTCTCCTGATTATTTAATTTACTGATGATTTCTGTTCTCTTTGTGGTGCAGACTTCAGACACACGCTATGGAAAGGCTCTGCCTTTGCAGCTCTGCACAGGGGCCGACCCCCAGAACTCCCCGTGAACTACGGGAAACCACCAAACGTGGGTGAGTTTGGAACTGCATAAGGTGGTTTTTTTTTTAACCCTCTCTATATTTATTCCTGTCCTGCTGGAAGTTTCTCTCACTGACTGAAACACTACTATGGGTTTGCATTAATGTGGTTTTAAACATTTCACCGTGAATTGATCTAGAATAGATTTCTCCCTGACAGTAGAATGATTTTTGTGTTATTCAGGCTTGGATCTTCCACAATGTGTGTAGATATGTTTTGCAAAGCTTTGCATGTCAACTTGTTTGGAGGGCAACAGGTTTGAGTATCTTTTTATGATACGCCTACATAATATATACATGTGTTTATAAGATTGGATAGGCATGGCCACAGGAGCATGGAATCCTGGAAGCATCACAGGAATCTTAGCCAGAACAAAGTGTCTGGCTCCCAGGGAGCTTTTTTGACTCAAGAATTCCTTTTAGTTTGATTATGACAGAAAACAGACTGCTTGCAACATCCCTCTCCAAAAAGGAAATAATCACCAAAGCAACATTTGTGTTACTTCAGACTCAGTTGTCCACACAGATAAAGAACTTGTGTAAAAATATGTGGGCTCTCAGCTGACATCTCATCACAGAGCTGCTCTGTTTTATTTAAACTGAAGTGTTTTCCTTGTATGGTCTTTGGTTAACTATTTTTATAGGAAACAAGTTAGGTTCTTGCAGGCATAAATGTAAATCCTGATTTGGTTCTTCTTGGAGTGTTTTATCTCTGTTTGTGCAAACGTTTTGCTGGTTTGTCAGAGAATCCTTTCAGATGTGTATCCCCCCTTCCTTTGGAGGTATAAGGGATGGTGATGGCAATTTTCTGTTTTTATGATATCTTTGTATTTATTATTTTAGGCTGGTTCTGCAGTTACTTTACTGTGAGGAGTTGTGCTGGTGGATTTCTAATAACCTAGATTGTAGATTTATTGCACACAACTTCTACAGCTGTATTTCTGTATGGATCCTTGGATCAGTTCTTTCATCAGACTGTGTTTTTGGAATACGTGGTATTATTAATGAACCAACCTGGCAGATTGGGCTTCAGCATTTGTCATGTTTTCATGGCAAACGTTTGTGCTCCTTGCTTGGTGATCATTTAGTGACTTAACAGAATAATTTCTTGTGTTTGGTGTTTTCCTAATTGCTTTTTTAATAAATGCAAAGGTATTATATGGAAAAGGGTCTTTTATAGCCAGGAATTAATTTCTATTAGTGTCGATTCCTGGAAGAATACAGGAATACAGCCCTGCTTGGTGTATCTACATAAACTACAAGTAAGAGAAGAAAATGTGTACGAAGATTAAAACAAGGAGCTGGCTATACTTAAGGCAGGAGTTTTGTTTGGGGATTCCTCATTGTTAATCCTGAAGTTGAAGTCATAAAATTCTGTATATATTTGTGCAAAATGGATGTTTTTTCCTGCTGAGTAGTGCCAGCCAGCATGTCTTGTTTTAAATGCAAGATGAAGAAGAGTGTCCGGCCTGTTTGGAATTTTGGCATAACTGTGAATTCCGACACTGTGCTGGCTCAGTCAGAGGGATTTTTCTGGAATTACTTGCTGAAGGAACTGGGCTGAAGGAAAAGACACCCATGGTCATGTGTGTTCAGGAGTGAGACAAGATGATTGTGCAATTACCTGTGTGAACTGGTAAATAAGGTATAGAACGAGGAGCTGAGAGTCTTCCTATATCGTTTCCCTACCAGTGATAAGGATTTAAGTTTTCCACTATGAGTGTGTTGTTCTGCTGGGAGAAAGGATTGCTGATGGTCCAGCTGGGATCAACTGGGAGGGTCCAGTTGGAAGAGCTGGTAGCTGCAGGGGTTTGCCTTTCCATGTGGTTGGGATGGGACCTTGGGGTCTGTACTCCAGAATAAAAGGTCTGGTGGAACTGGAGCAGGAAATCAGTGTTGCCTTTTCCCAGCGTGTTTGTGCAGAGCTGGGAATCTTCTGGCTGGGGAAGTCTCCGAGAAAGTGCTGATCCGTGGAAGTTGTTCTCAGGGATGTGGTGTCTGCGTGTTGGGTCTGTGGGGATCTGCTGGGGGAGGAGAGGGGGAGAAAACGGTGGCAGAGCTTCCTGCTGCCGGGACGACACGGGGAACACTGGAGATGGTCTGGTCGAGCCTTTCTGGGCAGGTTTTGCAGTCATGGGATTTTTAGGGCTCTGTTTGTGCTCTCACAGTGAGAAAGTGGAAAGACTGGTCATGCAGTACCCCAGCACTGGGAGTTATTCCCCTTTGATTAACCTGCTTTTGATGCTGCTTCAGTTTGTCAGAGGTTTGTTTTTTGGAGGCGGCTCGAAGCAGATCAGAAAGAAGGTTGTTTTCGCTCTTTATGAGCTGCTGTAACCCGAGGATCAAAATCTTTATGTGGGTAACTTTTTAGTGAAAATAACACAGGATTTGGAAGCAGAAAGTATAGTGTCAGTGAACAACAAGCATTTGAGCTGGATGGAAATTCACAGTCAAGGTGATCCAGCTACCTTGGCCGTGCCAAAGAGCAGCGCTGGGATGAGGTCAGGAATCGATGGTGTCTCGTGCTGTAAATGAGTTCCATGAGGTCAGCGGCTCCCAGAGCTGGAACACATCGTGCTTTCAGTGCTTTTCCTGGGTCCAGCTCTCTTTGTGGCCACTCTGAGAAGATATTTTCTGTGAACTGACCTGTGTTTCTCCCACACTCTGAGTGGTACCCGATCCTTGCTTGCTCCAGCCCTGATATGAAAGCAAAATTTAAGTCCTCGTTCCAGAGTTACAGTGCTTATTGCAGAGGGTAAAACAGTCTGATGTGACCTCATCACCCTTGAGAAACTCGTTTTAAACCAAACATTTGCACCAGTTTCCTGTTTTCTTAGTTTTCCTTGCAAAAAGTGGAGCAAAGCAAGGGTGTGTAGGGAGAGGAGGTGCTCGAATGAGCAGGTGCTGCTCGGTGACTTTGCCATCTGAAATCCTTGAATTCCTCCTGAAGTTGTGACTTAACTTTGAAATTTGGGCTGTCTGGTGATTGGTTTTTAAACTTCTTTTACACTGGCGGGTTGTTGTTGCAGGGTTTGGGGTTTATCCTTCCTGAGTGAGCTTTCTAACAGGTGTTTTTACATTTGGGCTGTTACCTCTGGTAGAACGTGAGGTAAATTGTGATTAGTGAATTGCTGTTGTACAGCATATATGACTTGCATTAAGAACTCTAATTTTCCTGAAGCTGTGATCTTCCAGGACCAAGGACTGTGGAAAATAAAGAGAAAACTGCCTGTATTTTACAGGTTGGTAGTTGGAGGAGCTGAGATGGCCCTTCAGTTTGGGGACAAGTTAACTTTAGTTATCAAGAAGACAAGATCTGCTCCCTTTTTATGTGAAATAACTGTCTGGAATGTTTTTCCTGGCAGGGAATAGTGAGAGGGTGGACTTGGCATCTTTTACACCCAGTATGGCATGAAATACATCAGTTAATTAGATAGGTTGCTAAAATCTTTTAGGGTTACTAAGTTGCTGTTTCTCTGGGTGGAAATTGTTGGTTTTTAATGCTTTGGGGCCTTAGGGGTACAAGGACTTCATTGTGCTGAAGAAAGGAAACTTCGCAGGGATTTTTGTCATGTGGGGGTAATTCCCTATTTAGATATTGTGTATTAATCTTCCTCAGAACTGGAATTAGGGATGTTTTCTTGTCCCTTTGAAGCAGTGGTAGTTTTTTTGTCCCAAGATGCTGTTGCTTTGATAAAGTTCTTGCTCCTCATGGCACAACAATAGTTCTGGATGTCTCTCGATTGAAGCATTTCATAAACAGGGCTTTTTATTTTGTAATCATCCGTGGGAGATTGAGGAGTTTTGTCCTCATTGTGCAAATAGGGAAATAAACGCAGGGAAAAAAAGTGAAATCACTTTCATATCCGCTGGAGCTGAACTGATTGCAAGGCTGGGAATCCACCGGAAAAGTGAGGTGCCAAGACTGGAATTTAGGTGCCTGAATATTCTTTATGCCTTTTAGTGCTTCCTTCATGTGATTTGCACCAAAAATCAGTGGTAAATGTTCAGAAGGATTGCATGGAGACACAGAAAATACTGTGATTGTTTGGAATATTTTGAAATGTGAATATACCTTTTTGATTCACACAGTTCTGTGTGTGGTTAAAACATTACTGCTTAAAGGCAGATACACTGTTATTATGTATTTAAATATATAAATATCTATGTATTGAAAGGCTTTAAGCATTGAAGAGCACAGCAGAATCTCCAGGTTGCTGAATGACTCCATCCCTCTGTTGGCACCCAGGGTCCACAGGGCGGGGGGAAAGGGAGGTTTAATATTTGTAATAATTTAGCTTTTAAGCTGTCACACTTGCATAGTAAATAAAGTAATGTATAGGAAAACTTGAGGCACCTTTGTAGAGCACTGTGGGATCTCTATGTTAGAGGTGGAGAAAAGGTTAAAAAAATTCAGTTTTATTTTGCTTGAGGAGACAGTTTTGTTTAACAGCCCTGTATATCAGGCAGCAACTCAATAGTAGGTAGATAGTAAATTAATTTGCTTTAGTGTGTTTTGCTTTTTAGTACTGCTGAATATGTGTTTTTGCATGCAAAGCAAATATTGACTGAAGGTGAGGTTATGCTGGAGCCTGATGGCTTTTGCAAGTGTCTTTTGTGCAGCTTTTTTCCCTCATGTGTTGTGTTTCAAGTACATTGAGTGATTAAAAGTGGTCTAAATTTCCAAATTTGAGACAAAAATACTTTCTGTAAAGCTGAAATAAATTTATTTATTAATAGATGCTTCAATGGTACAAATTTGCTCAAGGGAGTTACGGGTTTGTAACCTTTTGAAATGGCACTTCTTGGCTTTGCAGATTAATTTTTTTACCGTATTCCGTAATATTTTTTTGTGGAGATTGGGAATGATATGATGAGACAGTTAAGGAATGGGTTGAGTTTTGCACTGTGCTTTTAAATGAAGGGGTTGAAAGGCACTAAAGAGCTTGGTGGTGCTCCTGGGAAGCCCAACCTACTTCAAGGTGCAGGAGGCAAGATAAGGAGTTTCTCCAGGGGATCTGCTATCGCAGGGACTCCACAAACCCACCAGCCCAGCACTGTTAGAGCCTCAAGTGGCGCTGGAAAAACCTCTCCAAACTTTAAAACCTGAAGTTCGAGTGCTGTGAATGAGGATGGGTTGGGGAAAATAGCAATAATGGAGGATTGGTGGAATTAAATACCCCCAAAACTAGCTAAAATTGTACATCAGATTAAAGATGGGCTTTTCTACCCGGTGTTTTTGTGCATTTAGATTTCAGATTGTTCTTGGAAGGATTTCTGTCTGTAGCAATGGGAAATAATCTGTTGTTGCAGTTTTTTTCTTGTACCTGCCATTCTTTTGATTGGGACTTTTCCATCGGTGCCACGTATTTCTTATTCTTTCGTTCCACAGCCATGGGAATGCAGTGATGTTGATGTTGAACACGTGGAAGACCTTTGACCATCACATATGATCTAGAAGTCATTCCAAAGAAAGATTTTATCACCAAAAAACCCCACTGAAAATAAACAATTATTATATTATAAAACTAAATGTCTTGTAATTGTTATTAGTAACATCTAATATCCATAAAGCAGATTTCCCAGATCCATGTAGAGTAACTGTATCTGTACCTGTTCATGAACTGAAGATTGGAATAACTCCCACTTGTGGTGGGAACTTTTAATTTTGCTGTAATTTTTGGTGAGGAAGCAGGTGCAGCGTGTGGTGGGTATTGAAAGGCTTTATCAGGAGTGGGATTTCTTTTTTGTAACATTGTACAAAACATTCTGATGAGGTGGAAGAGGCTCAGATTTATAGATTGTAGTAATAAAGTTTTGAAGGAACATTATATTTGATTTAATACTGATTTACATTGAGTTCTAGACAAGAATTCATGTCTCAGTTTTCTTTTTGCTTTGTTTTTCTCTCGCAGTTCACATCCTGTCTGCCAGGCAATTAACTGGATGTGGCCGTTTCAGCCACTTGTTCCCAACATCCACCTACCAACACATGAAGATGCATAAGAGGATTCTGGGGCACCTCTCATCTGTTTATTGTATCGCCTTTGACCGCAGTGGGAGGAGAATTTTTACAGTAAGTTTAAAAATTGGATTTTTTTTTTTTTTTGAAGATTGCTTTTCTTGGTTTGATTTCCTTGTTTCATGAGTCCCTCAATGGCCTCTTAATCAATGATTGAGATGCAGATGCAACTTACTTCAGCTGCAAGTTAGTTTAATACTAAATTTACCTTCCAGAATTTGTGGTTGGTCAGTGAATACATGACTATTAATTTAAGATTTCTCTAGAATACAGTAGCATCCATTTCTGTGGTACTGCCCGTGCTTTTTGTTGGACATATTTAAAAATTAGTAGATTTTTCAAATTAATGATGCATTTTTAGCTGTTGATGTTAATTCCTGTGCATGGAGTGACAGGACGAGGGGGAATGGCCTTCAGGTGAAGGGGGCAGGGTTGGATGAGATATTGGGAAGGAATTCTTGGCTGGGAGGGTGGGGAGGCCCTGGCACAGGTTGCCCAGAGAAGCCGTGGCTGGCCTTGGATCTCTGGAAGTGTCCAAGGCCAGGTTGGACGGGGCTTGGAGCAACTTGGGACAGTGGAAGGTGTCCCTGCCCATGGCAGGGGGTGGAATGAGATGAGCTTTTAAGGTGCCTTCCAACCCAAAACATCCTGTGATTCCATGATGTTATAAAATGGAAATCCTTGACTCCACAAGGTGATCCCCAGACTCGTATGAACATAGTTCATAGTCATAAAATCCCAGACTGGTTTGAGTTGGAAGGGATCTGAAAGCCCATCCAGTCCCACCCCCTGCCATGGGCAGGGACACCTTCCTTTATCCCAGGTTGCTCCAAGCCCTGTCCAACCTGGCCTTGGACACTTCCAGGGATCCAAGGGCAGCCACAGCTTCTCTGGGCAACCCGTGCCAGGGCCTCCCCACCCTCACAGCCAAGAATTCCTTCCCAATATCCACCCTCAAAGTAAAGAATTTTTTCCTAATACAACAGCGGAATCCCACTGAAGTGCTTCCGTCACGTTCACAGTGGTGGAGATCCCTGCCCACCCGCAGATTTAGGTGATCTTTGGGAATATCTGTGTTCCCAGGGCTCAGATGACTGTCTGGTGAAGATCTGGGCGACAGATGACGGGCGCCTGCTGTCCACCCTGCGGGGACACTCGGCCGAGATCTCGGACATGGCCGTGAACTACGAGAACACTCTGCTGGCCGCGGGCAGCTGCGACAAGGTGGTGCGGGTGTGGTGCCTCCGTACCTGTGCCCCCCTCGCCGTCCTGCAGGGCCACTCGGCTTCCATCACTTCCATACAGGTGAGGGACCGTTAGGTTTGGGTTAAAATGGTAACAGGAGGTTGGCAATCCGAGATAAAATTTATCATTTCATCTCTGGCGGTGGAGGTTCCTCCCGACTTGAGGTTGTTTCTCTTGGCAAATTCACTGCTACTTCATCCTGCTGCTTCCTTGGGTCTAGAAAATGATAGATCTGGTGCTCTCAATGAGCCAGGGAGTCATGTTTGGCATCTCTGGTGCTGGTCCTGGCACAGCACCTGAGCCGACAGTCCTGTGTCCATAGAGGACATTTATTTTTCGAAGAATCAGCTGAAATTCCTTATTCCACATTTCTTGTTTCTTTGCAGCCTTAACTTGTAGCATAAGGAGCTGTTCTGGGTTTTGTAGCAAGTGCAGATTTTCTTTAAAAAACAACACAACTGCCAGAAACCTCCAAAAATCAAAATTCCAGGATAAAGAAAAAAAATAACATTCCCTGCAATTTGGCAGGTGATCCACATAGAGGGTAGAGTGAGGGGGGCTGTTTGGCTCAGAATCCCTCTCTTCAGGAGCTGTGCTTCCTTGGATTGAGCACAGGCTTCTCCATCATGCCAGTGGTCCCCAGGAGCTTTGTTTCTCCCCCTCTTCCCTACACTTCCAATTTTGTCTGATTTCAACCATATTAAGGTGATTGCTTTGGAAATGTATTTTACAACCTGGTTTTATAATTGCTATGTTACTTACTTACATATGTGTGTGTATATATATATATACATATGTATGTTCCTCACAAGCTTTTTGTAAAACCCTGATCATTTAGAATATAATCAGTGATGGCTTTTTGAGGAAACGGTGCAAACAATGCAAATAGAGGAAACAATTCCTCTCTCAAATTACCAGGTAGCCAGAGGATTAAAGGCGTTGCTGCAGTTATGAAATTAGGAATAAAAAGCTTTCCCACTCCTTGGAGAGGCAGAGGAGACATTCAGGAAGAGGAAGGGAGCGGGGATCCTGCTGTGCTGCTGTTCTTCATCGGGATACAGGAATCATTGTATTTGCCATGTTTGATCCAGTTCTATCCTCAAAAGAGCTATTGCCTCATCTTGATACCCCATTAAAAGGGTCTGGGCTTGTTTCATTTCTCCAATTTACTCCCCTTTGTGTGGTAGAAATAAAGAGTTCCTACTCAAAATGTGGGTGTTTTCCATTTCCTCAGCTTGATTTTTATGGAAGTTCAGATTCTGTGCCTGTCCCTGCTCCCTGTTCTCCTGGGGAGAAAGCTCATATGCGAGTGAAAAAAAAAATTCTTTACAGGTTTCCAGCATGAAAGAAGAGAAAGAAAAATTAGCTGGTTTAATTATTCCAACTTTATTTTTAGTTCTCTCCAGCAAGGAAAGGAACAACACGATACCTCACCTCCACTGGTGCCGACGGAACAATCTGTTTCTGGCAGTGGCATGCGAACACCATGAAATTTAAGTAAGACTCTTTAGATAATTATTATTATTTTGACTTGAGGAGGGATTTCTTTTGAGTTTTAGCCTGGAGAGGAATGCTGAGATAATTAAATAAGGGCATTTTCTTGCTCAATAAACTGGTGTGGGGGGCAGGAATTCTGTGGCGTTGGAACCCAGAGGGGAGGCAGAGATTGGGGTTGTTATTTCTGGGTTTTGTGCCTTTCAAGGCAAAGTTGTGGAAGAACTTCCAGCTTTTCTGTTTAGGAATAAATCCTTGTCCAAAATGGCAGAAGAACTAATTTGCTTTTAATCAGAAGAACGTGCATATGTAAATGTCACCAAACCCATATTTAATAGGGAGTAAATGCCATCAGACGAACGGTTTGGCAGGTTCTGTTTTAAATAGATTTGAATTGGTGAGTGTCACGATAAATCAGTTAAATAGTCCTTTCAGTTTAGAAAATTAGGGTTTTCTTATTCAACTAAGGACAGAAATGCCCCAAATGAAAAGTTCTAGGAAACTTAGGTGAGAATTGTGATGTAAAGAGATTTAAGGTGAGCATATTGACCCCAGCCTGAGCTGCAGGGTGATGTTTTTGTGGAATAAAGCAATGAAAAGTAAAAATGTCGTGTTGTTGCATGTAGGGATCGTCCTGTAAAATTTGCAGAGAGGTCCAGGCCTGGTGTTCAGATCTCCTGCTCATCCTTCAGTTCTGGTACGTGTCCAGGTCAGGTATTCCATGGACTTGGGTCCTTTGGTGACAGTTCTGCTACTTCTCTTTAAATACAAATGCTATTAAACCCTTTCTCAGTTAATTTTAGCTCTGTCACATTGGGATTGTTTGAAATTTTCCATGCCAAGTGTCTGCCTCAAGTTGCTTTTTCTCTTTTTTCCTGTAATTTAAGCTAAAATATCTTGACCAAGTCAAAGGCTTTCAGTCTCTCGTTTTGCACATCAGAGATATTTTATATTTTTATACTTTTTTATGTTTTTACAATGAAAATTTCTCATGAAATTTGCCTTTTTGAAATGGAGAGCTCTTCTAGAGCCACCTTCCTTTCTGCAGTCCAGAACTCCTGAAATAACTAAACCCATTTCAAATGCAGTAAATCACACAACAGTGGCCTTTTTGGGCAATATTGTTAAGAAATCACAATAAAATTAAGACTAAGAATGTAAGTTTGTCACAAGCATTTTTAAACACTTTTTTTTTATCACAGTGGAAAAATTCAGATTAGGGAAACTGAAAAGGGCAAACAGTCACTTAATAAAATTGAATTGGTTTGGCTTTGAAGTGTAATTTTTTATATAAATGGAATGTACTTCCAAATGTGTTGGCTATCCTGTGAAAATGTATTACTTAAGGAGCTTTTCCCAGTTTCTCAGCAATCACTGACTCCTGATTCAGCAATAATTTCTCTGATTTGTGTCAAATAGAATTGAAGATGCGCTTAAATATTTTATTTTATACCTACCGGTTTACACTGAAATTTTCTGTATAAAACGAGTTTGCTGCTTTGACAAGAAAGCAGCAAATTCAAATAAAACAAAGTTAAAAGAAGTTGTTCCTTGGGTGACTTTTCTTCTCATGGAAAACTCTGTGTCTTAGGTGGCATGTTCATTGCGACAGGCAGCACTGACCACGTGATAAGAATTTATTATTTGGGTTCAGAATCTCCAGAGAAAATGGCTGAGCTGGAGTCTCACACGGTAAGAGAGGCAAATCGGGAAGCAAATCTTTTTTTTCCTCCCCCTTTACTTAATTTCAGGAACTTGGGTTTTTACATCCCATTTGATTTATTAACTCTCTAGAATTTATTTGGCTCTCAATGCTGTGGTGTTTAAATGCCTGGAAATTTGGGGGGATGATTGTTTTTTAAGTCCCTCTGAGGCAAGAGGTTTGTGCAAAATAGGCTTTATATATTTTATTCCTCCAGAAAACTGGGGTATCAGGTGATTTTCCCATATTCTTGAAAAAAGTCTGGGTTGGAACGAGGAATTAAAGCAGTTTTAATGCACCATGTTATTTTTTTTCCTGTTAAATTTACTGCTGAGTATTTAACTTCGGTTGTGACCACAAATCCACATAACAAGAAAAACAAAGTAGTTCACGTTTTAGAGTGTGCAGTCAAAGTTTTGGATCATGATGGAAATTTCCTTTAGAAAATCAAGCTTAGAAGCATCTTTTTTCAGGTAATGCAGAAGGGTTCCCATAAAAACTGAAACCTTAACAGCCTTCTATGCATTAAGCCTGAGGTCTACATTGGATTCACTGAACTGAAGTGGGAGTCTGGGGTGTCCCATTTAAATCTCCAAACCAAAACATCTAACAAGTGTTTTGCTCACAAAAGAGTGTTTTCTGTATGGAGCAGGTTTGGAAGGAGCTGTAATTCCTTTTAAGTTTTTTAAGTCCACTCTTAATCCTGCAGATAGCAAATCCCAGATGGGTTATTAGGAGCTGGAGACACCGGTGGGAGTAAGGATACGAGTGCCTGGAGCCAACACAAGTATTTAGCAAATTAAAAACAAAAAAAGGCAAACCCGGTCCTAAAACATAACATTTGTTTCTCAACAGTTTATGAGTGGAAATAAAGCCAAGGTTTGCATTTTTTGGATTAAATTTTTTTGATGCACTTTAATATTAGGTCTAAAAATTACAGGAAACCATCATCTCTCCGAAATTTTCTGAGTGTTTAACGCAGCAAGTCTGGGGGAGTTTTAGCTTTGAATACAACTTCTCTATATGTGAATTTTTAAGACTGTTGTAGGAAAGATAAATTTGCTAAATAAAAACTAATCAAGAGTGGACTAATTGAGAACTTTTAGGGTGAGTGTTTCAGCCTACAAAACACTTACTGCTGTGTTTCCCTCTTCAGGACAAGGTGGTTGCAGTCCAGTTCTGTAACAACGGGGACAGGTGAGTGGCTGTCCTGGGCTTTGCACCTGAGACTGTTGTTATTTAGTTGCCCAAAGAACATTTCATGGAAAATTTGGCACAACAGGAAAACTGCCTGTGGGCTCCGATTAATCCTGGACAAACTATTTAAGTGTGTTGCAAGATGTGTGTCATGTCCACAAGCTCCAGCTTGTTGTCCTCTGCTGTAACAACAAAAACCTTCTGTAATTACGCTTTTAATTTTTTTGTTTTCTTTAAAACAGCAAACTGGAACCCAAATTTTGTGTCTTTTTCTGTAGGAGTGTCTTACTTCCCAGGTAACTCCCACAGAGGGAGTTACTTGTGGAGTAAGAGCATTGTAATAAATGTAGTTTAAAGCAAAAGTTAGGACTTAATGTAGATGGGTTTTTTTCCCAGCTTTTATTCCTATTTCCTTATTTTGTTGGGCAGGAGGTTTAAGGGATATGTGGAAGCAGGAACCTTCCAAACTGTAGCTTTGCACCTTTACTTGGAGATCTTTGTCACGTGAAATTATGTGGGAATGTGGTGCTGTAATTGTGCTACCAGTTCCTTCCAAGCCATGTCAGAGGGTTTAGGTCATATAATCACTGAAAATTATATGCTACAGTGATGCTTTGATGAAAAAGTAGTTTCCTTTTTATTTTAATATAAAGAAGTAAAAATAACAGGAAAATAAACTTGTCAAAAGCATTTTTAAACTCTTTTTCATCACAACGAAAAGACTCAGATCAGGGAAACTGAAAAGGGGTAAAAAATCACTTAATAAAATTGAATAGATTTGCCTTTGAAGTGTAATTTTGTGTATAAATGGAATATGCTTTTAAAGGTGTTGGGCACCCTGTGAAAATGTATTACCTGAGGAGCTCTTTTCTAGTTTCTCAGCAGAAATGGTCTCTGTGACATCGATGGCCAGACACTCTGATGTGCTTAAATACATTTGCTGGATGCTTGACATTTTTAAACAAGGAGGAGTTTAAAAATTAAAATATTCATGTTCAGCTTCCCAGTCAGAGCTACCTACTTGTAAATTTGGCTCTTCCCTTTCCCTGTCTTCACCCCCTCGCTGAGTTAATGTATTGTAATTTATGCCACACTCCTGGCACGCAGTTGCTCTTTCTTTGCTGCCACTCTGAGCTGCTCCAGGGATTTGCTGATGTCATGAAACAGGGAATGTGCAGCTCGGATGAGTTACGACACTGAAGTCATTCCAAGGCCATCTGCCTGCTGGAGCCAAATGTAATTAATGTTGTAAACTCTTCTGTACAATATCTGATGTGAAAACTGGAGCCTCACAAGGACGAGAAGCAGTGACACACAACTACACACTTCCAATATATATCTCTCAATATTTGTGTACATGTGGGTTTTAGACCAGGCTTATTCAGAATTTCATGGCTTTTTTTTCTCTTTGCCCCACAGCTTAAGGTTTGTCAGTGGAAGCAGAGATGGAACAGCAAGGATCTGGCACTACCATCAGCATGATTGGAAGAGTGTGGTCCTGGATATGGCTACCAAAATGACAGGGTAAAGCGAACCAAGCAGAACACACCTCGTGGCCACATTTACATGCAAACTAAATCCTCCATCATATTGAAAACTGTTTATTTGCTGCCATTTTGAGTTAATTTCCCTGCGTGTTTTTTATGTGTTGAAAATGCCGTGGCTCTGCCTGTTAATTTACACAGTTAATTAGCCCACCAAAGAAAATATTAATACATTGGTGGTTCCCTGCCTAACAGTTGGGGAATATTTAGTATTTTACATATGAAGTAAGAATGTCAAACAGTTTATGTCACAAAAAGAGGTTTTAGTAGAACCCCATTGATCACATGCTAATATATATATATATATCCAGAATGTTTCTTAACATTGTATTTCTTCCTAAATTTTCCAAGTAAGAGGTGAAATGTGGTGTTTTGGTTCTCAGGTTCAATTACGGTTTTGAGTTTTTCTTTTTGAGATCCTCAAGTGACTTCTGTAAGTGCCTTGTAATTGGATATGCACAACAACAAAGAGCAGAAATCCATTAGGCATTTGCTTGGCAGAATTCTCTGTGTTTCATATGGTTACATTTGCAGTGTTTGCTGTCAGAGGTGTGATTTGGATTTATTTAACAGGTTCCTGCTCTTTGTGGAGTTTACTGATATTGATGACTGATAAAAACGCCTTGTAGGAAGAAGCTTAATAGATCTGAAGAGCTTGGAAGGAGGAAAAATTGGGGTAGACATGGGTGGTGGCTTAAGAACAGAGGAGAAAATGTCCTTTTTAAGGACATAGAGCTCTATAAATCTTAGTGGCATTGAATATTTCCTGTATCCTGTTTTTACCACCACAGAACCATTCTTCTTTCTCCTGCCTCAGCCGGAGTCACAGTCACATCCATCCTCCCTGAATTCCATACTGAATTAGCACTGTGAAATGTTTCCATATGCAGTTACTGATTTATTCCTTTTTAATTCATTGATTTCCTTAGAAACAATGTGGCATCTGGGGAGGACAAGGTGACTAAGCTGAAGGTCACCATGGTGGCCTGGGATCGATACGATGCCACTGTCATCACTGCAGTCAACAACTTCCTTCTCAAAGTGTGGAACTCGTCCACAGGGCAGCTTCTGCACAGCTTATCCGTGAGTAACATTCCAGGGGAGAATCCCAAATGGGTATAGTTCATCTCTGAGATAGATTTGAGGCTAAACTGCATCGTCATTCCCCCTGATGAGGAGTGTTTTGGTCTTGGAAGTATCCAGCCTGTTGGGAGGAGAGTGTATCCTGGGGAAATGAGCTGATGGCCAAGATCCTGGTGATTTCTGGCTGACGAGGAGCCCTTTGAAGGCTCCGTTTGTGCCCTGATTTCTCCTTCCTCCCCATGTCAGCAGTGCTGAGCTGCAGTCAGGGCAGTGACTGTGCCAAACCTCTGGCAGGAGTGTTGTCCAAGTACAGCTCCAGTCCCAGATCCAGTGTACTGAGCTGCTCCCTGATCTGAGATGTCCTCACCCTAATTACCAACACATCTGGAGGTACCACATGGAGAAACACGAGTTCCTTTTTCCCCCTGCTGTCGTTGTAGGGTCATGATGATGAAGTGTTTGTTCTGGAGGCTCACCCCTTTGACCAAAGGATTGTGCTTTCGGCGGGCCACGATGGGAATATTTTTGTTTGGGATATAGACAAAGGAACAAAAATTCGCAATTACTTCAACATGGTAAGAAGGATCAGGGAGGGTTGTTTTCATATTTGTTTAAAACTGGTCTTGAGACAAACACAGATTTCATTGCACACCTGCAGAGCCAGCACAGGTCTGAGATCTTTGGCTTGCCCTGTGTCTTCCATTAAGATAAAATACAGACTTCCAGGGGGTTGATTCAGAACATACATTAAAAGTTGTGCCGAAATTTCTGAACAAAGAGAAAATGTGAAGTTTTACGGCGTTGTTCAGTTTAACTTTTAATACATAAAAGTGCAAATCAGTCTTGAGCGAGGTGAGAAATTACAGAATGAGTGTGAAATACGGGTTGGAGCACAGGTGAAATGTTTGTAAAAAAGCTCTTACAGTGAATATATGGTTGTGAAAGAAATGTTCTGTGCTTGATCCAGATTGAGGGCCAAGGCCACGGAGCTGTTTTTGATTGCAAGTTCTCACCAGATGGGCAGCATTTTGCCTGCACAGACTCTCATGGACATCTGCTACTATTTGGTTTTGGATGCAATAAATACTATGAAAAGGTGGGTTGAATGAATTTTAAACTTTTCCCTGTCTTGCTCTGATTTTGTCTTAAAAGTATTTGTGTTACAATTTATTCCCTCGCCCTGCTCCACACAAAATAATAATTAGATCATGAAGCAGTTTCTTTTTACCTAAATCAAAAAGATTTAGACAAGAGAATCTTAGGCAGGGGAGCAAAGCATTAACTTCTCTCTGTTCACCCCTTTTGGCCTGTTTTACCCTTGAATTTCTGCATCAGGCCTTGGTAATAAACCACATTTGTGGTAGGAATCTGTTCTCTGTCTCAACATTCCTTCTGCTGCTCCTGAGTGCAGGAGTTGTGGTTTATGGGTATGGAGCCATTCCAGAGCAGCCAGACAGCTGCAAATGGCCATTGATTCATTCCCTAAATTGCTTTTCTTTCAGATTCCAGATCAGATGTTCTTCCATACGGATTACAGGCCTCTGATCCGTGATGCCAATAACTACGTGTTGGATGAACAGACCCAACAGGCTCCACATCTGATGCCTCCTCCATTCCTGGTGGATGTTGATGGAAATCCTCATCCCACGAGATTCCAGCGCCTGGTCCCAGGGAGGGAGAATTGCAAGGATGAGCAGCTCATCCCTCAGCTGGGATATGTAGCTAATGGTATTCTGTCTAAATCTCATGAATAATACATGTGTGACAAAGGATTGAGCAGCAGCTCTGTGGGGTGGTGCTGTAAGGATTTATAAATTAGTGGTTTAAATTCAGTAGAGAGGTAGAAGAGGAGATAGGGTGAGTTTATGGCACTAAGGAAGTGTCTGGAATCAACCTGACTGGAAACAAGAATATTCCAAAATCTGTGGGCTTCTCCCAGATATGGCAGGTGCTTAAAGCATTGTCCCATTAACCTCAGTGTAACTGTGGATGTGAGGAAGGACCCAGGAGGGTGAGAAAGACATGGAAAAAACAGCTTTTGTTTTTTAAAACATGGGGTTTTTTCCATGTAGACATAAATTTTTGCAAAACGCTGATCTCCAGAAAAGACCTTCCATTATTACCCACTGAAGCATAATTTCTTTCTGCTGTTTCCAGGGGTTTGTGTTGATGTTTCACATGTGCTCTGGAGTTTCAGGGTTTTATTGTAGCTCCTCTTCTAAACTTTGCCTCCATTTATTCCATGAGAGCAGAAAGCCAGCTGGTGATCAGATGTTCTGCAGGGCAGACCAACAGTGGTGCAGAGTTTTAAATGGGATTGTTTCTATGGTGTTAAGTAAAACAGAAATCATTTTATGAAAGAGATTAATTTATAACAGAAATTAATCGTTTCGTATTTGTGGCTTTGTTCTTGCCAAGGTGATGGTGAAGTAGTTGAGCAAGTCATTGGGCAACAAACAAACGACCAGGATGAGAGTATCCTTGATGGAATGATCAGGGAGCTCCAGAGGGAACAAGATCTGAGACTAATTAATGAAGGAGAAACTCCTCCAAACCCTCCACTCAACAGATCCCTCTCTGTCAATGGAGGTCAGTGTCCTGCCTTGTCTCCAGCAGTTCTTTTCTTAATCACAGAAGGTATTGATCAGAATGTCTTAATGTGTCTTGGAGGATGCTTTTCTCTCCTGTGTGTACACCTTGATAACCTGTGGGGAGCAGTTGGATGTTCTCTGGATTCCAACAGAGAAATAAAAAGTTTAAGGTGCAGCTGAGGGCACACAGTGTCTGACTGGGCTGTATCTGATTACCTGAAGCTATTAGACTGGAACTATTCCTGTTATAAACCATTTTCCTGAAAAATAAACATAAAATTCACTGTATTATCTCAGTATCACTGCAGAGATGATACTTACTGCATAATGTCAAAATAACAGCATATAATTAGAGGTTGTCAGTGAATAGTGTTGTGACAGACTAATGGTTTCCTGCTGCAACGGAAGGCTGAGCATCAGTGGTAATAAAATAAACATGTTGCTCTGTCTTAGTGTTTCCTTAGAAAGCTTGAGATTATTCTCCTGGTAAATGTTCTGCTACTGTGATTTTATTTTTAATACAGAAAGTGATTAAAAATTTAAACCCAGCTCAGTCAGATGTGAAGAGCTGAGTGAGTGTAGCTGATGGAAGGGGGACAGATGCTGAGGACCTGAGCTGCAAGTCATCCTGAGCTTTGGGAAATCTACAGCTGCTAATAAATTAGTTCTAGGTTAAGTGACTGATTACACATGTTTGAAGTAGATTTCCTGGAAAAGCTCGTTAGGATTTGGAGTTGTTTGTGTTGAAACTCAAGAAGGAGTAGGAAAAATATCAGTGAAAAATGCTGAAAATACGCTTTTGCTTTGCTCTAAATTGTTATGTCAGGAGGGGTGTCGAGAAAGCACCTTCAGCTCCTTCTGCCTCTTAGGATAGGCTGGTGTGTTATGCAGTCCCAGTTCCCATTTTATTTGTGTGTCCTTGTGGTTGTACTAAAGAATTTCCAGGTATGAATGGTATGGAAATTAAAGCAGTTCCCTTCTGGAACTTGCACTGAGGAGTAACTTTGCTACATGATAACCCAACTGATGTGAGCTATTTAGAGTATGTATAAAGTCTTTAAACAGCCAAATATTTTTATGCAGGTTTGCACAACCATAAATTGCAATATATTCATGTGGTTGACCATATTCAGGCATGTGGGAGTTGTGTTAATGAGCTAAAAAAGAACAATGATGGCATTATTATATAACAATATATATAACAATAATTCTATTATTCAATTATTCAATTCATTATTCAAATAATAATTATATATAACAATAATTCCATTATTAGCAGCCTTTTTGTGTCTCTTTGCTGCCTAACGTGTGTGTTTTCACTGTGCTGTGCCACCTGATGAGAAGCCCAGAGCAGAGCAGTGCCTGTGGCACAGCAAATAAGAATTAAAACCACAGAACAAATGGAGATACAACAGAAAACTTAAACCTTGCAGCAGTCTGTTATTTTAGATGTCAACCCCATCTCTTCTTCTTTCATAGAATTTAAGATCAATGATTTTAGAGCCTTTAAGCAGTTGCAAGACTATAATTTGAAGTTCACTTAAGTGTCCTTAAAACTTTCCTCATGGATTACGTTCTCTGTGTGCCTCAGATATCTCTGAGATACCTCAAGCCAGCAGCAAACACGTCCCTAAGGCCAGCGCACAAAAATGTTCACCTGGAACAAAAGAAAAGCCACTTCACATAGAATAAGTGCTGATTATTGCCAAAAAAGAATCTCTGTGTGGTCCTTAGGCTTTAAATTGTAGATCAGATATTGGGAAGGAATTCCTCCCTGTGAGGGTGATGAGACCCTGGCACAGAAAAGCTGTGGCTGCCCCATCCCTGGAAGTGTCCAAGGCCAGGTTGGAGCAACCTGGGCTAGTGAAAGGTGGAACAGGATGAGCTTTTATGGCCCCTTCCAACCCAGCCGTGAATGCATTATTCCACTGATGGTTTATGGAAGTGAAGAGGTTGTTTTTGCCTCCCTCAGCCCTTCGCAGCCTGGCTCTGGACGTGGCCTCCCCCCCGAACGTGGGGCTCCGCAGGAGCGGGCAGATCGAGGGCGTGCGGCAGATGCACCACAACGCGCCCCGCAGCCAGATGGCCACCGAGAGGGACCTCATGGCCTGGAGCAGGAGGGTGGTGGTCAATGAGCTCCCTCCAGGCATCAGCAAGTAAGATGCTAAGTGAGCCAGGGGGAAAAAAAAAATCTCGTTGTGTAACATTTAATAATTAATCCATACTCCTGAAGTGATTTTTCAGAAAGGCGTTGGCTTTGGGGGTTGGTTGGTTGTGTTGTTTTGGAATATTAGGATTGGAGTGGGGAGTTGAGAATAGTACTTCCTTCTTTTCACAATTCAGTCTTTCTTCAGTAGTTCAAATACCACATTTCCCTGAAGTTTTATTTAAAAAAACCCCCGTGACAATAATTTTAAATCATCCCAGTCTACTTGGAAATAATTATGGATGCTCAGCTAAGGAGTTTGCTTCCTTAACTTGTGATTCCAAGAGTGATGCTGCTTGTGCACAGATTTCTTATAGCAACAGAACAAGTATTTCTATGTGTGTATTAATGAGACTGTTGAGTTATTTGAAAATTTACTGAATAAAAGGGATGTTTCTTATGCATAATTAGGGTTCAGGAAGAATGTCGAGCCGCCAAAGGTGAAATAGAAATTAGTTTATACACTGTTGAAAAGAAGAGAAAGCCATCCCACACCTTACAACGGGTGAGTTATAGCACTAAAGAAACAAAAAAACCCAACTCAATTTTGTTAAATTATTTAGAAGATCAATACTCCTAATTGTTCCTCTGGCTCTGTCTTCCTTCTATAACTGTGATTTGTCTGTCTATAATATGCAAATAGTGGTAAATCTCTATCCTGGAGGCTTCAGTGGTGGGAAGATGCTGAGAAAGAAAAAGAGCAGAGCCACAGCGGGGTTTCCCTTCGACTTGTGGAAAATGGGGATGGTCTTGTGCAGAGCTGAGGGTTGGACTTGATGACCCATGTGGGTCCCTTCCAACTCAGCATGTCCTGTGATTCTGTGAAAACAGAGAAACTTTAGAGGTGCCACACTTTCAGAAGTGGCTGGAATTTTATCGAAAGAATTTATATTTTCCCTAACCTACTTTCTACTTTATAAAGTAGAATTGATATTGAACCAAAAACCACGCTTGGAAGTGCCCTAAAACGAGCCACGACGCATCCAAGATCCTACAGCGATTTCCTGTTTGTAATTGGAATGCAACATTCAGTCACATTAACGAGGTGTCTTCTAAGCATGTAACTCATCCTTAACTCCTTGATTTTGTGCTGTTTGTCCCCGTGGCAGAGCGAATTCCAGGCGGGCAGCGGCAGATCCCTGCGCAGGAACCAGCGGAGGCGGCAGCACGCGTACCAGACCCGCTCCACCATCGAGCACAGCCCCCAGGGAGCCGCCCACCACCACCCCTGCGCCCGCCAGCAATCCGACAGCTCCTCCGAGGTCTGACCCCCAAACACCCCCCAACAGCTTCCCTGCTCCCAAATCTCACAGCACAGCAATGCTCCCGAGTTTCTCTGTGCAGGGAGGAACACTCGGCTCATTGATTCCCTGGGATTTGGGGCGTGTTGGCCTTGGAGGGTGAAGGATCTTTTCCCTCAATGCCAGTACAGTCTTCAAAAGTAGCTCGAAACAGCCCATTGTATTTTTGGAAACCTGAAACGTTTTCAAGTAAATTTAACTGGGTTGTGTTAAACCACTTGCTATTTTGGGGTCTCACACAGCACGTGGATTCGGGGCAGGGCTTTGATTTCGTTTTGCAGTGCTTTGATTTCAGCTACATCTGTGGACTGCTGCGGAAAGAGATGGAGTATTGGTATTAATCGTTGATATTGGCGAGGGAAGAACTTAAAATATCCCAGATTAAATATAACTTGTCCTTAAGGAAGAGGCCGAACATTGTTGCTTTGTAGATGCATTGAATGTACAGAATAGCTAAAAAAGTTGGGCACTTGGCACTAAAATTTATTAACAAAACACTTAAATGAGAACTCATGTTATGGTTCTGATAGAATTAAAATTCACATCTGTTTCTATAGGAGTTATAGCATATAATATTATTTATACTATATAATATAATTATAAGGGACAAAAAGGACAAAGTAGAATATTGTTTAATACGTAGAAAGAAAATGTCTTCTTATTTATTTAGGAATTATAAAATCCTATAGTGTCATACTAAGATATAGAAAGAAATTCTGTACCTGCTTATTCAAATCTAAAGCAGCCCTTAAATTCAAAGTTTTCCTCACGTGACACAATTTGCTTGCAAACAGAAATCACGTATTTTACCCTTGGCCCCAAAGTGAAACCTTCTGTTTTTAACACAGGAAGACGAGACTGTTGGCACAAGTGATGCCTCCATGGATGATCCTGTGGCAGCCTGGCAAAGTGAAAGCAGTTCCAGGTACCTTTACTGGGCTCTGAGTTGGTAATACTGGCTTATTATGGATTTTAATTAAGACAGTTGATGTTGTGATACTCAGACTTCATTTTGAAGACTGATTTTTTATTCCCCAGTTCTTCATGAAACATGTTGTGGGGTTTTTGGTGGGGTTTTCTTTCAGTCAAAAGCAGTTTTAAAAGACCATTTGTAAGAAAATGTCGTCTTTAATTAAGAACTGCTTGAAAAAATCAAAGCCAGTGTGCCATGCAAATCCTGTATGTGTGTTATTTGATATTCAAGAAGTCAGAACTGGATTTTTAGGGAAGTGTTCTTGTTTTCTATGTTTTTCAAGCATTTTTTGCTGCTGATTCTTCTGAAATCAGTCCATGAATCAATGAGATGATGGGTATGAAAATTGGTATCAGCCATAGCTGCAGTTTTACTGGGAGTTTCAAACTGATAAAATAATTTGCTGAAATCACGAATTCTGTAAATTCACACGATAACCAAATTCCGTGCTAATCCTGACATCTGCTCCACAGGAGAGCAGGTTGAATGTTTGGGCCCTTTCAGTCCACTGTGTGAAAACTGAAGTTTTCTGTTCTCTTTCTTACAACTTTTTCTTATCTCCAGTGATTCATCAAGTGAATATTCAGACTGGACAGCAGATGCTGGAATTAATCTCCAGCCTCCAAAGAGACAAACCAGGCAGGCAGCTCGGAAAATCTGTAGTAGTTCTGAAGATGAAAATATGAAGGGAACAAAAGGACTGGAGCCAAAGCGAAGGAAACTTAAACAGCCTAGAAAAAAGGTCAGCATTTGTAATTTTTTTGTGTCTGTTTTACTCTATGAATATAAATTTGGGGTTTTGGTGTTTTTTTTCAAAGAAAAATTGTTCTCAGACAAGTATATAGGGAGAAAGAGGCTATAGAGAGCACAGGAATTGCAGTGCCAGTGGTACCAGAGTGATTATATTGTTTGTTTTCCTGTGTGACATAGATGTTTTCTCCCAGGTTTATGCTCTTCCCTGCAGTTAGATTTACTCCAGGATGGTTTTGTTGTAAAATTACAGTGGATCTGTATTGTATCTACATTGTCAGGTTTCTTTTTCCTGGTATTTTTTTTTTTTTAAAGAGCTGCTTAGGATAATTATCAAAGTACAATCTCTTTTATTTTATTTTTTATTTATTATCATAGAACTGGTTTGGGCTGGAAGGGACCTTAAAGTCCACCCTTGTTCCACGGGCATTATAATGAATTTATGAATGTTTTAACTTTCTAATATATATAATAGACATGTCTTATTCCCTCCTATTCAGTGGAGGTTTGGGAAGGCTGACATTCCAGTATTTCCTTTGCTTTATATCTCTTATTTGCAGTGATTGCTGTATGCTCAGTTTGTCATGTGGTCTGCCATAGTAATTAATTGTATTCTGAATATTTTAGTAACTGCATTCTAAATATTATGTTAATGGTATTCTAAATACTAGATTAATTGTATGCTAAATATTATGTATTTCAGAAGCCCAGTGGCCTGCTGTCCCTGGAAGGGGAGCCCAGTGAGGAATGGCTTGCTCCTCAGTGGATCCTGGACACCATTCCCCGGCGCTCCCCGTTCGTCCCACAGATGGGAGATGAGGTACTGCCTGCAGCAATTCCCACATTCCACAGGGGCTGGAGAGGCTGGGTTGGTCAGGACTATATATCCAGCAGTGAATTGTGCCCAAAAACAGGTTGAATTGGGATAATTCTCAGGCAATTTGTTGTTTGCAGATAGTCCTGCGTCTCTTTTTCTGCACTGGTGACTGAGGAGTAGCAGGAAGAGCTGGTTGTTCATCCTCACCCGCCATTTCTTAATTATCTCAATTTTAAAGCACAGAGGAAGTGCCAATTTGGGGGGCTGATAGAAATATTTTTAACTAGAAGAGTGTTTTATAATGAAATAAATAAGTGGCCAGTAAGTTCTCATCCCAGAGGCCTCATGTGTTCATAGAAATTTTAGAAGGAACTGGAAGTTCATTCTAATTTTCTCTTTTTTTTTCTCTTTTCTCTTTTTTTTCCCTTTTAAGATCATATACTTTAGGCAAGGCCATGAAGCTTATGTGAGGGCAGTAAGAAAAGCCAAAATTTATAGTATTAACATGCAAAAACAACCATGGAACAAAATGGAACTCAGGGTAAGTTAAAGAAACACTTCAAAGAGCTGAGTGTCTCTGTAATGTTAAACTGACACGAAAAACCAGCATGAAAAATATGAAGCAAGAATTACTTTAAAATGTTAATGTCAAAGTTTAAATTGTAAATATTAAGTCTTTACGTCTGCTCAGTTCCTGATTTTGGACTTGGTTCTCAGGAGTCACTTTCCACACAAGTTATTTTCATTTAACACTAATTCATTCGGAACCCACCACTCCAAAGCTGTTTATAGTTCTCTCACTGCTCTACAACGACCTGAACGTTTGGGTTCTAGTTCTTGTTTTCATTGCTGTGGTAAGAAGGAAGAAATTATAGTGTGAACACCTAAATGTGTGTACAAGCTCTTTTAAACACTGGATCTTGCTTTGAACCAGAGCCCCCTAATATTTAATCCACAGTGTTGTCATATTTTTTCCTGCTTTACTCCAATTTTATATCAAAAGAAGAGTCCATATATGTGCTAATATTCATATATGTTTATGCCAGTGGTTCTGTTATATGAAAATAATTGCTTAACTGGAACAATACCCAGTTACTAGGCGGAAGTATTCAGTGATTCCAGCTGTAATTTTCCAGGGCATCATCAGCTTGTAAGGAAAAGGAAACAGTGTTCCACTTAGGATAGAGTTTGACAGGATGTGAACATAAAGGCTATTGTGGAACTTCTGTTTTAAGAGGAAGAATTTCCTTTCCCCCCCCCATACAAGAGTGAGGGGCCCTGGATTAGGTCAGGGATAAACTTTGGTGCCATCAGTGTGGTTAAAACCAGAGTGGGTTTGGTCCTTAGTACCTGCTTAAGTAATTTGTGGGAATCCTATTCACAAATCTACCAAAGGAACGAGCATCTTACACCTTCCTGGTTTTTGTTTTTAAGGTGTCAGTGATTGATTTTTAGTATTTGGAAAACAAAAATTGTATGGGTGAAATTACCTGGGCTGTAGAGTAGAAACACGGGTTTATATTAATATGTTTCATCCTTTAAAATGGATATTTTTGTGGTCAGCAAGTTAAAATAATGCTGTTCCATATTTATTGATAACTAGGAACAAGAATTCGTGAAGACTGTAGGGATTAAATATGAAGTTGGGCCTCCCACACTCTGCTGCTTGAAGCTTGCATTCCTGGATCCAATCACAGGCAAAATGACGGGAGAATCCTTTTCCATAAAGTAAGTCACTGGAAAGCTGATAACAACCTTCAAGAGATTTTTTTTTTGCAGTGTAGAAGCTTCTCCCTCCTCCTTCCAAATGCATGGAATTTGGGGACTGTGCTGTGCGTGTAGAATTAGATTTCTGGGTAATAATAGCTTTCTTTTGTCTTATTTCCTGAAGGTACCACGATATGCCAGATGTTATTGACTTCCTTGTGCTGCACCAGTTTTATAATGAAGCCAAAGAAAGGAACTGGCAAATAGGTGACTCTTTTTTTTTTTTTTTTCCCCCCACTTCCGTGTGTTTTCTGCACCATTTCTGTAGCTGTTTAATGGGATACAGCATCTTCATTACATCATGTAAAGGACTATACACACGTGATATTGTCACAGAATAGGCTGAGTTGGAAGTGACCCACAAGGACCATCAAATCCAACCCTTAGCCCTGCCCAGGACGTTCCCCAAGAGTCACACCATGATATTATAGAGCTCATTGGAAACTTTTATTTGATTTTTGCTGCAATTCCTGTAGCAGCAAAAAATATATATATAAGAGAAACTGTCCCCAAACCTGTGAGAGCAGGAGAATCTGCAGATCTGTTGTGATTTGAGGCATGGAAGCAGCTGAGGGTAATTCCCAGAATTGTCCAAGGCCTCCCTTCTCCATTCCTTTAGTGCAAAGTGTAAAAACTGAAGTAGTGCGTTTGTGAAAGATGGAGTTGATTCTCTAAAAAGAAATAATTAATAATTACTGATACTGTTCTTGTGCTGAATGCAATATTTTGCCTTCCAGGGGATAGATTTCGCAGTATAATAGACGATGCTTGGTGGTTTGGAACTGTGGAGAGTCAGCAGCCTTTCCAGGCAGAGTATCCTGATAGTTCCTTCCAGTGCTACAGTGTCCAGTGAGTTTTTACACGTTTTACATCCGACTCAAATGTGTACCTCAGGCACCAGGATCTCTTTTTCCAGTTGAATACATAACCAGCCACTTGATTTACTTATTTAATTTTGAATTTATTCCTAAAGCAACACTTCTGGTGTAAACAGCAGTGCAGTGACTAAATAGGGGATACAAGGGGAAAATAAGGAGCTGGAATGTCGTCAGTGGTAGGTCTTGTTCCTAACAGGGATGACCTTTGTGGTGTAAATCTGGTAAAGAAAAGGTGCATTGTTATATTCAGCTCTAACTTGTGCATTTTGGAATGTTGTTTTTTTTTTTTTTTTAATAGCTGGGACAATAATGAAAGAGAGAGGATGAGTCCGTGGGACATGGAACCAATCCCAGAAGGAAGTAAGTTTTGAACTCATGTCCCTGTGCAAATTAAGCAGCTTTTTGCCACTGCTGGGACTCACTGCCTGTGGAATTCTCCCCTTGCAGCTGCCTATCCAGAGGAGGTTGGTGCTGGAGTTCCTGTGACTCCAGAGGAGCTGACAGCTCTTCTCTACAAACCCCAGGAAGGAGAATGGGGGGCCCATTCCAGAGATGAAGAATGTGAACGAGTGATCCGGGGGATTGAGCAGCTTCTTTCCCTTGGTATGGTTGGAAAGAAGGGGTGGAAGGTTTAAGAATATCAGTATATTAATATTAGAATATCATGTGGTGGCACATGACTGAAGAGTAGGTGGGATGGAGTGTTGAGAGGTGGTGTGGAATATTTGAAATGTAAACTAAATTAGTGAAAAGAGCCTTTAAAATTTCTTATTTCAATTTCCTTTTAAGTTATATTCCTCTTTTTTCCTGGGGCTTCACCTGATTTCTTTCACTGGGGGTTCTCAGTGGGTCATATCTAAATGTGAATGAGCAAAACATTGAATTAAACCCCTGAAAACCAACCAACAAATCCTCACTGAACATCCTCACCAACAAATCCCTTGTATATAGTTTGTAGACATTTAATAGCACACTATGATTTAATTTCTGCTTATATTTACACCCATGACATGTCTGTATTTCTAATTTATATTACTTGCTGTAGTATTCCTGTTGTAAGTGCATATTCATGTTCCTTTCAGTGGCACATTTGGCTGCTGACACACAGATCTCAGATGTGACACTTAAACAAAAAGTGCTTTTTCAAGAGTAGTAACAGATGGCACAAGAGGAAGAACTGTACCCTTTGTGTAATGACATTTCCAGCTGTAGATCTGGGTTGCTTTTGCTGAATTCTTAGGAAGAAATCCCAGAAAGCATTAAAAGAAATCTTGATATCGTGTAACATCCCTCTGAAGCATCTGAATTATTTTGCTCTTCTGTCTTGCAGACATTTCCAATCCCTTTGCTGTCCCAGTGGACCTTAGTGCCTATCCCATGTATTGCACTGTCGTTGCTTATCCAACTGACCTCACCACGATCAGGAGGAGACTTGAAAACAGGTTTTATAGGTCAGTTGGCTTTGGATTTGTTTGTAATCTACATTTATGACAGCCCCATGGAGGACAATCTCGAGCTGAATAGTCTGTAATGCCCCTCCAGCAACGTGAGCAACAGCATAAGATCAGATTGTGTTTGGCCTTGGGCAAAGTGAGTCTTCCTGAATAATAAATTCCTTTTGGTTGTCAAGGCAAGAGCTGGTGTGGCTGGATCTGGAGTGTTTGTTTAGCATCCTGAGCCTCACTCTGTGGTGGAGGCAGAGCATATTTGCTTTGTTTCCATCCCTACTGCCTTTGAACCAGAGGTTTTGCTGGTGTTGTAGTTGCCAGAAATGGGCTAAACGCTGTAAAGGGGAAATCTCAGTTTTTCCAGTCAACTCGGGAATAAATAACACCCTGTTCTTTTTTCCCCCTCTGAGGACCACCTGTTTTCTCCTCGCTTTGAATTCCCAATTCCCTTTTTTTTACTGAAGAATCCTACTGATCTCAGAAGGAGAACAATCCATACCTTCTTCTCCATCCCGTTTCTTAAATTTTCTGTATTTTTAGGAGAATCTCTGCACTGATGTGGGAGGTCAGATACATTGAACACAACGCCAGGACCTTCAACGAGCCAGACAGCCCCATAGTCAAAGCAGCCAAAATTGTGACAGACGTCTTACTGCACTTCATTGGGTAGGTTTGGACCTCACAGCCCCCACAGCTTTGAGTTCCTGAGAGGTTTGATTGTGTATCTTGGTTTTTGTCACTGTCCTGCAGAGATCAGAGCTGTACCGATATCTTAGAGATCTATAACAAGGTGAAAGCAGAAGACCTGAGCAGCACTGATGAAGAAGAGGAGGTAAGATCATTTTCTTGCCTTCTGAAGTTCAGCACGTGCAGGAAATTTGATTTTTGTTGAGTCTTTATTTTCTGGGTAAATTGCAGTGAGTTTTTGAGATGAGCCTGTTCAGGCTCACCTGGGACAATAAGCTCCCTTAAGTAGGTAAAAATGATTCTTGGAACTGCCTGTCTTTAATCTGCTCCCAGTACATGGTGTTTTGTTGTGTGGGGAAGGATGAGTAATTAGGGGGCTGGGAAGTGGAGCTGTTACTCAATCAGAGGACAGCAGCTCCCCGTCGCCAGCAAGGCAGCAGAGATGGTTTTCTTGTGTCATTCTGTGTCATTTCCCATCCCTTGTTCCCTGGAGTGAAATGACAGGTAGAGCCCAGGTTAGATATCACTTCCTTGAGCTTTTTCTCCCTCCTTGCACCTTCTCCCCTTCAATGCAGTTTGAAATGGGCTGTAGTTCCTGTTGCAAAGTGACCTGTTACATCGCTTGGGTTTTACTTTTTCAGTGTTATTTTCTCATACACAAGGTAGTATAAGATTCAGTGAGGAGGTTTATTCCCTAAGACATTCTCCTTTTTGGCAAATTGCTGCCTGAGCACCTGTTTGCTTGGGGCTGGTGTTACTGTCTTGGGTTTGTGTTGAAACTAAAGTCTGTGCTAGAATGAAATAATTTCATTATTTTATAAAACTGAAGATGGAATAACACCATCTGTTTTCACAGACTACTAGAAAAGTATTTTGAAGAAAATGAGGGATTTCCATGGTAAAATAGCAGACCCTCCTTTTCCAACTCAACCTTCTACTCTGAGTTTTGAACCTCAGAAGTGACCAAAATTCCCCCTATATCACCTTCCTCTCTTCAGCCTTCCAAAGAACTGGTTTATAATATGTTTTGCCTTATAATATTTTAAAAAGTTTGAATATTTTTTTAAATATTAGGAAGGAATCCTTCCCTGTGAGGGTGGGGAGGCCCTGGCACAGGTTGCCCAGAGAAGCTGTGGCTGCCCCATCCCTGGAAGTGTCCAAGGCCAGGTTGGATGGAGCAACCTGGTCTAGTGGAGTCCTCTCAAAAATTATTTATATTTTAATTACTGGTAAAAGCTGTGTACAAAGGAATTTTTGTGGTAATTCCTAAATCCAGCTTCTGAAAAGAATATTACACGCACCTGATGTAAGTGAGGCACTGCATTAAACCTGAATAAACTCAGTGCAGCTGCTCAGAGCATGAAAACTGAGGCGGGGGGAATGAAGCTCTGCAAGGCTGCAACTTAGCTGAGTCTTAAGGACTGAAAATCAGCCATTCCTATTTCTCACATGTTTTTATACATAGTTTTTTATGGAAGCAAACTTGGAAAAAGTATGAAACAGTTTAAAATCAGGTGGATCAAGTTATGTACATTTTAGTTTGAAATTAGTTTCTGCTTTTCTGGAGCTATTTATTGCATTTGAGCAGTTTAAAATTGTTGTTGTTGTTGTTGGCTGGTTTTTAACCCTTTTTCCATGGCTGAGGGTCCATCCAAGGCCCTGTGTGTGATCATTCCCTTTGCCTTTAGGTGGCAGAAGTAGATGTGGATTCAGACGCTCCTGGAACTTCCTCTGGGAAAAGAAGAGTGAGTAAAACTTCTGCTTTGGTCTTTTTTTTTTATATTAGATTTGAAAAATATCAACAACAGTCAAGTTCAGATAAAACTGCTAAAAATAGCGAGGCTGGGACTGAAATATTGCAACTCCTCATGGGTTTGAGTGTTACATAGGACCAGAAAAGCCAAATTGTGCCATCAGCTTTGCTGGAATCTTCCTGGATTTCTGTTTTCAGTTGTGGAGATCTTTGAATCAGAACGCTGGGAAATTAACAGGAAATTGAAGGGGAAAAATTGGAATTCTCTGATAAATCCTGGAATTTTCTGTTTCCCTGCAGGTAAGACGACGAGTGAAAAGGCAGCCCGTGAAAGCCAGTCCTGACGCCTGGAAGGAGCAGTGCCAGCAGCTGCTAAACCTGATTTATGAGCGGGAGGACTCGGAGCCTTTTAGGCAGCCTGTTGATCTCTTCTCTTACCCTGTAAGTTCAGCTTCCACATCCAAAGCGGTTCATCCTTCAGCAGAACATCTGTGCTGGGCACGTCTGTGCTCTCCCTTTATGAGCAGAGAATTATCTGCAGTAACTCCAAAGTAAAATAATTACTTGAGCCCCTGGATGAGCACTGAGGTGCTTTCATTGCTGTAGGATTTGACAGCTTTTACTGTTTTCTTCAGCCTTTACTATTTTCTTGTTCTTCCAGGATTATCGAGACATTGTAGACACTCCCATGGACTTCAGCACTGTGAAAGAAACCTTGGAAGCAGGAAACTACACCAGTCCCTTGGAATTCTACAAAGACATTCGTTTGATATTCTGCAACTCTAAGGCTTACACTCCTAATAAAAAGTCTCGTGTAAGTAATAAATTTTAATGCCCTTTTTTTTTTTCACAAAGACCTCGGGCCTACATGAATAAAACACGTGGACTAAAGTCTGAAGAGCAAAGCATTGCTTGGTGTAATAAAAATAACCAGTGTACATCAATTCTGGGGCCTGTGCTTATAAATTTGCTTTGTTCTGCTCACCCAGATGACTTAAAACTTTCTGAACTTAGTGTTGCAGCTGTTTCTTTAAATATTTGCAGTGGAAAGCTGATCACAAGGTGCTTTTATTTTTTCCAGTAATTTATTCCTGGAAACAAGGCTATCAGCTTGAAAACTGCATATTTATCTCTGTCCATCTATTTACAAAAGGATCCTTTTAAAATCTCCTGTTAATGGAAATGTGATGCAATATTTCTACTACCAGAGGAGATGAGATACTTATTTTTTTCTAGTTGACTTAGTATATTTGGCAGTACTTTTGCACACTGTTGCCTGTGTTTCTCAGGTGCTATTCCTGCTTTTTGGTGCTTGGGCTTAGAGGCAGAAAAAAATGTATTGGATTGAAGCCCTAAGCAAGATATGGCAAGAGGGAAAAGGGAGCTCAAAATGTTGGAATATAGATATTTTTTTGTATGAACTAAGTAAAATGACAACTGGTGCATGACTGATATGTAAACATGGCTGTGTTTGATCTGTGTTCCTGTGTCAGCTTTTCCTAAGCTGTTAAATGATCAAATTACTCTAAAATTTTCAAGTGTTTTAATGATGTTTATCCTCAAAAAATCACAAGTTGGCACCAGGACAGAGGCAGTTTTACCACTGTTGGTGCAAAACAGAGTTGGAGTAGTTGGTGTCTTCATGGTATAAAAGCAGACAGAGTTTTGACAGTGTTTTCAGACATAAAATTGCAATAATTGCAATGGAGGAACAGCCTCTTGTGGCTGAGGCTACACAGAGACAAGACCTAGAGAGAGGACAGGAAAAGGGTTTAAAGATTTTGTCATCTGGTTTACAGAAAATAGGAATGAAGACATTGTAGTTGGCTTCTCTGTGCACCTGTGTAGGGATGGAATAAAGACATTTCACTGGGTATTTAAAGCAAAAACAAAGGTGAAGGGACAGCAAAATTCATTTGTTTTTCCCTTGGTATTCAAGTTATCTTATGGGCTGCTTCTTCCGTACTTTGTGGGCTTGAGAAAGGAGGCTGTATTCCAGTAATTTAGATATCAAATTTCCTTTTACTGTGGAACTATTTTGTACTGGAAGTAAATCTTTTTATGAAAACACTTTTTCTGTTGTGAGAATAGAGAAGGAAATTATCTGCAAAGGACCTTGTAGTGAAATGTCACCATGAATTCTTCCTTTGTGCTACAAAGTCTGCACATCTTGCTGATTATTTTTTTGGTTGTTCTTCCAAGTTATTCAACTTCTACTAAGTCTGAGTGTGCTTTCTCACTCCAGATTTACAGCATGACCCTTCGACTCTCTGCCCTCTTTGAGAACCACATGAAGAACATCATCTCTGAGTACAAGGCAGCAATGCAGTGTCAGAAGAGGAGGAGGCCACGGTACCGAAAACGGCTGAGGAGCAGCAGCAGCTCCCCCTCAACCAGCAGAGCATCCAGGTAACGTGGGGTAGTGGGACTGCCTGGCAGCAGCATTCCAGGGAACAGTGGTAGGATAACCAGACAGCAACAGTATTGCTCATTTCCTGCTGCAGCTGCTCTTTTGGGTGACAAAATCGTGTTCAAGTGTAGTTTGTGCATAATTCTGGTAAGTGAAACACTATGTGGTTACAATTATTCCCTCTGGAGGAAATGAAAGACCAACTGTCTCTTCACCTTTGTTTAGGTGAAAAAAGTGTTGTATAACACTTTCCTGCCTTCTGTCTGATACATTATCTGAGTAAACTGAATATTGGTTTTAAAAAGGGACATAAAGTCTTGTTCCTGCAAACTCATCTGCTTTAGCAGACTCATGGTGGTGTAACTAATTTTTAGTGTTACTACGCCTGTGTAAGCACTGGGGTAAAGATACGTGTTTGATAAATTTGCTGCGAAAATCAAGGCACTTTGCAGGGGAAATTGGTTTTGTCTTTGAGTCTTTTGGTGCTGACAGTTTTATCTCTTTGGGATATTTTGTGTTTTCAGCCCCAAAGGGAAGCAGAAGCAAATGAAGATTCAACCTAAACCCAACCAGAATACCTCACTGCCCCTGACCAGGACGAGCTCCTCAGTCTCATCTCACGGTGAGGAGGAATGTTCTAAAATACAGCCTACTTGTGTGTGCAGATTGGATCTGATATTCCTGAGGCACATGCTAAACACACCTGTGGAGGGAGCAAGTGGCAAGGTCATGGAAATGTGTTGTCTGTAGGTTGATTTAGCTGAACTTGGCTGTTAGGAAGTTATGGGTAAGGATCAGGGAATTGGGAACCCTAGTGAGAATTAACCTAGTGACCAGAGCCTGGGCTTCCTATATATGGGCTTCTCTCATACAGCAATTATGGACAAACTAATCTTACTTTGGATTACACCCAAAGGAGTCTGTCTCTTCATGGCTGCAGAGGCAGCTTGGTGAGATGAACCTGACTGGGGCTGTTAACTCAGGTGATACAAAACCTCCCCAGGCCCGTAAATAGAGGATAAAAATCACTCTGTCACGTTGTGCTGTCCTGTGTAAAGTTTCAGATACAGCAGAAGAACCTCTGGGTTCAGCCACTGGTGAAGAGCTGGAGGGTCAACCATCGTCCTCGGGCTCCAATGCACAGAACCGAAGTGGAAATGCCATAGATCCAGGGAAAAGCAGGCCAGTCAGGAGTAAATCCACACCAGTGAAACAAGGTGAGAAATAATAAGATTGTCTTATTTGAATTACTGGTTTCACTAGAGATTAAAGATGTTCCTTCTCTCTGAGAAGTATGGTGTTACTGCCTGAGTGTAGCATTATTCCCAAACCATACAACAAAGTTGAGTTTACTTTACTCCTCACTTCTGTGGCCTCTTATCTGAGGTGTGGAATGCACATGATTCCACATGCACTTTAGTGAGATCCTTTAAAATCTCTCCAGGTGGAAAAGCTTGATTGCTCTTAAACTCCTACAGTTCCTTCAGGAGTTACAAATAGCAAACAAACCAAAGGAATCTCCACCCCAAAACCTCCTTTTATTAATCAAGTTGAAACCAAAGATGAAAAAAAGTTTTCCAAAAAAATGTAAGTATTTTTATCCTACTCAAGACAAAGTGGTTGTGATTAGAAGGGAGACATTGTTTGAAGCTGTGGTAAGTTGTCTCTGGGACATGTTACTAAGAGTTTGCACTGAGGTGGGCACTAAGTGGGCATTGCCTGAACCCTGGAGCCTTTCCCAAGTCCACACCCCTGTGCTGTAGCCATGCTGGATGCTGCAGGTGAGCTCTTCCTGTCTTAAAGAAGATATTTAATTGTCCTTGTCAGATTCGTAACTCTCAAAACATGTAGGATTTTGGGTCCCAGGCCAGCAAGATACTTTATGTATTTTTAAGTTAAGATGCCCAGTGATCCTAGTGAGCTTTCTTGGGTTATTGACTCTCCTGAATTATGCTTCCCTGGACTCAGCCTTTTGAGAACATGCATTTTAGGGGGAATAAATCCTGCTTGCAGAGCGTTATTTTCATTTATATAGCTTTGAAACAGATTTGAGAGTTTTTCTTGCCTTGGTAGGATTCACCAGATTGAGTTTTAGGTGTTTGGTGTCCAATGTGATCACTCTGGGCTCCTTTTATTGCCTGGATTTTCACTGAACTCTTATTCAAGAGAGTTTGAAGTTGTTGCTTCCAGATAAGAACTATGTTTACTTTGATAAATTTTCCCCTTAGAACACCTTTTTGTGTCCCCAGCACATAAAGGGTGAGCAGCTCCCAGCTGGATCATCACCAGAGCACACCTGAGGCAGCTGAGGAGAATCCCAGAGGCAGCTGAGGCCAGTCCCACTCTTTGTGTCCTGTTTGGCTGAGGTGTGATGCTGATGGGTTTTTCTGTGTTTGCTTAGATCACTCTCCTGATGGACCCCTCACCAATGGAGATGGCAGGGAGCCTCGGGCAGGAGTCAAGAGGAAGTTACTGAGCGCGTCGGAGGAGGACGAGCACCTGGAGGAGACGGAGGAGGAGGAAAAGAAGAGAGAATTAAAGGAAAAGTCTGGCTTGTCTTCATCAGAAAGTGGGGAATCAGGATCCAGCTCCAGCTCTGAAAGCAGAAGTGGCTCTGATTCCGACTCGGAATCAACCTCCAGGACAGATCAGGATTACATTGACGGAGACCATGACTACAGCAAAGTGGTGCAATCCAAAAAGCCCAAACGGAAAATCAGACGGAAACTCAGCACTGGGAAGCGGAATTGGCAGGGCAGGGGCACAGGGAGGAGGGGGAGATGGGGCAGGTGGGGGAGATGGAGCAGAGGGGGCAGAGNGGCAGAGGCAGAGGCGGCGGCAGGGGAGGAAGGAGAGGCCGCGGAGGCCGAGGGGGCTCGCGAGGAGCCACCAGAGCGAAACGTGCCCGGATCGCCGACGATGAGTTTGAGAACCTGTTTGGGGGCCAGTTTGGAGAGAACGTGTTTGGGGGGAGGTTCAGCCGCCCCCCTCGGATCAAAACCAGGAACGAGGGCAGGAGGACTGTCCTGTACAACGACGACTCCGACAACGACACCTTCGTGCACACCGAGGATCCGTTGAACCTTGGTACTTCCAGGTCAGGCAGGGTGCGGAAAATGACAGAAAAAGCCAGGGTCAGCCATCTCATGGGATGGAATTATTGACAGGTGGAAAACTTTGGAACAATTTTAAAAGAACTTCAATGGCCTTCTACTGCAGGGATTTTACCAGAAATTCTACCAAGCAAGTTGTGCGGGGACTCCACTCACATTTTCACAGTGGTGCTTTTCCATCCTGTCAGTTTGTGTTTGTTTTAAAGCTTCAGCTCTCCACACTTCATTGGTCAAAACAAGCCTTAGTCATTAGGCCTTAAATTACAGAAATTCTTCCCCACACACTACGAGTTCATCACGTTAAAGAGGCTTCCAGCTTCTCAGTAAGAACATGACATTTTTGAGTCACGCTTACGAATTCTCTCCCTCGTTTTGTTTTTGTATTATAGAAATAGCACCTTCTTACAGAGTTTTTATGTGGTTTCTGCCATAAATCCTTAGACACAGTAATAATTATAACTTTTGCACAATACACCAATCCTAAAGGCAGCTATAAAATGTTTACAGTTTCTATATTGTAAGAAGGATCTGGATTATTTTAATCTTCCCAGGCCAAATGTTGATGGAATTGTGCTGAACTGAAGTATGTCTATACTACAGTTTTGGGGGTCCTGATGTGCTTTCTATCGGTTCTTTATTCGTGTAAAAAAGTGACAAAAGGGTTGGTGCCTTGTAAATATGTAGCAAACCTTTGATGTGGTGTGTCCTATGTGTGCATTAACTTTATTAAAAAGAGAATACTTGAGAAGTATGAATATCTAGACAAAAGGTGCCAAATGCAAAAGTTACTTGCATCTATTTTCTTTTTGTCCTCTCATATTTTTATAGTATTAATTGAGATTGTGCAGCTAAAGGGGTGACTTCAACATTTGAAAGGTTCCTCCTCTTCAAAGCATAACGTGATTTTTAATAGTAGCTCAGCTACCTCTTATTTACAACTACTGGAAACTGAAAAGAAAATAGATGCTGTTATTCAGTGCGTGTTGAAGAGGCGAGAGGGAGCTTGAGGGGTGGAAGTTGTAGAGTAACTGATCTTCCTTCTGTTGTCACCATGAAAACCAGTTCAGTGGTTACCAGAGTTCTCAGAAGCAGCATGTTCTGGGCATGTGGCGATTTGTTTGTGCAGGGGGGCTCCTTCCTGCTGCCCCTTGATCCATGAAAATGTGGGTTTGGATGAGGGGCTGGGGGAGCTCCGCTCCCTGCGGTGATGCTGGTACAGAACCCTCCAGACTGACTCTCGTATCTCAAGCTTCCAGAAGAGTATTTCTGTTGCACTGTACTCTTGTTATCCTGGGAAATGCTGACTTGAAACCCTTTGGGCAGTGGTAGTGCAGTTTGTGAGGAGATTGGTGCTGTGGCTCCTCCGGGAGCAGAACCGGGCGCTTGGCGTGGGCTGAGCTGGAGCTGAGCGGCCTCTTCCTTCCTTCCTGGGCTCTGGCTGGAATATATATGGGACTTCAATTTTCTCCCGTTGTCCAAACGGATCTGACAGCTCCAAGAGTGAGTCAGGTCACAGAGAGAACAAACAAAAAGAGGCTACAAAGTTCCGCTGGAGTTTTTCAAGGTTTTTAGGTGTTTTTTTTTAAACTTTCATCCAATATCCTTAAGTTCTTCTGTGCACAGCTTGGTCAATAATTCTGGAAAACCTCAGGCAGCAAAGAGTGACCCATGTATATTCTCAGATGCAGAAGGAATTTAATTTTTGACTTTCTATATTCAGCACTAGCTATTTTATCTCGCTTTCCAAAAAAAAAAACAAAACAACTCTAGTTAGATGCAAAAATGACTTGAAAAAAAAAAAAGCAGAGGTTTAGTTTTGTGATGGAGGAGAGTATATCATAAATTGCTCATAATACGAATTTATGGTACAGTACAAAAATCACACTTTTAATTTTTTAAGGAATGGTTGGAATCAGCCGTAATCCACTGCTGGGCTCGATTCTGGGTTTGATGGGGGGCGGGGGGAAAACCAAGTGCAAAGGCTCTCCTAGATCTGTGTTGGGCTTTAAAGTATAAACACCTGTCCTGTCATCTCTCTCTCATATATCTGTATATATATACACGCATTTATATTTATAAGAAATGTATTATTTGTTTGACTGATTGGTCCTTTTACATATGGTAACCAGGAATAGCATGTATGCATCAGTCCATAGTCAAAATCATATCCTTAGATGAGTCCTGTGAGCTAATGTAAACACTAGGGGTTCTGTCCTAAAGCCTGAAAAGCTTGAAATGCAAAACAAATGCTTTTTCCCTCCCCCTCTCTTTCTGACTGGCCGAAAATCCACTTATTCCTTATTTATTTTGTGTAGGGGTTGGGGAGAGATAAACCACAGGGATTCCAGAGAAACCATTTTATAAGCTGATGTATTTTAGCAGCAATTAGAATAAGATTAAACATGTTCTTAACTGTATCTTTTCTATGTCCTGTGAAGATACCGGTGAAGCATCACTTTGCTGTGGCGTAAGTATTACTCCATGTGTCCCATGATTCCCAGCTACAGCAGGATGTGCTGGAACAACAGAATTTAGTGTAAAAATCGAAAAAAAAAAAGCTTTTTTTTTTATTATTATTTTTTTGTGCATGAGAACCTTTTATAAGCATGACAGAAATAACTTGGGTTTAGAGCTGTTCTTTTTGTTTGGTTTGTGTCTGGATTTTTCCTCTGAGTTGGGCAGTTGATTTCTCACAGGCTCATTCCGGGGAATGATTACACTTTTGTAGGACCTTGGACGCTTTCTGTCAAATCCCAAATCCTGTCAGGAGGTTGTAGAAAACTCAAGTGCAGCAGAAGCAGGAAAGTGATTCAAACCATCTAAAAGTCTCCCTGACCCAGCCCCTGGGTGCTCAGCCAGCGGCTCCAGAAGGTGCCGAGCTCCAGGCAGGCTGCAGAGTCAGGAATGTGGTGTCTTTCCTTGCACTCTTAACAAAGAACTCCAAACTTTGCCTAAGGAATGGGATGTAAGGTCTGATTTTTATGGGGTTGCTGGGGGTGTGCAGGCAGGCCAGGGGCTCCTCTGCTGCTGTAGATGTTTGGGCATTGGTGGTTCTGTTCCCTCTGATGTCAGGCTGGCATGATCCTGATCCTGAGCTGCCAGGGCACTTGGGGACACCTTGGAAAATGGAACCTCAGCCCCCCACACTCCATTCTCCTTAGAGAGAGGGCTGGAATCTTGTCTTTGCTCTTGGCCTGTCCCATCTCCAGTCTGCTGTCCCTGCAGTGCTCCCGCATCTCCCCAGACCAGGGCATGGATGACAAAGCTTATTTTGCAGTAGTGATGTGCTGTTGTCTCGGATGTTAGGGAAAATTTCTTCATGGAAGGAGTGGTCAGGCATCAGAATGAGCTGCCCAGGGCAGTGGTGGAGCCACTATCCCTGCAAGTGTTCAGGAAATGAGCAGATGTGGCACTTGGTGATGCAGTTCAGTGACCATGGTGGGATTCAGTCGAAGTTTGGACTCTGAAGGTAATCTTGGAAGGCTTTTCCAACCTTAATGATTCCGTGATTCAGCCCAAATTTTGCCTGCTTTTTCTTTATCACTTGCTTTTCCTCTTTGCCGTGCCCCACCTCTCTCCTTTAGCTTCCCTTTGTAGGCTATTTATGATTCTCTTTTGGAAACATAGGTGATGAATTTTATTTCGGCTGGATTTCTTGGCTGGAAGGTTTAATTCTTTTATCCCTCTTTTTCCCCCAAGACTTTCAATATGTTTTTATATCTGCCTTACTGTATTTACTAGCAACAGTCCTAAAAGTCTGGAGGCAGATTTAATGAAGATGGAAAGTTTGAGGATTGGCTTCTTGGCTGCACCTCTGTGGCCATCTGTACTCAGAGTGGGGACGCTGCCAGGTCAGATGGGGCAGCACATCCTTCCCTCAGCCTTGGAAAACACAGTTCCACCTGGGATCCTGGAATACCTGTGGTCCTGGCCCAGGCTTGTGGTCTCCCACGTAGAATTCCTGTGCTTCCAGCCTCTCCAGGTATTCCTGTTCTAAACAACCTTTGTGTTGGTGCTTGAATTTCAATGGATCCTGGGCAGTTTTATCCCTCCTCCTGCTTTCCATCACTCCTTCCTCCATCAGCCAAGCAGAGGCTGCCCCCTTATGCCAACCACCCCCACCCTGCAGACACAAACGCTAAACAATTGTGGAGAAATAATTCTTGGAGGATCTTTGGCTGCTTAAAATTTTGTGTCCTGTTGTGTAGTTTCATTTTCCTGGAATATTTTCCTTGATGCCCAGTTCAGCTGCTTCTCCTGCATGGAAGTGGAGGGACTGAGGAGTACTGGAAAAGAGCTGACACTGGGTGTGTGGTAGAGAGTTTTTAATTAATTTAAAAAATTAAAATATTTGGAGGCTCTCCTGACTCCCAAAGGCAAGATGAACCTTGCCAAGCATTTGGAAAAGCTGCTCCTGGTTGTCTCAGGAATGTTTTTGCCAACTGCTCCAAATTGCAGAGTATTAATGTGAGAAAATCAGATTAAAAATCATTAAATTTGATAAGAACTTGATTATATTTCATCTTTGAGTGGTGAACAACAGGAAAAAGTGAACAACTGTAGGTTTAAGGATGTTGTGTCCCGACCTGGAGTGTCCTGTCATGGATTTAATGGGTTAAAAACGTCTTTGTGTGTTTACATTTCTTAATTTTATCTTTTTATTTCAAAACTATCCTGCAAAGTTTTATAAAACGCTGATTATTTCCTAAAGGAGCAGTTAACCACCCAAAGCTAATCTATATTTAGTAGGTAGGGAGCTGCTGTGTTCTTACAATGTGTATTATAGAAAATTCCTGTGCATGAGCGAGACGTAATTCCCAACTCTTTAGTGTATCCAAGGTTTACACAGGGAAAAAGAACTCCTTTCTGTACAGTAAGTAACAGCCTGCAAAATTTAGTCCAAAACCTGTCTTTTTTTTCTTAGTCTTAGAAATGCAAAGATCTATTGGAAGGTTGTAGATTTTTACTTTGTCCTGTTGGGCCCACAGCGAATTTACACAACTGTGCTACAAATCCCTGAAAAATGAGATTTCCAGTGGAATTGCTGTCACAGCCTTAACTCTAGCGTTAGAAGAATGGTGCTGAAATACATTGATGTGAGGGGATGTGGTTCTCTGGGATGAGTCTGTGAGATTTCCAAGTGAAAGCGAGTGCTTGGAGTTACTACTCCTGGTAGTAACTGGAGCCACATTGGGGAACTGGGAAGTATGTAAATATTTAGGGGATATTTCAACCAGGGGACAATTTGGAGCAGTTCCTCAGTTTTGGGTGTTGAATTGGGAAGTGCTGCGGATATTCCTGATTTTGGGGTCTGTGAGGTGTTGCTTGGGTGGGGGATTGGGGGTGAAATCCTGCCGGAATATTCCCAGTAAAATCCAAATCTGCTGTTTCTCTTCCTAAAACGCCTCCTGGCAGAGTGGTGGCTGCTCAGGTGCATTCAAATTCAATGTCTGAGGATTCTTTTTCTGTAGAAATATCAATTCAGGCTCTTCATTCCTCCATGAGTCATTAGAGCAGATTTCATGTAGAAATACTATGGAATTCACGTGATTTAGGCTCTCCAGGTCGTGTTCTGGATTTAAAATACTCCAAAAAAATGCACAAAACTATTAGAATTATGTCTACTTTCTATATTAATTTTTTTTTCAGGTGATATTTATGCCCATATCTTCACATCTGCTATCTCAGGTCCCTTTAATGAATACTTCAGGGATTTTGATGCCACGTGTTGGCAGACCAAATGTAATATTTATATGCAATGAGCTGTTAGTTTTTGTATTGTACAAATGTAAATTTGTAAAGATTTTTTTCTAGAGTTTTTTTGAAGTCACTGATGTAATCTAGGATGTTTCATTTTCCAGCTGTGGGATTGTCTTAATAAAAAAAAAAAAAATAGAGAAACTCTTATTTTTGGGTTTGTATTGTTTCCTGAATAGTTGAGATATTAAAAAGATACAAAAAAATAGGTGAAATTGAGTTTTTAATGTAAAAAGAAATGCACTTTTTCATTCAACTGGATGATTTTATACTTTTAAAAGTTTTATAAACTGGATATAGAAACTTAGAAAGTGAATCTAGAAGCTTTTAAAAACTGGGAAGGTGTTGAGCAGGATGGGATGGAGACCCTCACCTTAGGCAGAGATGAGCATGGGGGCTCACTGGGAATCTGTTACCCCAAATCACCATCTGACCTGGCTCCAAAATGCCTTTTTTCTCGGAAAAAGGAGAGAAGCAGGTAATGATTTCTTGGAAGAAGAAGTGAAAAATACCTTAAAATGCTGTGAAATGGCTAAAAATGCCATGAAATGAGCAGGTGAGGAGGAGGCTCCTGGACCAGGTCCCTTGGCCACTGTGGGACTGGGGTGAGTTCAGGGGATGAAACTCAGCTCCAGGAGGTTTTACCTGGTTTTTAAAGGGCTATTTCATGCAAAACAAAGAATCACTCCTTTTCCATCTCTGTTCTTGCCTTCTTGTTAAATAGCAGTGATACTATTGCTTAACCAGGGATTTTTGGGGGTGGATGGGGCTGGGTTTATGTAGAGCTGTGGGGGGGGCTCCAGGCTCGGCCAGGGCAGGTGCTGACACCAAATACACCGAATAAACCTGGGAGGAATTTCTTCCTGGAAAGGGTTGTCAGGCACTGGAAGGGGCTGCCCAGGGAGGTGGTGGAGTCCCCATCCCTGGTGGTGCCCAAGGATGTGCTCTGGGCTGGGGGACAGGGTGAGGGTTGGGCACAGATTAGACTTGATGATCTCAGAGGTCTTTTCCACCCTCAATGTTTCTGTGACTCTGTGAGTCTGTTTTGGCTTTTCTCCTTAATCCTGTGACTTATTTGACATTTCACTTTATTGCACTGATTCCAGTGGCATTTCCTCTCCGATGGGAATGAATATCTGCTTTTTAACACAACACTCATCCTTCAAGCCCCAGGAACAAAAGGGCTTTTTTTTTTTTTTCTCGGCCATGTTGGTTACAGACAACAAAATTAAACTTGTTTTGCAGAGATACTGGAGCCCCCTCACTATGTACATCCATCAGACGGCATTGGAGGGAAGGAATTCTGCTCCCTTCAGGGCTGCTTGACCTTTGTCAAATGCCCCTTCGCTGTCCCTCTGTCAATATTATGTTGATATTATATCATAGATGTTACATACTTTATATCATCGTGTTTAGGTAATATGTGATAATACATGTTATAAAATACAGGATATAAAATACCAGAGTGGTAGAGAACAATTCAGTTATTCTTCCTGTGCACTTTAGAAATGCATTTTATAGCAGTATTTTTATTGACAATTTTTATAGATTTAATTCTGATTTTTATACACTTCAGCAGCACATGGACTAAAACCTGCTCTTCCCTGAGTGTGCAGGACAGCTGGACAACCCAGTGCTCATTTCCAGCCTGGAAAACCCTGAAGCACCTTTTTCCATCCACCGTCACAATGCTTCACACACTGCCTGTGTCCCATGGAACCTTCCCAACCTGTGCAGGAGGGGGGAGGCCAAGCTTTGCCTCCATCTCACCTTTCCAGTTCACAACAGGCACTGGAATGGGATGATTCGAGTTCAAGAAGCATTTGGACAATTATCTCAGGCACATGGTGTGACTCTTGGGGGTGTCCTGTGCAAGGGCTGAGGGTGAGATTCGATGATCCTTGTGGGTCCCTTCCCAACCCAGCATATTCTGGGTGATCCTGTGTGAGTTGCCCTTCATCTGTAACATCCTCACTGGGAGTGGGTTTTGGGGGCACCCTGTGAGGTCGGAGGTGTGTTTGTGCACCTTTATCCTTTGGAGCCATGTGAAGGCATTTCAGGAGCCAGGTAGGTGTCCCCCTCCCCTACCCCCAGACAGGACTTTCGTGTGTCTTTGTTTCTTAGTAAACAAAACGTCTTTGTGTGAAGGCTCGGCAGGTGAGGTGCTGAGGCAGCAGAGCCTGTCCTGTGACGCAGGTGCCAGCGGTGCTGGCAGCGCTCCCGCTCCAGGCCTTCCCACCGCTCGGCTTCTTGGACAAACCTGTCCTGCCCGGAGCTGACGCAGGATACCTTCCCTCCTCCATCAATATTTGCTCGGGCACCGGGAGGGAAAGGCTCGAACGGCTCCTGTTGCTGCAGGAGCTCTGACTCCTCACACCTCCCCTGCCAGGCCCATGAGCAGCACGGACGGCACCGGAGGCCCCTGTGGACCATGAGGGACCGTCTGGCGGAGCTGCGGCAGCGCGTGGCGGCCGAGGGGGACCCACATGACGACACCCTGGGCTTCGACAACCCGGCGCTGGCCGGGGACGACACCAGCCCTGTGGGGCGGGCACTGCGGGAGGCGGCCGAGCTGTGGCGGGCACTGGACCGGCTGGAGCAGCTCTCGGAGAGCATCGACAGGACGCAGCAGACGGTGCTGTGCTGCACCTCGGAGCAGAGCATGGCCCGGGAGAAGCGGGGCCTGGGCGCTGCCCGAGCCGCCTTCGCCCGCCAGGCCGCGGCCCTGCAGCCCCGGCTGGGCGCTCTGCCCG
>VZRE01012962.1:52466-103422 GCA_013396775.1 Cephalopterus ornatus
TCGGGGCGCGCGGGGCCCCGCGTGCGCCAGACACAGCTCTGGCTGCTGGTGAGGAGGTTCGGCGCCATCCTCGCCCGCCACTACGCCCGGGAGAGCCGCTACCGCCAGCGCCTCAAGGAGCAGATCCAGAGGCAGGCGGGGCCGGCGGGGNNNNCATCGCCCTGGGAGCCCAGGACGTGGAGCAGCTGGCCGAGAGCCCCGGGGGGCCGTGCATCGTCGGCCAGGACCTGGAGGAGCTCAAGGCCAAGCACCACCTCAGTGTGGCCCAGGTGCGCCAGCGGCAGCTCCTGGAACTGGAGATGCAGATGGCGGAGCTGCGGGGGCTGTTCCTGCAGCTGGAGGGGCTGCTGGCGCAGCAGCACGGGGCGGCCGACAGCGTGGAGCAGCACGTGCTGCGCTCCCTCGACCGCGCGGCACAGGCCGAGGTGAAGAGGGCCCAGCGGTACCAGCGCCCGTCGCGGCTCTCGGCCCTGCTCGGCGTGGCCCTCGGGCTCTGCGGCTGCTGCCCCTGCCTGCCCGGCCCCCGGGGCCTCCGCTGAGCCAGGGGTGCCCCAGGGGTGCAGCAGCTCTCGGGGATGTGCCCCGCTCTGGGCAAGGAAGGGTGGCGCAGGAGGCTGCTGGTCTCTTGTGCTTCTTGCGCGGTGCCGCAGGGGCCATGCGCACCTGGTATTGATGGTGCAAGGACCACGGGCACCTTGTTTAATGGTGTAAGGACAACGCACACCTTGCACGGTGGCACAGGGACCGGGCACACCTTGCTTGATGATGCAAGAGCCAAGCACAACTTGTTTGATGATGCAAGGACTGTACACACCTTGCTTGATGATGTAAGGACCTTGCACACCTGGCATGGCACCACAGGGACCGGGAACATCTTGCGTGGTGGCACAGGGACCACGCACACCTTTCCTGGCCTTCTTTGTTTTTCATTTGTGAGGTCTGGCAACACGGGGACCAGGAACACCTTGGACAGGGATGGAAGGACCGTGTACGATCGTGCAAGGACTGGGCACACCTTGTATAACTGTGTAAGGACCCAAAAGTTAAGGAAAAGCAGAAAGGGAATGACCTCTTGGTATGTTCATTGAATTAAATTCTTAGGAAACTAGAAAACTTAATTTTCAGGCTGATGAGTGCATTTCTTTTCCTTATACAGATATTTTCAGGAAGCCCCCCAGCATCAGGAATGTGAATCCCTCCAAGAGCTGGGGATCCAGGCTGAGCTGTCTCTGCTCCTGCCCTCTTCCTCCTTCTTTGTTTTTCATTTGTGAGGTCTAAATGAATGTTACTTTTTCATTCAAAACTTGATGAATAGAAGTTACCTCTTTATTTAATTTTCATTAAAAAACCCCTGTAGCTTCCAGACCATTGGAAACACTCTCTGCATCCTGCATCAAAACCCACGTTTAATGTGTGGCTGCAAAAGCTTCCTGGGAAGCACTGAAGCTTTTTACAGACTCCCAGGACACGGAGAGAAGGGAAATAACCCTCAGTGAGGTCGGGAGGTGGCAAATCCAAGTGCAGCAAAACATATTTAACCACCTTTCATGCACCACCCTCACAACAACTCCCTGCACAAACAACTCCCTGGAGCCTTGGGTGGCTGGGCAGTGTCTGACCCAACTGGTTGAGCTGCTCCAGAGGGGATTATCCATAAAGTACAGGGAAAAAACCCTGTGTTACCCTCAGTGCTTCCAGCCAGGATGTATTTGCAGGGGATTTCAGGGAGCACAACTCCTCCAGACCCCTGCACGGCACAGAGCAGCTGCAGCAGCCAGTGGTGTTTTCCTGCATATGGAATTAACAGGAAAATAACCCTAATTTGTGTTACAAGGACCCCTGAGGAGTTAAAGAAGGAGGGGAAGATTAGAAACTTTACACTTCAGAGCAGATCTTCCCACCAATGACTTCAGCAGTTTATAAGACTTTATTCATCTATTTTTTTTCTGCTTCTTGGTGTCCTTCCGCTAAATATTTGCCTCAGACGGAACCTAATTACTGCATAGCAAAATAATTAATAATATTGTAATGTGGGCATGAACACTCAACAGGGTGGAGAAGGTTCCTTTCTCTTCCCAGTGAAGGCTGGGACTTCACCTGGAACACGTTTGCTTTATGAATATTCCTGGAGATGATGAAGGTGGAGGACCTTCTAAGACTATTCTAACCGCTGTTTTAATTATGTCCCGAAGGAGCATCAGAAATGTGAGAAGTTCACACTTAAGGGGAAAAATAAGAGAAAGGCAGAGTTAAAAATCCAGCTGCACAAACCCCTCAGCTCTGCTCTGTGCCGACACAAGAGGCACTACAAGAGGAATTTTTAGTGAAATGCATGAAAAGGAGCTGGATTAAAATCCCAAAGCCTTTGTAACTGTGCTGGCAGCACACTCTGCTTTGCGCTTGCAAAGTCTTTCAGCTGAAGAAATGTCACTGAAATTAATTTTTTTTTTTTCAAGAATACAAAATCTTTTCCTGACATTTAGACAAGTAAATAATTCCAGACCAAATTAATCACGCTATAGAACTTGGATTTTAAGGTGAGGTGGGTTATCACAGCTCAACAGTTCCTGCTCAGGGACCCCAGGGGGGATTTCCAGCTCAAACACTGAACTTTCATCCCTTCAATGCTGCTGGTTTTTCATGGCACAACAAACACCCACAAACAGAATAATTTCTGGTAAATGCAGCTTTTTAAAAGTCCCCTGAATGTTGGAAAGGGACTAAGCCCCTCCATTTCTGTCCAATTTGCAGCATCTCTTTGGCTGAACCTCTGGACATCTACATTTATTGGCAAAACTATTGGAAAAGTTGCATCAATGTTTAGAACTGTAATTCCATTTTTTTTGTTCCCCAGTTGCAAAAGAGCAAGGGTAAATTCTTAATTCAAAATATTTAGATATTTTAAGTCAAAAGGAGAGATTTAATGAATTATATTTTCATTTTCCTCAGACTATTCCCATTGAAAACCATCATTCAATATTTCCATTTCCAAAAGTTTTTCAAAAAGGGTTTTTTTTTTTTTTAGTTCTCAGATCACTCTTGGTAATTTTATTCTGAATATACTTAATATCAAATCAGAAATTAATTCTTTTGTGTGGGTTACCAGTTTATTGCTTCGTTTCCAAACCCTTTTTACATTTCACTTCCCAATCCAGGAATGTGTCAGCAGTTTAAATTGACTTGATTTGGTTTTACCCAGTTTTTGCTGTAGTTTCCAGTGAATCAAGAACTCTATTCACAGAGCTCATCAAATATCTGCTGCTGCCTCTCTGAAACATGCAGAGATCTGGCTCACAAGCCTTTCTGCAGGAGTAGGGATCACTGCCAGGAAATTCAGGGAAGACACTGCTTGTCTTGGAAACTCCATCCTTGGGTTTTATCAACAAATTGGGCTCATTTTCGGTGTTTGCTTCAACTGGATGTCTTTGGTGTCCCAGCAGCCTGATCTGTGTGGGCAGCGAGGAGCATGTTCCATCTCAATTTTGGATCGTTTCTAAGGGTGTTTCACTCCAGGCATGAAATAAATTGTGTTTTCCAGTGCTAAAATATTGCTGTTGGGTTTCTCTGGGAGGGAGGGATGAAGCTTGATCTCCCTGTCTCTTCCTGCAGGCAAGTCATGAAAAATCTACCAGAAATAATTCATCATCACAGAATCCCAGAGTGGTTTGGGTGGGAAGGGACCTTGGAGCTCATCTTGTTTCACCCCCTGTCATGGGCAGGGACACCTTCCACTAGCCCAGGTTGCTCCAACCTGGCCTTGGACACTTCCAGGGATCCAGAGGCAGCCACAGCTTCTCTGGGCAACCTGTGCCAGGGCCTCCCCACCCTCACAGCCAGGAATTCCTTCCCAATATCCCATCTAACCCTGCCCTCCAACAGTGGGAAGCCATTCCCCCTTGTCCTGTCGCTCCATGCCAAACCATTGTGCCAACAGCCTGACAGGCAGCTCTGACTGGAAATTCCTGTTTTCAGGAGCCTGAAGCCTTGTTTGCACAAATCTTCTGTTTTTCAAAGCAAAGACCTCAGAAGTTTTTCAATGGGGACAATTTCCAGGCTGTGCCTGCCCAGGAGGGCAAAGCTCTCACCATGGGGAGAGAGGAGAGGCTTTAAATGGTCCCAAAATGAGAGTCCTGGTGCAATTCTCACCTTACAGGGAGTTTTTGACTCTGTTTCACATGACACTTCCTCTGCTCTGGGCTCCTGGATCAACTCCTGGGTCACTGAAAATGGGATTTGTTCTAATAATTTTGTCTATCCATATGCACCCTGGGCAGCCAACCTCTCCAACCTTTCCATGGAGTCTTAAATAAAGCCTTTCACTCTGAATAGGGAATTTTTCAGGTTGAATTAACAGTGAAAGAGGAAAATTTGACTGTTCAAAATCAGCGAATGGGTCAAGGTCAGCTTTTTTGGATCAAATACACTTTAAAGTGAGTTTTACCTCCTGTTTGCAATGGCACGAAGCCATTGGGGATGAGAAACTTCTTTACAGCTCAAATTGCTGTCTGCCTTGGAGGAGCCTGTCTCCAAGATGTACCCTGTGCTTGGTTTCATGGGAAAAGGAGGAGGCCTGTCTGTCCTCCAGGAAACTCTCAGTATCTTTTATTCTTCACAAAATTAGGGCAAGTGACATCATTTTCCTTATGTGCCTCAACAGTGAATCCTATTTCCCAAATATTAGGACAGCAATAAACCTGGAGAAAGCTTTGGAGACATCAGCTGACAGCGACTGAGCTGCTGGTGGTGAATTTCAGATGAAATTGTGGCAGAGAGCACCAAACAGGAGCAGTCAATAGCACAAATCCTGGTTGTTAAATCACATCAGTCCATGGGCCACAAAGAGCAGGTTTTTTTCCAAGAGCAACCTCTCCCTCCTCTCCTGGATGACACTCTGTGGACCTCAGCAAAGCCACGTCCTCAGGCCTTCACTGCCTTTTATCCCCCGAGCTGTGTCCTTCAGGAGGTGGGTATTTCTGCATTTAATTCTGACGTTGTATAAATGGGGAGAGAAATAATCACGTCAGTGCCTCTCTGAGGGATGAAGATGACCTGCTGAGGAGGGTACAAAGTCTTTCCATGCCTTTCCATGGCTTTCCATGGCTTTTCATACTAGGGTGGTGATAAAAAGAATATTTTACTCACTGTTTTACACTCAGCTCAACTCTAAAATGGCTACTTTTTAAATCGTTTACCCATTTTCTTTTTATATGGAGCCTGCCAGGCTTCAGAATAACTGAAGTGGAGAATATTAAGAATAGAGGAGCAGAGAAGATAAACAATCTTGAGAGCACCGTGCACATGCTGCTCCTTCTGGGCTGGAACAGGAACATTCAGGCCCTTTTTTCCAAAAGAAGCAATTAGCACTTTTTAAAGAGCTGGATTTTGTAGTTGCAAAAAATTGTCATGTTTACCATGATGAGGAATGGATGGGGTTTATTCACCATAACAAAAGGGTTTTTTTTTGAAAGACAACAGATGAAAGACTTGGAAACTAAACTGTTGTTGAATTAGTGACAGTCTAATCCAAGTGAAGAAGGAAGCTGGACTAGTTAAGGTGGACAGCAGGTACCACTGAGTTTGATACAGAAGTTTCCCGATTCTTTTAAAGTTTCCACAGTTCTTGCCCCAGCTCTCTCAGATGTTTCCAGATGTACTATTTCAATATAGAATCACAGGGTGGTTTGGGTTGGAAGGAACCTTAAAGATCATCCCATTCCCACCCCCTGCCATGGGCAGGGACACCTTCCACTAGCCCAGGTTGCTCAACCTGGCCTTGGACACTCCCAGGGATGGAGCAACCACAGCTTCTCTGGGCAACCTGTGCCAGGGCCTCCCCACCCTCACAGGGAAGATTTGGTGGCTCAAAACCAGCAGCAGCATGTGAGGACCATGGTATTTATAACCCACACTGATAGCAATGGTTTGGATTCAACCCTATTAAAACCAGCAACCCCAGGAAACCCAAATCCTGGCTGTGTGGACTGGAAGGGACCTTGGGGCTCATCCAGTCCAGCATCATCTGGACCTTCGCTCAGTCAGATCTTAACAACCTTCAGGGATGCTGGGAATTCATCCCTCAGGAGGTCTATTAGACAAGTTTCTCCCAAAATTTTGGTGGATACTTGGCCAACTGTAGTGCAGGTTGGCTGCAGCCTGGGTTCTGCGACATCTCCTCTATTTTTGCTCCATTTCCTTGTATTTTACCAGTGCCTTGTTAACGTTAAAAAATGTAAATAGGGGCTGGAGCAGATGTGCATCAGTCTCAGAGAGACAAACTGGTATTTTGTCCTTTTGTCTCAGGGTTGTTGAGAAAGCACTGGGAGAAGATTGTGAGCAGGGCCTGGCGGATCGGCAGCGCCGGCGGAACGTGTGCCTGCTGCCTTGTGCCGCCACATAATAGAGTTTAAAAGAAATAAGTCTTATTTCCATACTGAGTCTAAAAGAAACCAGTCTTATTTCCATACTGAGTCATTGCTGGCACTTTGTTCAGTGCCTGCATCTCGTTTCAGCTGCTTGTGAAGCGGGGACAGGTGCAGAGTATCAGCTTTTTGTCTCCGTGGCAGATGCAAGGAGGGGAGAGAGAAACGTGGTTCTCGTCCATAAAGCAGCCACAGAATAATGTTAAATTAAGACCAAAACACTTCTGATGAATAAAGACAGAGGCACAGAGTTCCAGAAGAAAATGTGCTCCACAAGAAACACGAGTTTTCAAACTTGCAAAGTATGAATTTGTTATAAAACCAGACACTTAGAATTTATTTTAGGGTTTTTAAAGCTTAGCATGGAATCATTTGGGTTGTAAATGACTCAGGCTGGAGGAGCAGAAGGTGGGTGAAGTCACTCACCCAGCACGTCCTTGTGCTGGGATGTGCAGCCTGGACACCAAAAACTTATAACTAATGGATGTGCAACAGCCCTGAGCACAATCCGTGTCCTCTCCTTCCCTGCCCAGTCTCCATCCAGGCAGGAATCAGGAGAGCTGGTGGGACAGGACAGAGCTGGGCGCACCTTGGACCTGGTACATTGGGCCATGGCCATCCCAGACATTTCACCATCTCCCCCAATTCTGGACACCAGGAAGGGTTGGCAGGTGTTAAACTCTCCTTCCAATAACATTTTAATGTCTTGAAATGTCCCTGGCACATATCAGAAAGTTAAAAAGTTCAGTTTCTTTGAAGTGTTTTCATCATAATCTGTTTTTTTCACACGTATGCTGTGGCTGAATGTGGTTTTGGCTGGTTTGGCGGTGTTGTTTTACTCTTTAAGTGGCTACTCCTCAATTAGAAGAAGGCTACAATAAAAGTTTGCAACAATTTCAAAACACTGTCTTGAGAAAAGCAATGTAATAAAGAAAATTAACTATGAAATATTTGATTAACTGATTAATTTTTTTTTAAACATCAGCAAAGCTGGAAGATACGTTTCACTGCTGGGCACTAAAACATCCTCCTGGGTTTGGGGGCCAGTTTTAGGGCAGGTGGATGCACAAGCACAGGCTTTGGGATGAAGGAGAACACATGTGGTGGTTTCTGGCGGCTCCATCCCAGGGTTCACATCCTGCATCCACTTATCCACCGAGGGATAAACTCTGAGCTGTGATTCCACCCCAGTTAAACCATCCCATCACTTTTTCAGCCAGACACGCAGTGTCCCAGAATTACTCTCCTGTAGTGACAACACATGAGGCCACTTGGCTGCTCGGCAGCTCTGAGGACGTTGCTGAGGCTCCCCCAGCCCATCTGCCACGTGTGTTCCAGGGACTCCTGCGGGGATGACACAAGGTGTTATTTGTGTGTGGATTCACAGGGGCTCCTCCCGGGGCAGCCACAGCAGATGGATCTCTCCAGAAAGCTACAAATCCCTCACTTAGAGACCTCCCGAGCTGAAGGATGGGGAGAAACTGTTAGGGCAAGGGATGCTGGAGGAGCTGCAGGCCGAAGCCTCCTCCTGGCTCCGTGTGGCTCCGCAGGGATGTTGTGGCCCCGGGCTGGTGGATAGAACCCCTCAGGTGGGAAAGACTTGGCTGAAAATGGGAGCAGATCTGAGGATGCGTTTGGGAGAGAAAACATGCCAGGGAGAGGAAGGAACTGGGGCCAGGTGGATGGTTTGCAGGGAGGCTGCAGGCTCTGCGTGCGGGGAATGAAAGGCTGAAGTCCTGGCTCTGGAATGCAGAGTGCAGACCTGTCCCAGCGACCAACGCTATCACGGACAGTCTGGGGCAGCTTCCAGGGCAGCTGGAGCCATCCACACACCTTCCTCACCCAGCAGCAGGGACACCCTCTGCCAAGGAAACCCAACCCGGAGGGATTTCAGCGAACCATTACCCCGGGAGCGAAGGCACAGAGGGCAAACCCCGTCCCTGCCTTTGCCAGGGCCACATTCCAGTGCAAACCTTCCCTTCCCCGGACTGCCTCATGCCCTCAGCCCTCCGCATCCTTACAGAGCTTTATGTGTAAAGCAATGGTCGCGCTAATTAAATGTTGCTGTTCATTATTAAATAATGAGGCTCATTACCATACGCCGTAGGTGGGGAGGCTGAGTGTCACTGCCTGGCTGTGCCGGACTCTGCCCAGGAAACCTGGGAATCCACTGCTCCAAAACTGGGCGAACCACAGTTTTTTCAGGGTATTCAACCATTTTTACTTGTTTAACCAAGAGAATTTTAAATTGGGACCATTTTTACAGCCTGTGCAGTGAAACATCCATCTGCCTGCCGGTTTGGGTCACTATTGATCCCTTTACAGTGTTCCACAGGCACTGGGAAAATCTGATATCTCCATTCCCAAGGGGAACACTTTTGCATGTGTACAAAGCTAAATTGATCCCAAGAGTGCAGCCAGCACTACGACAAATTTAAGCTGGTTATTTTCCTGGTGCATCAAATCACAATGTTTTTAGGAAAACTGTATCGGTTCTCAAATTTCCTGAGCTAAGCACAGCAGAGGTTTAAACAGCAGAGTATTAAAGACTCGGATATGCTGAAATATTCACAATATAAAATCTTTAAACACCTCCAACACTAATTTAAAACATTCCAGCCACTTGGTCACAACGAATACTTCAGGAAAAAACCCACCAAACTACACAACAGGGCTGAAAATTCAACTTGTTTTTAGCACTGGTGAATCAGAAAGTCCTTTTTAATCCTTATTTTATATAATTTATTATCAGAGGGGCCAGCTGGGATCACTGTGGCAAAAGGATTGTCAGCATTTCCATTACCACCGCTTTATAGCTCGGTCATAAACATTCCCTCAGAATTGTGATGGTCTTTGCTTTGCTTAGGAAGAAATTTTTACCCTCAAAACTTTATTTTTAAGTGACTTAGGAGCCATTAAGGATGGCAAAAAGAAAATAAAAAGGCAGATTTTGCTGATGGGAGATGCTTTTTTCACCCCTCAGAAGGATGGAGGTTGGCAATATTGGATGCTATGGCCTGGTCCTTCCTGTTTGCTGGTTTTCTAGGAAAACAACTTTATATCAGGAGCAAAATGGGGTAAAAATGTACTTTTTTTTTTGGTAGTAGTTTTGTTTCTGGACAGCCTGAGAATGGGGGGTTGTGTTCTGCTTCTGCAGAAGGGCAGAGCTGGGATTTACACCCTGTGGTATGTTTCCCTCTCTGTTAACACTGGGGAAAAAGCTGGGATATAAAGCCACGAAAGTGCACTGAAAGAGGGAAAACGGGGAGTGATGAGAACTGGAGCAAAAGCCCTTTTATTGGAATCCCTCCCTGAATACAAGGAGATCATTTTATTCATAAAACAGCGAATAATTTCCGTGTTGGGAGCATTTTGCTCCGTCGGTTTTTCTAGCAGGGAGACAATGGGCACAATTCATACAAACACCAAGGAAAACACGTTGGAAAGAAGGGAGAGTTCCAGAGGCTCGTGTGAGGATGCTGAATGCTTCCTTAATTCCACATCCAGCCCTGGAGCCCCCAAATGGATCATTACAATACATTATGCCCTGGATCAATAGGTCAGAGCTTTCTCATCACTTTGCACAATTAGGTCAAATGAAGCTTATTTTTAAGTCCAGACCCACCTTTCTGCTGTGGTGTCAGAGAGGAAGGAGATCCCTGAAACTTCTTTTATTTGAAATGGTTTCCTATTTGACGTGTAAAAATCTACTCAGGGCTCTCTTTTTCAAAGCACTGGAGAAGGGCTTTGATCCTGATCTGTTTATTTCCCATTAGAGGAGCCCATTGTAGCCCATTAAATGAGATTAGAGGCCAATTCAAAATGCACAAATGATTCCTCTCTTTGCTGATAACCTTGATAAGAGGGGAAAATAATTTTATTCTTCTCTTGTCGAGCAATCCAGGTCCTGGGGTCACCCGTGCCAGGCAAATATTTGGGAAGCCTTTCACACCATGCTGACATTACTGCATGGACAAACCCAGGATGTCCAGGCAAATCCCATCTTCCAGCACTGCCTGAGACCTCACCAAGAAAATAAAAATTCTAAATAATTAAAAAAAAATAAAATTAAATTTAAAATTAGTGTTATCCTGGCAGGGAAGGGGATAAGGTGTTAACCGAGCCTGGTGGTGGCTTTCAGGAGGGATGCAGGGCTGTAGCACATCCAGGGATGCACATCCAGAAGGGCTCAGATGGGACACAAGGCTCAAGGAAATCAGCAGCCCGGCTTCCATGATATCCAAAGGGCTCCAAACCTTCCCAGAGGAAGCATCGAAACCATTGATGCTTCCAGTCACCTCACCAGGGAGAAGGGGAAGGTTGATAATGGTGGGGAATGTGTCTGATATCTCCAGTTATGGATTGTAATCATAGACTATGTATATAATACGTAATTAATATATAAATATATGTAATATATAACATGCCCCATCCCTGGAAGTGTCCAAGGCCAGGCTGGATGGGGCTTGGAGCAATTTGAGCTAGTGGAAGTTATCTCTGCCCATGGGATTTGAACTGGATAATCTTTAAGGTCCCTTCCCACCCAAACCACTCTGTGAGTGTATGATAAAATACAGTATTTAATATATAAAAGTATCTTCTACCCAGAATTCCTCATAGCCACGGTATCCCACCTGAAATCTATAATTCTGAGCAGATTTTTGGGAAGACTGGGATGAAGGCTTGTGCTGCAAAATTTAACTTTTTTCTTATTTAAAACAGACTTTCCTGGGGCTTTGTGTCTGCTCTGACTGTGTGTGAGGGGGCTGTAGCACTTGAGAGTGTGGGTTTTATTCTTTCATTAAATAAAGAACTAATGAAAATAAGAAGCTATAAAGTTAGAGGGTTGTAATGACTCTGTTGCCTCTGGAGAGAGGCAGTTCACTCTGGCTGAAGTATTTTTATTACCTAGAGCTGCAAAACACTTCTTTGCTTGCAAAGATGGCTGTATTTTACTTTGGTAGCACAGGGGGGAGGATTGTGATTATTTAAAAGGGAGGCTGATATTCTGTATTTTCATGTACAACTCAAAATGCAGAAACACAAACTCAAATTATATTCAAATTAAACTCAAAACTGAAAAAGCCTCTTTTTTCTTACACAGAACAACCTCCATCACCTCCAATGCTGCAGATGCAGGAGCCGCCCTCTTATCTTAATGTGTTTCTCCCAAGATTTGGCAAAAACTTACTTTCTAAAAGGCTTTCCTTTACCCATACATCACATTCCTGCATCCCGGAAAAACCTGAGCTATGGGCTCTGAGCCACTGGAGCTGATGATGCACCAAAATGCACCAAACATCTTGAGTGTGAAGGAGAAATATCAGTCAGACAAAACAGAGGAGTCAGAATTATTTTGGCTGGAGTTCTCCTGGGTACCCGGAGGGAATCAGGGAGCTTTCACAGGGAATTCTGGGCGGGGTTTGCAGTAGTTACTGCACTGGCAGCCCCTTCCCTTCAGTGCTGCATCAATGTTTTAGGGAATACACGTGAATTCATTATTTCCACCACAGCTTCCCCTGGGAGCCGACAAGAAACTTAATTATTTTTTTGTTACTCACAAGAAATATGTTGCTTTGAGCATCCAAGGCTGCACATGAAATCAAAAAAGAAAAGCTCCAGCCCAGCTCCTGCTCAGTCCTGATCCTTCTTCATTGTGGAATAACAGGGAAAACAACCATATTTTTGTACCAAGACCTTAAAAACTGGCAATGGGAATATTAAATTCTGTGGCAGGACTTTATTGCCTGTTTTTTATCTCTTTTCCATCCCCAGGTTCCAAATGAATGTGCAGATCCATGGGCCTGGAGATGAGTGCTGTGTATCCAAGTGCCTGACATCCCGCTGGTGTCTGCTCCATTCAGCACCATCAGCAGGGTTCCTGCTCTGCCTATCGGGTCTCTTCATCCATAATTGAATCAAAAGTGGGTATTAAAGAGAATATTTCAGACTGGTGAAGCTCTGGGTGGCTTGGAAGAGGGAAAAAGGATGGTGTTAATTGGGGAATTCCCAATTAGAAGATCAGCAAAGCTGTGTGGAAAAGAGGATGAGAGGGAGTGGGCTGAGCTTGCAGAACAGAAACTCAGCAATAATCCCCTGAGGAATTCAGCACTCAGGGATGCTGTGCTGGAAAAACGGGAGTACATGGCACCAATGTTTCCATGAGGATTACGAGTAGGGACAGGACAGTCTAGAGACAGAGCTGCACTAATTGGATCGTCTTTCAGAAAATTGTGTTGATGGGAAAAAAAAGATGTGGCTTATAAAAGTGCTTTCTGAATAATTGCTCTTTACGTGATTTAAAGAGTCTGATCCCAGCAGAACCAGGCACGAGGCTGCAGCCTCAGCCCTCATGGTGGGAATGGCCACGGGATCCACAGGGAGCTGAGACAGGGACACGAGTGCCACTCCTGAGGGTTACACAGAGAATTCCCACGTTTGGGAATACTTGGGAAAGCCTTGGGGCAGGCTGGCTGCTCCCACCCCCAGCGCTCATTCCAAGTTTCTCCTGCTCCATCCCATCTGTTGTGATTTTATCAAAGTGAGTTGGATTTCTCCTGAATCAATCCCCAATTAATTACCTCGGCTGAACATTGTACAAAGGACCAATTTTTATCTCTTTCCCTGCCCATGTGACTGATTCACTGGTAATGGAAATCTTTGCCTCCAGGCAGGGTATTTCAGTAACGACAGAGCCGGGTCTTCTGCTGCCCATAAAACCCAGGAAAACTCAGAGATATTGCTCTTCTTTTCCCATATTCTATTTTTTATAGATGTCTGCATCCAATCAATCATAGCAAATGTCTTCTCTAAGCTCCCTGTATATTTTTTAAAGGCCTGACTGGTGAAACTCCTGAAGGAAGCAATGGGAACAGGGCTGTAAGCAGGCAATTAGTGGGAAGCAACACTCACTTATGATTTTTTAATAATTTCTATGAAATTACAAGTCATATTACTGAAATCTGCTCATTTGTCTTCTCTGAGCTCACCAGAAACACTTGTCTTGCTAAATTGACCAGCAAGACACATTTATTGGAGTAATTTCAAATGAAAACTATCAAGTGACTTATAAAACGCAGGAGCCGAGGCAGAGGATTCACATTTGTAGAATCTCATCTTTCTGCCACTGGTTAAACCCAACAACTTTAGTGGCAGCAAATGGTATCCCTGTGACTTATCAGTTTGTAGCAAATGGGGCAAACCAGTCCAAAGCCTGAAATATTTGATGGCTGGGAGCAAACTTTCACCCCCCACCCCCCCCAAAAAAAAAAAGAGCACCAAAATCAGTTGTTTTCCGTCATTTGTGGCCTCTGCAGTTTGGACCAGACCTTAAATAACCCCTTGTGGTGACTCTCATCTGAAAGAACTATGAGTCTGTGTTGTCTCTGCTGGGACATCCTTTGGAGGAGTGGAGAGAACAGGCTTTGAGCCACAGGAAAATATATACCAGGGTTAATGACTTGGAAATGTCAGAGGGGGGGATGTTTGTGGGTGCTGCACAGCATAGCTTGAAATACAAAGCCTGGCCTCAATCTGCATGTGTTCAATTAAACTCTGCTTAATTTAATCAACAAGAGGTGAAAAATAACATAGACCTGATGAAAAACACTCACCACAGCTACCTGAAATGCCCCTCTGGCTAATGAGTCATCAGCATGTGGGATCATGGAATGATGGAATGATTTGTGTTGTTTTTATGTTAAAATCCAGTCCCACCCCTGCCATGGGCAGGGACACCTTCCACTATCCCAGGTTCCTCCAAGCCCCGTCCAACCTGGCCTTGGACACTTCCAGGGATGGGGCAGCCACAGCTTCTCTGGGCAACCTGTGCCAGGGCCTCCCCACCCTCACAGGGAAGGATTCCTTCCCAATATCCCATCTAACCCTGCCCTCTGTCATTTTTAAAAAACAGATTTCATTGCAAAGCATGTTTTTTCACAAGCACCTCCCCATCCTGTTCAAAGACCATCAAACAAGGAGCTCAAGGGACACACAACTTGATGACTGATAAAGCCAAAGATGGCTAAAAATGTAAAAATAATTAAAAAAAAAAAACCCCAAACAACAAACCTTTGTGTCAGCAAAGAGAAAACCAAACCAACAAATCAAAAAGCCCAACCACCAAACCCATTCTGTGTTGGCATTTGCAGGAGCCTGCGGAGAGACAATTAATAATATTTGATCCTGGCTTTGTGGCAGGATAAAGTGGGTTTGGTGGATTTTAAGGAGAGACGTGACCACTTGATACCAGCATCTAAAATTCGTGCTGGGCTGAAACCAAACATGAACCTGCCTTGAACAGGTCTGTGCAGACCAGGCAGAGAAACCAGAGCAGCAAAAAGTAGATGGACCATTATTTTTGATTGCCACTTCCACTCTGAAATCTGCATTTGCAAAGTGAGAAGAGAGCTTTGAAAAAAAGGAAATTATGCTTGATAACAAGGCATATACATTAATAGTGTCTTACTGTAGTGCTTTCTTTCAGTTAAATATTGCTGGGTTGTTGAAAGGAATGGAGCTGAGGAAAAGACAAGGAATCTGTCAGTTGTGGCATGGAGTGAATTTTATCAATTGACGGATTAAAGGCGTTTTTTCTGAAGAACAAGCCATTCTCTCCATGCTGAGGACATGCCCAGAGGATGGGCTGTGTTGGATGACAGAGGATGTGTTCGGGTTTGCCCCTTCCTCCTGCCTCAGCCCTCACTTATCCAGTTCTCACTTATCCTCCTGGCTCATCAATAATGGAGTTGTACAGAACAGCCACAATTTACACATGTATCCTTACAAAAGAAGGTATTCTCCCCTGGAAAAACAGTTTAATTGCACTACCATTTTATTATTTGATCTCTTTGCTGTTTATGCATAAATAAGGAAGATTGGGATTTGGGAGCAGACACCCAAAAGCCTCTGTTAAGATGGAAATATGGTTATTTTTCTTGGCTGTTATAAATACTTCATGAAAATATCTGCTCTGTCAGAGAGAATATGAATTTGCTGAGTGTTGAAAGGAGCTGCAGAAATGCATATTAAAGATTCACAAACCAGACCAGGTTTCATTCAGGAGAGGCTTTCTCATGATTTTTTTCAGTTAATGGTATCCTTCGTGGACATGAGAATATTTGTATTCTCCTTTGACTAAAAAGCTGGTTTGAAGCTCAGCTTGATGGTCCTATTCAAACAAACAGAACATTCAAAGCAGGCAATTAAGAACTTGGGATTTTGGCAAAGGCATCACATTCCCACTAGTGAAATATTCAACACTTGGTGCTCACACTGGGGTTTGTCTCACTTGCTGAGGAGTAAACACTGATTTGAGCTCTGCAGGTCACCCCAGGTGCCCTGTGATGGGACACGCAGAGCTCATGGGGCAGCAGCACCAGGCACTCCGGGGATGTTGGTTTTCCAAGCCCACCTCATTGAATACAACATTAAACAGCCCAGAAATCAGAGAAGCACCTCGAATGGTTTGGGTTGGAAGGGATCCTACAGCTCATCCAGTTCCAACCCCTGCCATGGGCAGGGACACCTTCCACTAGCCCAGGTTGCTCCAAGCCCCGTCCAACCTGGCCTTGGACACTTCCAGGGATCCAGAGGCAGCCACAGCTTCTCTGGGCAACCTGTGCCAGGGCCTCCCCACCCTCACAGCCAGGAATTCCTTCCCAATATCCCATCTAACTCTGCCTTCTGTCAGTGAGAAGCCATTCCCTCTTGTCCTGTCCCTCCATCCCTTGTCCCCAGTCCCTCTCCAGCTCTCCTGGAGCCCCTTTAGGCACTGGAAGGGACTCTCAGATCTCCCTGGAGCTTCTGTTCTCCAGGTGACCACCCCCAGCTCTCCCAGCCTGGCTCCAGAGCCTTTGGAGCACCTCCATGGCCTCCTCTGGACTCGCTCCAGCAGCTCCACATCCTTCTGATGTTGGACCCCAGATGTGTAAATGTTTACACATAAATTAAAAAAAATCAGTGCTTTGGGGTGGATGGCCTGGAGATTATTGCATTATTTTCCATCCTGTTGGTTGTGGGATATGTGGGATGTCTTGGCCAAACGGTCCAGGAGATTTGAAGTTGTGTTCCAGCTCTTTTGGTAGGACGGGGTTTGGAGTTCCTGCCCATGGCCGGGGCTGGGATGAGATGAGCCTTAAAGTCCCTCTCCACCAAATCCAACCCACTCCGTGATTCCATGATTCTCTCTTGGGTATTTCCAAGGGGTTATTTTTCAGCGAGTCCTGCAGGTGTCCCTGCTGTGTGTGACACAATGGATGCATATTTTAATTAAATCCTGAATGCTATTTGTTTATTGAAGACTAAGTTATAGCTATATCTGATTGAAACTTGCCTAATAGTTTTCCCTAACAAAGCATGATTTATTTGAGTAGATCCTGCAATCAATTTCTCAGGGCAGTGTATCCCTCTGCAGTCATTTGGGCTGTTCTGTCTTACTGCACTTCCATTTTTTTTTTAAGGAAAATGAAATCTCCCACATGGATTAGCATAATTTCTTGTGAGAGTGACTGTGCTAAAGCCATTGACTAATGCAGTTTGCAAACCAGAATATTTTTCAGGGCGATTACTTCCTTCTGGGGAGATATGCAAATGCAGTCTCCTTTTCATTCAGATATCTTAGGAATTATTTGTGGGGAATTAGTTTGTGATTGTTCCTGAATCATTACGGAAGGCACTTGTGCACTGACTGCTTATTAAGAGTAGTTATTTATAACACTTAATAACTCAAGGCAGCAAAGGTCAGGTGGGATAAATGGTGCTCCTGGATTCAGGCAAACATAATTCATTAAGGATTAACATCTGTCTAGTAGTAGAAAAACATGAAAGTAGCTACTTGGCCTTCGCTAATTTCCCTTAGATAAACACCCTTTAGAGCTTTGGGATATTTTGTCTGTTTTCTGTGCAATACAGATCCAAGGAGATATCGATTGGGATGTTTTAAGGTCATGCCCTGGGTGTTTATGGAGCACCAGGGGTTGGAAGGTGATAAAGCACAAGCCCTCAGCTCTCTGGCACCACTGAAGTTGGCAGCCTGTGGTAGCCCAGGATCCAGAAAAGGAAGGTGACCCTGGGCTGATCATCACTTCAGCAGGCGCTTTTAGCGTTTCCCAGAAGGCACAGGAGGATCCAAAGCAGCCCAGAAGCGAGGCAAGTTCCCAAAAAGTGTGGAACCAGACCAGCAGTGGAGCTGAAGTGGCGGCTTTTCCAAGGGTGCTCCTGCACCGACACAGAGATCCCAGAGCTGGAGAGGCTTTAGGGTGAGAGCAAAAGGTGTTTATTGAAGACTCGTGGCATGCAGGGGTTGATGGTGGGACCTGATGTGAGGGTGGCCCAGTTAAAGGGAGACAAAACAAGCCGAGAGGAAAGTGTTCTCCAGGCATTCCACGCTCCACAGCTAAAGAGAGCAAACCGTGACAATACAAAGGTGTTTTCAATGATCACCACCCCATAAACTTGGCCATGTGGACAATGTCAGCCCTGCAATAAGAGTGAGACGTTGGAAACATGGTCCACCTCCTCTCACTTCACACAGCCCAGGAGTGACCGATGCCCACAGAGGATTTCCCTGTGCAGCACCACTCCTGCTTTCCCATTCCACCATGTGACATCTCCCCACGCCTGGAAGTTTCCATCTTACCAGCAAGAAAAAGCAGATTTATTGTTGAGTTGGCAACATCCCATAAAAATTCACCTGGAGATGTATCCTGCTTTGGTGGCCACTCATTCCCTTGGGCACCTCTCTTGTAGGTCAGACAGCCTTAGATACAGCTGAAGAATAAGAATTTCATTACTACAGAGAAGAAGACATAAAAAAGGAGAAAAAGATAATCATTGTAGGCTGAGCAGAGGAGAAAGAAATATCATTAGTGGCTCGAATGACCTGCCTGCCCAGGACACTGGAAGTCCACCAAAATAAACAGTTGGCCCAGGAGCTGTGAGGAAATAGATAACGTAAAATTTATGTTCTTTCAGTTTCTTTGTATTTAATGAGTGCAGTGACTGGGCTCCACAAACAGGTGGTTTTGGACACGGTGTTCAGCAAAACACGTCAGCTGAGCTGCTCTGAAGAAAAGGGGTCACAAAGGGTGACCTGCTCACGACTGAGAACACGTCTCCTCTGTGCAGACCTGCAGGACACGTGGCTCTGCCAGAGACTTGACGTTGCAACAGCAAGTTCTGCCATTTTTTGGAAGGTAAATTGTATTTTCACACTGAAATGACAGTGGGTCTGCATGGCAGAGCTGGGTGGAGGGAGCGTGATACCTTCCCCGAGCACCCTCAGTGGATGGAGCATGTTATAGAGCCTCAACCCCACTGAGACAACTTGTCACAGGAGTGATGATCAGCTCTGCAGGGAGGTCAATCTGTGCATGAAGAAGCCCCAGCTCAGGTTTGGCCACTGCCAGCTCCAGAACTGCTCCAGCCATAGGAAGCTTTTACTCCAGTTCCATGATTATGCTTCCAACCTTTGTATTTAATCTACAAAGTGGAAGGTGTCCCTACCATGGTGTGGGTTTGGAACTAGATGATTTTAAGGTCCCTTCCAACCCAAACCATTCCAGGATTCCAAGAAAATAATGAAAATCTGAATTTTGTGATCATTCTGGTTAAGCAAAAATTCCCAAGTCTCTTTTAGAAAAAAATGTCCCTAATTTTTTAACATTTCTCTCTTCTCAGGTGCGGCAAAACTCCACTGTAAACCATCAGCTCCATCACCAGCCAGCCCATCCTCTGAGGAGGGGAGCCAGGCTGGTGTCCAGCATCCTGCTCTGGTCACCATGACAACATGATTGCACAGGACAGCGAAGGAAAAATCCTTCAGAAACCTCTGGAGATCAAGAGAAATCTAAATAATTATCACCCCAGCCTTCTCCTGTCTCCAGGCACAGCTGTGAAGGACCTTGGTGACGCAGGCTGTGATGTCAGCCCTGAGCCCCAGCCAACCCTCCGTAGGAATTCGCACAGATCCCGGCTCCTGGCATGTCCCTGGTGCCACCGCTGTCACACCGCGAATGACAATGAGCCCAGGAAAGGTTGGCTCTGCCTTAGGACCTGAAGAGCTAAGGAATGTTAACAGCTCCTCCAAAGCCCGTGCTCTGCATGGGAATGACGTGCCCAAAGCAGAGGAGTCATGGTGCAGCAGAAATGATAATTGCAATAATTAAGGGAAAATAAATAGATGAGCTAATGGGAAAGTTCACCTCATTTGCATGACAGAATTTTTATCTTTGGATTGGGTATGGCCAAAGGTGGGATGACAGGGAAATGCGGAGGTGCAGGTGACCTGTTGTGTGCAAGGATAAGCATTCGGGATTTCCAGCTTATCACAGGATATGAAATGGCTTTTCCTTGAAAGGGAGTACCAAGGGAATGTTGGATGGGCCACTCTATTTCCCCTGATGGCTCCAGATGTTCTTTACTTCAGACCTTATCCATTCAAAGAATCACAGGATGGTTTGAGTGACCATCCAGTTCCGTGGGCAGGGACATCTTCCACTATCCCAGGTTGCTCCAAGCCCGGTCCAACTTGACCTTGGACACTTCCAGGGATGGGGCAGCCACAGCTTCTCTGGGCAACCTGTGCCAGGGCCTCCCCACCCTCACAGGAAAGAGTTTCCTTCTAATATCTAATCTAAATCTACCCTCCTTCATCTTGAAACCATTTGCAGAGCACATCTGCCCAGCTGCACGAGGAACAACTCAGGGGGTGCTGTGAGGAGTCTTCTCCACTGTTTACTTTTCTAATATAACTCACGTTTCAGACTGTAGGAGCAGAAGACTTTAACTGGAGCAATGTTCACAAGCACAAGGTCTCCCTGCAGTGGTTTTGAGCATCGATAATGATTCACATTTAGAATTTATTACGTGGGTTATTTGCATGGAGTTCAGACTTCGGAGTCACTGCAGCTATTCCAGGTCAGAGCAGCTGAATTTCAGGGATGTGATGATGATCTGTGCAGCAAATGAGGCTCCTCCTGACCTTCCTGAGGGGGCTGAGCCTTCAACCCCCACATGAGGCTATTTTGAAGGGCTGGTGTGTGTTGTCATGCAGCGCTGAGCTCCAGAGAGGAATCTCCGGTACATTCCAGCTCAGCTTCCTGCAAGGAGAAAAGAGCAAAGATTAGGAAAACTGGGGAGCAGATTTAGGAGAGAACACATTTAGGGGAACCCCAAATGTGAGCAAAGGGCATTTTGGCCATAGGAGGTGACTTCTTGCCCAGCCTAAACTGAACAATTTCAGTAGCTACTCCAGCATCAGCTTCATCTCTACTTTTTAAACCAGAAAAAAAGTGAAGCTGCTCTGTGCCCACTTCATAAGGCTCAGCTGGGAAATCCCATGGATGTGGAGCAGAAATAATTAGATATAAAATGACAAAGTGGCATTATTACATATCATAGACTTTTTGCTGAATCAATACATGTCAGAAAGCATTTTGCTACCCAGAGCTATCAACAAAGAAAGTTCTCCATGGCATTCCTTTAACTTTAGTGTTTTCTTTTCTCCTGCACTCTCTGGACCTGTGAGGGATCCCACACCTGGAGCAGGACCCTTGGGAGCTCTGGGAAAGAGCAGTTTGTTAGAGAGCTACCCCACAGGAAGGCAATAAAACCCTTTCCTAATAAAATTTACCCTTCCTTAACCATCCTATAAAATATTTACTCAGCTTCCCCACACACACACCGAAGACACTCAAGAGAAAAGCTTTCAAGTGTTTGTGTGAATCAGATGGTACCTTCACCCACAGGATTTGTAGCCCACATTGCGAGGGTATTTTCCAAGCAGGCTCCCAGGAACACACAGCTGGTGGTGCCCAGGTCCCCTCTCCTCAGGATATTTCCACCCTAATTAACAAATAACTTTCCTTAAAACGGCCCCTTCCCCCGAGCTCCTCTCCACGCTGCGGTTTTCCAGCTAATCCCTCCGTGCAGCAGGGCAGGAACAGAGCCCGGCAGAGCCTCCTGCACGCCTGTGACACACCAGGGAACTGTGAGAAAGAACTGAATGAGCATCCCCCTCCCCTCCTCCCCTTGGCTGAGGCTGTGCTGGAGCAGAAGTCCCTCTAATTACTGCTCCATGCAGAGCTCAGGCCGTGTGGGCACACCCGGAGTAAGCCGACAAACCGGCTGAGCAGGCGGTGGTGGGGCTGCAGGGCTCTCCGAACGTTTCCTCTCCGTGCCACAGACACCCATCTTCTCCTGGACAACCCTCACTTTACGACCTGGAGCAGCACTACCCCTACTTCACTAATCATAACCTCCACCACCAGCAGCCTCTCAGCACAGCTCGTTATCAGCAGATAAGGAACCACCACAACCTTTTCAATGCCACACAAACACTGCCTGAATTAAACCCTTTTTTTAGTAGTAGGTACTACCTCAAACATAACCTCAGCTCCTGGGAGCAAAGGTCCCTTAACTAGCGAGGACAGAACGCCTCACACTGTAGATGAGCACCCGTGTGCTGCTCAACAGGTTCAGGTGACAAATGGCCTGCCTGTTAATTAAAAGCTGATTATGTTCTGTAAGAAATTGCTCCCAGGTGTTCTGAGTAAATAAAAGGAGAGGCTGGGCTGGCTCGCACCTTCCCAGGGCTGGCAGAGAGGGCAGGAGGGGCAGCTGAGTGAAGCTCTCAGCAAGAGGCTGTATGGGTGGTTCTTTGTCTTCAGTTTTAAGAAAATCCTAATTATTTCATTAAACTTTTCTTGTCTGTGCCTTGGGTGCAGCGTTGTCTCCTGGCTGGATCTGCAGGCAGATGTTCCTTTCTTTTTTTTTCTCTGGGATTCTTTTATTTGAACAGAGCTAAACATCCTCTGGTGTTTCTCTCTTCCTGAAAAAACAACAACAACGACAAAAAAAGCCTCAAGAAATCAGGAGAAAGCTTTGATACCTTAAAAGAGCTGGAAATGGTTAATGTTTGTCTCTGTTACCTGCCAGGGGTAACACAGGCAGAGGGATGAGGCTGGGGAAGGAACACCTCCTGCCCAGCACTCCCATTGCATTTGGTGTGATAAAAACACCTCTGTGTTCCAGGTGAGGGGGAAAAAAACCCCTAATTTCAGCTCTAAATGAGCAGAAATAATCCATATAATCCTCCTCCGTGGGATGTAAACCCTCATGCTGCTCTGAATCCTCTGAGTGCCCAGAGCCCCCAAAACTTGGGCGAGGAAATGGTTTTAAGGCGGAGTTAAAGAAAAGGACAAGCAGCAAATACCTCTCAAGGGATGAAACAGCCCCCAAAATATCCCCGGCTGGCAGAGGTGATCCCGGAGTCATCACATCCCGCCCCGCCTCGGCAGCTCCTGTTTCCAGTGTCACAATCCAAGGTGCTGCCACCTGCAGGGATAGGTCCCATACACTGGAAAATTAACTATTCCTGGCCAAACCAGCCAGAATTTGAGAAGTACTTTGGCTATTACAGACACTTGATTGTGAGTCACTAATGGATGGGGAGTTGTCTCTTCATTTTCCTGCCTGGACACTGGTGGAAGTGTGACAGGTCTGAGCTATTCCAGGGTGAAAGACACCCCACAACATGAGCACCTGAAGCTACAAAGCACGAGACTTCTAATAATTTAGCAGTGCAAATTCCTTCAATATAGACAATTCTCGGGCTCTCTGTCACTCCTTTGTAAAGAAAGCCCCCTGTATTAATTTTATTCCTCCCTCAGCACATTTCACAGATTTATATGGTGAGTGCAGGACTTTCTCCTTATAAATGTTGTGTGTTAACCCAACTATAAAAACTTTGGGTGATCTGATGTTCCTGAGAACACGCAGCAATGGCAAAAGGGGGAGTGGGAAAAACCACCCTGATGTTCACAGCACAGGCGGCAGAGCTGAGTTTAGGTGTGGGGAGAACCAAGGGTGGACTCAATTTGGGGCCAGAGCAGGAGCAGGAGATGCCTCCCTGGGTGCCACTCAGCATCTCCACCTGTGTATTTGGTTTCCCCACCACACCTAAATGCCAAAACAGAGTATCTAGAGCCATGTGCCAGGTCAAGGAGGACACATTTATCTGCCACAGTCGCCTCCTGTCAACCCGACCTGGCACAGCACAGGGTCCCAAGGCACTAAAAACTTAACCTTGTGCAGTGTTTTACCTCAAGTAGTTATTTCTCATTTAAATGCTCTCAGGGCTTGCACAGGGATGTTACATTATTGTGTTCATTTATCAATATTACATTATTGTGCTCATTTATCTGTGACATTTCAACAGAGCTCTTGCAGAAGTCTCTGAGCAGCACTCACAATGCTGATATTTTATTTTTTTCCCATTCAGAGTGAATTTTTACACACCTCATAGAGCTGGGAAGGCTCATTTTAGGAGAAATCTCATTTTCTGTATCACCTAATTACTGTAGATGCATAGTTCTTTTATTCACATCCCATATCCACCCCTGACTGTGCCAGCCTGGGCAGGGATGCCCTGGGAAGGGAGGAACCAGGCCCTGTTGTAGCTGTGGATACTCTCAGGATTATTTTTTGAGGTTTGGCACCGTTTTATTTCCATTTTTGAAGGGCCATGGGTGAGATACCGTTGTTGGCAGCAGCCAGGATCATGTTTCAGTCATTAATGTGATACAAACCCCTTTTCTTCCCACCCCTGAAAGTAATTCTTATTGAGACTTAAAATGGGTAATTGACTGGAACTAGCAAAGCTCCTCTGATGGAAACAAGCTGCAGGATCCAAATCAATAGTATGTAATTCCCCATCCAGTCTCCAAGGAAGAGGGGATGGAACCATGGAATGGATTTAAAAGCTGTTTTGTTGCCAAACCTCGGGTGCCTTATCCAGTGGGGTAAATTCTGATTCCGACAAATTATTCCCAATATTATTTCTTTGATAACTGGATTTACCTGCTCAATACATGTATTGGCTCAGTCCAGCCAGAGGGTGTATTAGGAGGTTTGTTTTAGTCACCGGAGTTACATTTCCAGGTATTTTTTCTCTCTCTGTGCTGTTACCACAGAGGTCACAGAGGGTTGTACTTGGCTCTGTTTTGAGGAATGGAGGACTTGGGAAGGAAGAAATCCTTCCCTGTGAGGGTGGGGAGGCCCTGGCACAGGTTGCCCAGAGAAGCTGTGGCTGCCCCATCCCTGGAAGTGTCCCAGGCCAGGTTGGACGGGGCTTGGAGCAACCTGGGAGAGTGGAAGGTGTCCCTGCACATGGCAGGGGGTGGGACTGCCTGGGCTTTAATGTCCCTTCCAACCCAAACCATTCTGTGATCTTATGAAACAACTTTTATTTTACATTGTATATAAAACTATAAAATTTAAAAACTGCTTTTTAGGGAAACCCCCTGGGCACTTCCAGCTCGTGGCCTGTCATCTCTGGCTCGGACCACTCTCCCCTTCACTCCTGCCACCAGCCTGAATCCCAGACAGCTCATTTGGAAATTTCCAGCTGGAATTCATCTCCTCCTGTGCCTACCCCACCCCTCCAGGGATCCTGCAGCCCATCAGCTCCTGCTCCAGCACAGTTATGCAATGATTCTGTGGCCCTTCCCTTGCGTGAGGCAAAGGCTGGGGAAGCGCAGCGAGTTCAGGCTGTCTGAGGAGTGTTTCTATTTCTGGCTGGGGCTGCTGAGCCTCTGCCCTGCTCTGTGCGGGCTCACAGAAACACTCACACCACGATTTTAGTGATTTTGCCTTGAATGGAGATGTGCAAACTCCTTGAGTTTGCTCTGTCCTTGAAGAGAGAGGGGAGGTGCTTGTGCCTCCTCCAGCTGAGGAAAGCACCTGAATCATTCATGCTTCACCTACACACCACATCTTAGCTCCTAAATGGAATTCTGAAGATGCCTGAAAGTCCATTAAACCCAGCAGAGTTCCTCCTGTGCTTTCAGGAAAAGCAGGCTCAGGTTTGTCTTTCCATGCAATTAACCTCATGTGCCATCAACTTGTATTTGCTGGTCCTCGCCTGACCCTGGAACGGATCAAAAGATCAATAACACTTCAGTTTACATAATTTATTTGCAATTTCAGATGCCTTTAAGCAACAAATTAACTAAATTCTTCATTATTCTGACTTAACCAGAAACCAGCAATCATTTCTTCTCCCTGAGTCTGGGAGCATGAAGTTATTTGCTGTTGAATTTCATGCATGGTGTGGGTTTATTCCCAAAATATTTGTGACTGAGCACCCCAAATATTTACCAACTCACAGAGGACAAGGTGGGAAAGGCCAATTTCATTTATTTCTCCTGAACCCCTGGGCAACACCTTCGAGGGTCTGCTCTGTTGCCATTTAAATATTTATATAGAGCTGTCGGCTGTTTGACTTGTTCCCTCCTTTATTAAACATATCCTGCTAAATGAACGTGGCTTTTTCCACTTCCCTTGGGATTTAGAGCCAAATCCCACAGTTTGCTGTGAGCTAGGGGGGTGGCATTATATTTTGCCATAAGTAATCCCCTGGTGATGAACTTTTCCCACTGTCTGATGGATCTGTACTCAAACAAGTGTTGCCTTTCAGGAGTGAGAGCCCACGCTCCTCATCTCTGCTGATTTAATAGGCCTTTTGGGAAGCTGAAAACTGTAATATTCTGATTTTCTCAGCCTTCATTATGTTTTCATAGATTTTTTTTTATAGCTTTCCTGATTGGTTTTGAGTTGTTTTTTTTTTTTACTATACTTCCCCTCAGTCATTTTTTTTACGTCTGTCTGAAGGAACCTGCTGCGTTCTGCAGCCTCAGCTCCTGCTCTGCCCTCGCTCATTTGTCATTCAGCTCCTCAAAATGGGTGATAGATCTTCTCAGTTCCAGGTTATTAATCACTGGGCAGAATCCAAGTTGGCATCTCCACAACAAGCCCATCATTCTCTAAGCAGAGCTCCCCATACATGTTTGGGGTTATTTTTCTTTTACACCCTCCATTACATATATATTTATTACATTATATCCGCCCACCTTGCCAAGCAGTGGGGATTTTTTTCCAGCAGGTTTCTTGCCATGGCCTGTTGCCTCCAACTCTTGCCATGTGCTGCCTCCTGCTCCAGATTCTCCCAGGATCTCCTCTTCACCACCGTGAATCCATGAGCCTGGTGGGTGTGCTGGGGGTGGCATTTTCACCCCTTTGCACAGCCTGTGTCAGCCTCAGCTCAGCTTCTCCACCTCCTAAAGGGTTTTCCACTACCTGAGACCCCTAAAAGTCCTCATTAAGTCAAGTTTCCATTCATTTGCTGGGAAAAATGTCCTCAGCAAACACGTGGGTTTATAAAACCTTCTGCACTTGTGTATCTGACCTTTGGGCTTTTTGTTGCAGTTGGTTTAGTTTTCAGATAAAATGTTTAGTTTAAGTTTCAGAGCCCAACCCAAAAATTATAATAATATAACATTTGCAAACTGTTTTAAATGCATTTGATGTAAAATAATGCAAAATAAAACGAGAGGAAAAGCTCCACTGAGCTCCATCCATGCCCCGTGCCCTCTTTTCCTGCCCCAGCACTGGCAGCATCTTGGGGTTGATGAAGCATCTGGACATCCCACAGCTTGGTAATGCCCACAGAAGTGTTTTAGAACCCCAACACCAAGATCCAGTTGGATTTCAAGTCTCATTTTCCCAGCTGGGCAGTGAACTCCAGCCTGAAAATCCTAAGAAAATTAGTGAGTGCACAGCTAGGAACTGAAAATAGCCACTTTGTGACCTTCCTAACCAGAATTTGGGAAGAAACAGTAAAACATACCTGTAATAAACCTGCATTGAGCTGGGCTGCAACTCAGCTATGTCATGATCAGAGGAAACAGTTATATTTCATTAATTTTGCAGCAAATGTATGGCAGCTTCTGCCTAATGAATACTAATAGACCCCTTAAAGCTCATTTACCAAATCCTTACAATTAAAGGACAATGAGAGGCATTACTTACAGAGCACATTCAAGCAGCACTGAAATATCCCATTTGTTTATGGCAATAATTGCAAAATAAAATACATTGATTGCTCCATATTTATGAATTCAAGAGCTATTTGGGGCTCGTTCCGTGTAATGAAGGTTATAAAAGCATCTTAATGCAAAATACAAGGAAAACTCAAAAACTGCATGAAATTTGGGAAATAAGACGTGAGTCAGTCATTTACTCATGTTCTCTCCCAGCAAAGTACAGGGAGGATGATGCAAACAGGATGTGGGAGGATTTGTGGATATTTATGAGCAGGTGCTCTTCAGCTGGAGTCAGGTTTGAACCGATTGACACCTGGGGCAGAGTCTGCCAGTGGATTTTGGGATCGGGGTGGTGCTGCAAAGTGTCCTTGGATTTACACCTCCCTCAGAGTCAGGTTCAATCTGTGCCAGTGTCACCCTGGGCACAGCACTGAGCATCCACGGGATCACAGGATGGCTTGGGTTGGAAGAGACATTAAATCCCATCCAGTCCCATCCCTTGCCATGGGCAGGGACACCTTCCACTAGCCCAGGTTGCTCCAAGCCCCATCCAACCTGGCCTTGGACACTTCCAGGGATGGGGCAGCCACAGCTTCTCTGGGCAACCTGTGCCAGGGTTTCCCTATCCTAACAGGGAAATATTTCTTCCCAATATCCCATCTAACCCTGACCTCTGGCAGTGGGAAGCCATTCCCCACCCCATTCCCCTTAGTCCATGAAGAACAACGATGATGAACACATTCTGCTGGTGAGTTGGAGCCTTTCAGCCCGACCTTTCCCCTGAAGACTTCCCTACAGGGATCAGGGAGAAGAGCCCAAACCCACTCTGCTGACTGAGGTGACAGTGCCCACTGTCCTCTCCTGCCTCCTTTCTCAGGGCCAGCATGGGAAAGGGTGGGGCAGGAGCAGGGATTAATGCCCTCAAGCCCAATCCTTGCAATACAGGGTTTCCATCAAGAGCCACCTGCTTCCTTTTATTTCCAGTCTTGAGTCATTTTGACATTGTTTCCTCTACAAAAACACATCATTTTGCCAGTATTTTTTTGCTTTAGACCAAGAAACAGCTGCAGCAAAGAGCAGCCACAGGAACCTCAAGGACTTCAGTGATTGTTAAGGAGTGTCAGAGGTGTGTGCATGGACATTTCCATGTGGGGTGGTGGGTTATGGGCAGACAGGATAAATATTAATCATTAAGAGTAAAATACTCCCATTGCATTGAAGCTGTGGAGCTGAACCCCCAGTCCCCAGAAAAACAAGTCCCCAGCTGCATTATTTGACTTCTGCTGAAAAACATCCCCTGGGCTTGGATTTATTCTTGGGGCCTTGGGCATATTCCTGTAAGATCCATCTCCCCTCTAGTTTCCCTATTCCCTGGTTAAAGCTGTGCCTCCAGCCGTGCTGGATGCACCGATTATCACCCGCTAATGAAGCCATCCATCTCTCCCAGGTGAGGGGGAGCAGGCACACGTACTTCTCAGTGGCAGTTCAGTGATTTTCATTATTTTCTAACTGATTTCTCTAAATCCACAAACACACCGTTGTCAGCTTTCAGCTTTAAAGCCCCATCCATCCCTCGTCTTATTTCCCCTCATTCAGAAACCACCACCCACTGCTCTGAGGGGGGATTAGCCTCTCAAAACACATGTATCACCCCCAAAATGCTGCCAACTATGGCTGGGCTGTGGTAACAACACCTCTGTGGAACAGCTGGATCCTGCAGATCAGCCCGAGACCCACCAGCCCATCAGTCACGGTGCTCCTGGGGCAAAGCAGCTCAGTAAGGCTGCAGAGCCGATGTGTGCAGCCCTTGGGACAGGGATTTAATAATTTAGTGGCTTTTTTCTTCCAAGAATCATTTATTAGCTGTTTGTTTCTCACTCAGAAACTGAAGTCCTGTGTGTGTGGCTAAAGTGCTGTTCAACTTCACCAAAACCCATCAGCAGTGATTTGGCCCCAGGTCTGTACAACTGAAGAGGAAAATAGCAGCGTTTTCCTCCTGGCCTGTGGACCTCAGGAGTCTGGCAGGCTCTGGTTGCAGCATATCCTGGCTGGACATGGCTCTTGGATGTGGTCACATTCCCCATGGAGCCAGAGGCTTGTGCCAGGTGATGAACACTTTGGACACCCACCAAAATCTCCTCTGAGTCATTCTGAAACCTTAAAATGCTGATCAGCATTGCTGGGACCAATCAGGAAGTCCTGGGAAAGAGGGAGGAAAGCTTTCACTTTGCTCTTTTTTCTTTAATTACTTTGTTTAATGAATTCTTTTGCTTCAGTGGATTTTGAGAGGGGAGCACAGCTGAGGAACGAGAGGCTGAAGTACCATACGTAGGGATGGCACGTGAAGTGTTTTGGGGCAGAGCATTCCCAAAATCAGACTGAATTCATCAGCGGTTTCTTGTCCTCCAAATAGTCTTTTTTAGCCAATGCAAAACTTGGATTAGGCAACAAACCTGTCCTGGGAGGAGCAGCAGAAAGCTGAGCCATCTCACCATGGTCCTGGCACATCCCTGCACCTCCGCACCGGGGTGCGGGGCTGGGTCATTGCCCTGGCAACGTCGCCAGCGCCAGCCCAGGGAAGGTATATGCCAGTTGTTAAGAGGCACTGACACTAATGATATAATTAGCTGTGTTAAAAGTCATGTCTGGTAGCATCTACTTTGTTTCCAGGGTGACTGAAGTGCCATAAATAATGATGTCCAGCAGTGTTTTCATAGAGCTGCCGTCCCCGGCAGGAGTGGGACAGAGGGTCCTTCCTGGTCAATGGGCAGGAGGTGGACACGGCCAAAGTTGCCATTCTGCCTCCCAAACCACCCAAGTCAAGATCACCAAAGCTCACCCTGACACAGGGAGCAGCTCCAGGCTGGGATCCTTCACCCTTGGCTTTCCACAGGCGCTGTGCAGCCCTTGTTTTGTATATGCACAGAAGCACAGGTTGGTTTTACTTACACCACGCTCTCCCACAGCTTTTCCTTAGTTTTTGTACTATGTCGTGTTTTCTTGTTATGACCTGACTTAGAAACCATGGGGGAAAAATCACATTTGAGTTGAGAAAAGCACATAAATGTAGTCTGGGAGGTGTCTCTGGGGTAGCCCCAGTGAAAGCCCAGCTCCTCCTTGATTGAGGGACTTGTGACACTCTGGTTTCCCACAATAAGAGTTGAGAAATTCATTGCCTGAATACAGTATTTAATGAAAGAGCTGATCAGTGCCACAAATGATTTAGTGCTCAGTATTAGACCAGCTGTGCCTGTCCCACACTATTAAATTCGACAGCTGTGATGCTGTTTCTCATGGACATCCTTCTGCCTCTTGATTGAAATCATCATCTGAAAGGTCTTTTCCAACCTAAGTGAGTCTATGATTCTATGACTGAGTGTTTGAGCTGGAACTTGCAGTTTAATCAGCTTCTAGAGAAGTGTAACAAGTTGTTGATACTTTAATACGAGAAGTTCCCAGCTCTTCCTCCTGCCCTGGAGGGTAAATAAACCATTCAAGGCAGGTGGAGAATCCAGATCCCGGCTTGGACAATGCCATTACCTGGGAACTGCAATACAATAAAAAGGGATATATTCCAATATCTGTTTTTATCTTTTAGGCAAAGCCACAAGCTGCAATTTCAGCCTTTTGTCTGGAAAATGTCAGGAGCCGATAAAACTCTGGAGGAAGGAGTTGTTGGCATTAATGGTGGGAGCACCACGGGGTCACATCGTCTCCAGAAGAGACATGTCGTCCTCCCGACACCGCTGCTCCTCCTCAGGGAACGGGGGATGCCAAAGAGGCACCGGGAAGCTGCTGGGGACACTGAAATGCCACTGGCTCTGTGTGTGCAGAAATACAGGAACATATGGGCAGCATCATGTCCCTGTCTGCTCCAGAGAGCAAACAGAACGAGTGACAAATAAACTCCTATCAACAACAGGATGGGAATATTAACAGGAAAATGAAATATAGGATGGGGGAAAGGGAGCTCATATTGGAGGGTGGGCTCATGAAGGAGCGGGGCTGCATCGTGGAGGGGTTTGCTCTTCACATACACCCAAACACGAGCAAAACTGGATTAAAAATAACATTAACCTGTGTGTGCACAAGCACACACTTGCCCACAAACACAGACACCCATGATCTTGCAGCCAGTTCTCGGGAGGACTTATTTTTATTTTTATTTTGTAATATGTAGCAGGGTGAGCAGCCTTGGAGTGCATTTATTGCAGTATTGAATTGCTTTCCATGGTAACTAATTGTGATTTCCGAGGCGCAGGTTCTGCAATGGTACAGGATGAAATGGAGCTGAATATGGAAGCAGCTGGTAAGAAGAAAATCACTTGCTTATGAAATAGTATTTAATGATGGAGATTGATGGAGCAGAAAAAATGGGGGTGGTAGGGACTAGAACAAAACAGCTCTCCCTCAGCTTCACGTATTTCCTCAGATTTTGAGTTCCCCAGGAAAGCATCCAGTGGATATTTAAGGAAAGGAACCCTCCTATGTAGGCTGCCTTCCCACTTCCCCACTTACCATTTTATTAAGAGGCAGATTCCTAAAAATCTGGCTGTAGAAAAGAAAAGAAAACGGTCAGGAAACGAAATTATTATTAAATGGTGTTTACTGGTTAAAATAATGGGAAGGCTTTTACAAAAAAATTATCCATTTCACTGTGAAAAACAGGTGAAAGAACATGTTTTGAGCAATACTGAGTAAAATTAAAGAAAAAAGGTCTCCCCAGAGTGTGGGAGTCTTGCCACCCTCCCTCATCCAGAGCCTGGGATACCACTGGGTGCTCAGGGAAGAGCTGAGGGAGCCGGGAAGCGAAGGGAGAAAACACTGAACACCATTTTGAGTCAACAGAGAGGAGACCTGCAGATTCCCCTTCCCATCCCATTAATCTCATCAGTGTTGAATAACAAAGGGCTTTGGGGCACAGCTCAGAGGGGCAGGTGAGGGACCTGTTCCAGCACCCTTGGATTTCTGAGGCTGGTTTTCCTCCCCGTTCCCGCCAAGTGGCAGCGCCTTTGCTGTATGTGAACCACTTGTTACTGCACAGTCAACACAAAGGGGCCAAATTGGGAATTTCCAAGCTCTCAGGTAGGGCTGAAACCTCTGGCATGTTCCCACCCCTCCCTGTAAGGCACTGGAGGGTCCATGGGATATACCAGCATACAACATCCCCAGGGAGAAAGAACAATATTGTCTTGTCCTTTTTAAAAACTATGATTGAATTAATAAGCAGTAGCCCACAAAACAAAAAAACCCAAACCACCAAAAAATGCCAAACCCAACCCCCCCCAAAAAACCCAGAAAATCCAAGTAAACAACCATAAATGTAATCTGTGATGAGCTGAAAACTCTGAGTTTGTAGGAGTTTCTCCAAAATCACCAGCATTGACCGTGTTCATGCACGACAGAAATCCTACAGTCTGGATAAATACATGATGAGATTTATGGGAGTGTGCATTCAGAGTAGGCAAAATGTACTTTTAGGCAGATGTAAAGTCAAATCATTTGTCATTTAAGTATTAATTTTATTCACCCAGCAGACAGTCATGGTTTCATTATATAAATATATATATCTAGGCACTTCAAATGTGAATATTTGACACAAGCCTGTTGACAACTAGACAGAGCCATTCCAGTGTATCGGGAGATCCCATGGGAACCTTCCATGTGGGTCAGACAGTGGACCCCTGATGAATTTGAGTCAGTGGTTTATCCACCCAAGAAAATGTAACCAAACTTGTACCTCTCTTGCAGTTGCACCCCCCGAGTTGGGCTGTGGACAAAATCTCCCTGCTCCAGTTGGTGTCCAACCGGAGTAAGGAAGGGATTCCAATAAACCATCCGTTAAACAAAATGTTGTTTTAATGGTCACTCCCCAAACACCCAAAGGCACCAGTCAACCCCGAGGACCAATCACCTACAAACTGGTGGGATTCACACACGTTTTTAGCGTTACAACATTTTTTCAACAGCTTCAGGTGGTACATTGAGTGAAATACTTCAGCGGCAACAGCTTTGTCCTGAACACCCCCTTTCATTTGATTGTTTAACAGAAGAATCAACCCGAGACTGAGCTGTGAGAATGGTGCTGACCTGCCCAACTCTCTTTGCTGCCCCTTCTCCAGGTATTTCCGCGGATCATATTGAACCCACAACTGTGTAATTCCCGATTTATGTCGCTGTAACTCCTCTAACACCAGTCAAACCACCCACAGATCCCCAGGAGAGGGAACACCTCAACTCAGGACAACTTTACATTCCTTTTACCCATTGCAAAGACCTTTGTGACATGTCGAGTATAAAGCTCACAAAATACATTTTAAAGGAACTACCATAAAATATTTGCTTCAAATAGACCTTTTACAACAGAACACAAAATTCAAATGACATTTTTTAGGAAAGCACTTGAAACTGTAACACTTAGGTCCTGACAAACATTCTATTATTTTAAGCTGTAAACCTTAAGTTTTATGTGATTAAATAAAATCAGCATTACAATTTCCAAGTATAATAATCATTGAACAGATTGTAACGACGAGATATAATTATAATGCAAACATGAAGCTCAGGAGACTGGGACTGAGAAAACTCTCAATTCCTTGTAGATTTATATCTGCACGTGGTAAAATCAGTAACAACTGGAGAAGAGGTTCCAATATTTCAATATTTCATCTCATACACCGATATCAGTGTTCTGCAGGCAGCAGTCAATTCATCATCCCCTTTCTAAAATTACTTTACAGAGTCACTATGACCTTGAAAAAAAAATCTCCAGGTCAAATACTGCTGCCAGGTGTCAATATAACATCTGGAAAGAAATAATTAAAACCATCAGGTTTTGCTAATTGCCCTGTGGGTGTAGAAACATGAGATTTCATATATGTAAGGATAAATAAATGACATATAAATGCTTACATATACAAAATCCTAAACCTCACTTAACCTTCAGAACCGAACTACCTCTAGGTATGAAATATAAGACCTTTTTTTTCAATAATTTAAAGGGTTTATTGATACCTGAGAGATTTTTGCATATTGATGTCGTTGTACCTTTACCTGTAGGTCCTCACCTAAGTCCATTGCTCTTTTCTGGGGTACAAAGCCCATTGCAGTTGGGTAGATTCTTCCCACCAACTCTATGGACTTTGGCTGAGCCCTTCCTTACCTGCATGTATAAACAGAGACCTAACAGAATTCAGTATACATTTAAATAAACAGTTGCTGTACCAGGCTGGTTTACACAAATCCAGAGTGATTTCACCATTCCTGACAGTTTTCACAACATCTGATTCAAAAGTGTTTCTACCTGTTGGTTAAAACCAACTTTTTGAAGTATTTCTTAGGGTAATGGATGTTTGAAATGCTCCTTCCTGCCTGACCTGTTTCCTGCTTCTTGAGATCAACCCATTTCTCCACCCACCAAACACAGACACCAGGAGTGGAGGAGTAATGAATTGATGTGCTACATTGCATGAAGGTCACAGGCCAGTGCAGATGGACTGAGATTTTCCAATCAATTCAGGGAGTTTAGGAGCCCCATTCCTCCTGAAATTCAAGGTATTTGGATGCCTGACTCCCACAGATTCCCCAGTCCAGCTCTTGGCTCCTCCTCCCTGCAGGTCACACGAGTGTTGGAGCACAAGCATGAGCAGGGACACAACCTATGTAAGGCTCTGACAGAATTTTTCACAGTGTTACTTAATTTGGCAAATACCAAACTACATGTAAAGGTTCCCTTTATCATCCAAATAGTTTGATTAATAAGTAAAATGAAACCACCATTTTCACTCCATTTTGCTCCTGATGGGGAATTCCCTAGAAGTGCTTTCATGCAAACATGGTGTTATCACAGCTGATAACAGAGCAATTAGGATTGATGATTTTATTAAATAGACTTTAGCCAATGGAGAGATATTCGTGGAAGTGGAACCAAGTGTGCTTTTAGACACAAAATTCGACATACCTGAAAAATCAGCAAAAGTAACAGTACTATATTCATGAGAGGCATCACAAAATGAATCAGCATCATTGGCAAACCCTTCTTATGTTGCAGAAACATAATTTTTTGCACTATATTTTACAGAAAACAGTTCACTGTAGTGATGATGGTCTTTGAACAGTTCTTTGCTCAACTGTACAGGAATATCAGGAGGGAAAGGGAAGCTACATTTCACTGGCTGTAGGACTTCATAGAAATTTTAGAAATGTTTGATTTAAAATAGTACATTTATGTAGCATATTTATGAGTAAAATCAATCAAGCACTGGTGCCCAAGCAGAAGAAACTTCCAAGACCTGACACTGTTGTAAATCAATAAAATGCAGCCACTGCTTTTGAACAGGAGGAGGATGAGGATGGTACAGGACCGGCAAGGGACTCGCAGAACAACACAGCGACACATTAAGCATCGGTTTAAGAAACTCTACAGCTTTGCATTTCCAGTTGGCTGTTCCAATTTTACACCCACACCAATTCTAAATCTCCTTTTCATGCTATTCCTTGTCCCATATTGAGTTTTGGTCACACCACCTTAGGTCCACCTGTCCCAAACCTGCTCATCCCGGAGCAAACAATTCCCACCTCTCCGACCTTCTCTGCGACAAACACTTTGCAGCCCAAGGGCGTGTGTTTCCCTTTCCCTAATTCAGGAGCTCTCCGGCACCATTTGCAACACCATCACAACCTTCATGGAGCAACTGGCACAGGGAGGCACTTATGTGACATGTTTAAAACTTATCTTTGGTAAACACTCACACACACACACAAAAAAACCCTCGGAATTAATGTTTTGCTTCCTGATCGTTAAATCCTCACTTGCTACTGGTGTGTGTGTGCAGGAATCTAAGCACACACAGGATGTTGCTAATATAAAATATTTTTTTTTCAAATGCCACTGCCAAGGATTTGTTTTAATTCCCCTAAAAATAATGCAGTCCTGGGCTTTTTGGTTTTTTCCTGACTGTTTGTTGCACATTAAAGCAGCTCAGATCGATAACAAATTAGCAACAGAAAGCGAGCCCTGTGTGCTCAATTTTCACCTTCTCTCTCATTCTGTTGCCTTGGTTTTCAGGACCAATTTAATCAGAATAGTTGTATCTCTTACAACTCCCATTATCTGGGAGGAAGATCCTGGGGTCTGATGCTGCATGACTTGAGCAGCCACATCTGTCACTCGGATCAGTGGAAATTTTGGACACAGGAAGTGCCGAGGCTGCTCTTCGTGGGGGTGTTTCCTGCTCCCCAGTACTAACCAGTACTCTGGGGAGGAGAGGGACCTCTCTGATTGCACCTGAGGGACGATCAGACTGTGAAGGAGAGTCCACACCACCAAGAGACAACCCCTCAACGTGTATTTTCAAAGGTGCTGCAAATAAATGTTGCTGGAACCACATGGATATAACAGAGAGATGATCTAACACTTCTAACATCAGGCGTTTCTACTGAGAGGTATTTCATTTGCTCCATTTTTCATTTACACTACTTAAATTTTGCTTCAGAATTTTTTTTTATTTTTTTAGAACCCAGAACTTAGTGCATTTCATTTTATAAAATTAGAATAATTTATACCCTTCTCTTTTCATTGCAAAAAAATACAGCCCAAGGTATAAACACTTCACGAATGACGGACGCTTCACTTATTTCACAGCGTGCTGAACGGTGATTTAAGACATTGATCAACCAAAGAACTTTGGCAACTTGCACAAAAATATGTCCTTAACTCAGAAGTGCTGATAAAACTTGCTTTAATGAGGCCTTTATTAAGAACTGGGAAGAGGGAGGAGTGTAAGTGGGTGCTGCGGAGGTCGGCGTGTTCCTAAACCATCCCGCTCTGGATCTGTATGTGGAATGGGTAGGGCTGGTAGAACACGGGGGGCTGTCCGTGAGCAATGTAGTAGTTGCTGAAGTTTCTATCACTGATATATGGAGCAGGCTGATAATAGCACGTCACGTTGGCCGCGTTGGGGATGATGTTCTGCTCTCCCAGTACTTTCAAAGCCAGGATTGTGATCATGTTCAGAGTCTGCCGTCGCTCGTGCCCCATGAGGCAGACTGTGCTCTTGTTCACCACCCCACGCAGGGTCATCAGGTAGTCGTACTTGCTCTTCTCCTCCCCGATGAAGTGGTTGCGCAGATAGGACTCGATTTTCCTTTGCTGCTCGGCAACATCTGGAAAATCAATGAAGAACCTGGAGCACATGTAACGTTCCAGAGATTTAATTTCGGCCTCATCTGCCGGCTTAAAGTCACGGACCAGGAGGTTGCTGTACTTCAGGAGGCCACCTCCTCGGATCTCCTCGGGGTTCCTGGTGGAGATCAGTTTGTATTTCAAGTGGTCCATGGCCTCGTTGAAGTCTCCGTACATGCTCTCGGCGATGACGGTGGGGTGGCAGTCCTCTGCCAGCGGGCGGTCCGAGGCTCTGTACACCGCCAGCATTGAGTCCAGGATGATCTGGAAGGAGTCCACGCTGAACTCGAACTGCCGCCGGAGCGAGCTGACGAACTTCAACTCCACGTTCTTGCCGCTGTTGTTGGACAGCGAGATGAGACTCCAGCGGTCGTGGTCGGTGGAGACTTTGACCATCTTCTGCACATACACATCTTTCATGGTCTGAGCCGTGATTTTTTGCTTATTAACACATTTTGGCAAGAAGTCCAGTAGGCAGTTAAGGACTGCTTCCTTAACAATCTGGAACTCCAACTCACTGGGAAGTTCCACCCCAAAAATGATGTCTAGGTCCTTATAGCTGGTTCCATTCTGCTTGACCAGGATGTGACTGGCTGTGGAGCCGTTCAGGCGGATGTCTCTGACGTGGATCTGCTTCTCAATGAGCTGGTCCTTCACCATATGAATGATATCCTTCGGCTTTACATCCAGGGTTGGAAAGTTTCCTCTCCCATGAATAGGTATGGGCTCAGCTAAAACCTGATCCAGGATTTTAATCTGATCCCAGGTGAGACAACTGAATCTGTCGTCTAAGTCCTCCTCAGTCATTGTGATGTCAGGGAGCTAAACAGGGAGAAAGAAAAATTAAGGACAAACGTTAGAATTTCCTGAAATACCAGAGAGTCAGACATTTCACTTAGTTGTACCAAACTTGTCTCTTCCTTCCTTGGCAGGAACTGACAAAGTCAGTTCATTTTCCAGTGACACAATCCCAGTTAATAGTCTGAGTCAACCACCGCACTTGTCGCAGTCTTTTAATTGAATTTTAATGCACCCAGGTTTTAATCCTGCTGAGAAGCCATCACGTTATTGTATAACCCATGACTCAAAGCAAATGCAGCAAAGCATCCAGACCCAATTGAAAACTACTCAAAGGTTAATAACACCAAATACTTGGTGGTTCCAATGAAACTCCAAATAAATTTCACTGTGAAGAGCTAAAATGAGCAAATTTGTTCTTTCTGTCCTGTCTAGAAATCTTCCTTCATCATCAGTGACTTGAATACTTCAAATTACTGAAAGACCAGGAAGTTTTTGTAAAAAGTAGGAGTGAGGAACACGCTCACTGTTTATCCAGTGAGAGCCTTGGATGAACTTTGCTCTCTATGGATCATCTATACACACACATCCTTTAATATCACATGTTGTGGTTTAGGAACCTGATCATGGTTAAGCTGTTTTCGCTGTGTTCCTGAGGCAAAAAATTTCCTGATAAGCCATTAACTGTGTTCTTACATTTATGTACCAGTGCTGCAAGTTATGGTTTGCAGAACCAGTAAGAAAACCCCTTCCAGTCTTGTGGAGAAAGAATTTCTCAAGAAAGCCTATAAAGAGGCACCTGTAGAATACATAGGAGAAAGCTCTGACTTGTTTAAAATGCTATTTTGACTTCATAGCCTCACATTTAGCAGTGAGATGTGACACTAACGTCCAGGTGGGATCTGAACCGGCTCAGTGAGTCACCAGCCGGGTGGAAAAAGGGTCTTTGGGAATCTGCCAACACGGAGAACCTACTACTGAAACACCAGCAATGTCTCTGCAGGCAGATGGCTCAAACAGATTCTTTCAGCCGAAGCTCAAGAATAAAAATGAAATAAAATCCTACGGACTAATAACACCACTGAAAAGTCTACATTGTTCTTTCTGCATCAGCAGTGATTACATATGTATGTTGTCATGTATTTTCCTTCCCTCGCCTTCAGATTCCACATTCTGGAATATTTTAGTAATTTCAAGTAACTTGTGAACTGACAAATGGCTTGGGAATATGACAGAGCTATATTTCATGTACTTCTGCTATAATTTCATCCCCCAGCAAACTGATCAGGAGCATATGGAGTTCCAGGCACCTTTCTGGCCTCGTTACAAAGAATGGAACCAACCAGATCTTTGAAGTTGAATGAATGTTTTAAAAGTTGGCTAAAGCAGGATTTAAGTTGGGAATTTAACTGACAGTGTGAAGGTCTTGGAATCAGTTCCACGTAGCTCCTGGCATTGTGTATGTAGTGTATAACTCCCCCTACATAATATGCAAACACATGTATGTGCACACATGTACTCTGGAATATGGACATTCCCACAGGAATTTAGAGAACATGACATTTTAAACCAAAAAGGAGAGAAATTGCCATCCATAGCACTGCCAATTTTACACTCTTACGATTTCACCTTTAAGTATCTATTATAACTCCATGCTTATTCCTTTAAAATTATTACCATGAAAAACTTGTACCCATCCTTCAAGAGCCTCTTCCACATCCCTTTACAATAAGTTAATCCTAAAAAACAACTGTTACAGAAAGCCACAGTGAATTTTGGAAGTAGGACAACCCAGGGTGAAACAAGAAGGTTGTAAGAAGAGGTTTTTGTATAAATGCTTTTGCTGCCCCGTTGTTTCTCTGTCATTCATAGAATCATTGAATTATTAAGGTTGGAAAAGACTTCCAAGATCATCCAAAGTCCAATCTTTCATATGTCAGATTATGGTGGACCTACCAGAAAACTTACAGTTGCCAGAAATGTTGCCTAAGCAGTTTTTTATTATGGGATTTGTCTGATATTGCAAAACTTTGACCTTTCTGAGGTTAATGTTGTGATGTAAAAGAAAGGGCGCAGAGAAGGGAATGAAATTCAATCCCCTCTTTTAGCAGAGGAACGCTCTTCAAACACTTGGAAAGTCAGAAGATGGGAGTATCCCTAAATAAGCTTAGAAATCCCTCCTTTATTGCTACATGTTTTTAGTTATTTCAGATATTATTGCAATATACTGAGATTTTAAATTGACAGGAAAAGGTAATGTCAGTAAATCTCTGATCTGTGTTGAAGAGATGTACCTCAAAATGTCATTTCTCTAAAGTGATTCCTGGAAAATCTGGGGAGGCTTTGGGAGTTCAGAGCCTCAACATTAATGTTTTATGATAAATACTAAGAATTCTGTGCTGAAACAACACCTTCAATTTGACAAGTGAGGAAAACGTCCTGGGAAAAACAGGAATTAAGTTTTCAAGTATGCAACTAATTTACAGCTAAACCTAAATAAACTTGATTGTAATTATTATTATTTACGAATTTGCTTACAGCTTGCAACCCAATACATAGCCCTGCACTTTCCTAGAAGGGTTTTCTCTTGTTCTTTTCCTCAGTCCTGTCTGGCAACAAGAACAATTTCCAGGTAATTTTATACTCATTAGGAACCTGATTTCTCAAAGCAGCGGCAAATTTACTTACTGAGGTGCTCAGGCCAACGTCAGGAGTTATTATTAATGTAAGTAACCTCAGTTACAATAAATCAGTCGCAATGCTGAGACTAAAATTAGTTAAAGTGTTGTGTGAAACAAGAAGGGAAGGAAACTCACTGCATGTCACCACAGCAGTGGGATGAAGCCAAACACAAGGAAGTGCTGGGTTGGTTAGTGGGAAAAGAGGCTGGAAAATCATTTTATTCTTTGGAAACTCGTGATGGTTGCAATGGATGATCCATTTACAAGGGCAGATAGTGATAGGATGGAGCGGGGATGGTTTTAAACATAAAGAGGGTTGGTTTAGATTAGATTAGGGAGAAATTCTTCCCTGTGAGGGTGGGGAGGCCCTGGCACAGGTGGCCCAGAGAAGCTGTGGCTGCTCCTGAATCCCTGGAAGTGTCCAAGACCAGGTTGAACATGGTTTGGAGCAACCTGGGATAGCAGAAGTGGAAGCAGATCATCTTTAAGGTCCTTCCAACCCAACCCATCCTGAGATTCCATGCTCCCTGGAGGCAGCAACACCTCCCTGCCCCTCTGCCAGAACCGGCATTGTTCATTTAGGGTCACCCTACATGTGACACAGACTTCAAGAGCTCTCACTCAGCAGCACCCTCAATCCCAGCCTTCCCTGACTCTTCCCTGCTGCTTCCTGCCAAAGAATGCGTTCTCTGTAACTTCTTCCATGTGAATACCCAAAAGCATTTCATGTGTTCCACATTCAGTCTTTTCAGCCTTCAAGTCAGTCCATGGGCAAACGGAGGCTGCACAAACATCAGTAAAACTCAAAAGAGGGTGGTTTTTAGCTCACTTCATCAATAGTTGTAATTTATTGGGACTCTCTCCTAGTGATTTTTCTTAGTTTTTTGTTTATGGGATTTAAAATATTACTATAAACTGTCTGATTTAAGATCTCTGCCAGGCAAAGCAATGAGGAAAAGTAGTTTTCAAGGTGTTTTCTTTTACATACGCTGGCCAGAGAAGCACAGAATAAGATGGATCAGACCCAGTCAAGTTTTGTGATATATTATCCTTATTATAAGGTTAGAAAAATATTTCCCTGTTTCAAGTTCCAGCTTGTCCTTGAGCGGTCACCTTGAGCTGATGAAGTGGTCACAACGTGGAAAAATGTTTAGATACTGTGGGGTCATTAAATGCAGTTTTATTAACTTTCATTATTTATTTTATATTGAAATGAGAGGCTCTAATTTTCTTTTTGGACCAAGCAACTCTGAAAAAAGAGTTGTCATTTGGGATAAAATGACACTGAAAGGTTTTGTTAACCACGTCTTAGCACTGTGCCATGGATCAGCTCCATTAAAAAAAATGAAAGCAGATCTGGCTTTACATCTGAATAAAGGAAATCTGCCACGCTAATGACAGCTTTCATGTTCCCCACAACTTTCAGAGAAACAGATACTTACAGTCTAGAGAACAGTCTCATCAAATTTAGCTCATATTTTACCCATAAACTGTTTAGATTCTTTTTTTATATACTCCCTAATGTTGCTTCAGTGTGTTTTCAAAGGCTGTGCCATGTGCTGGCGTTCTCAAGCAGAATCCAGCTGAGAGGGTTTTTGTGCAGCTGTGGTAGCTCCATCCTCTTCCCTTTGATCTGCTCCCCTGTTTTCCTGTTTTCCAGCAAAGATCAGGAATGCTTGACTGCTCTAATTCTCTTTACTTTGCACTTGAAATTGGTTGCACGAGGACCTTTTACAGAATAATGGAATGACCGAGGTTGGAAAAGACCTCAGAGATCATCAAGTCCAACCTGTGACCAATCCCCACCTTGTCAACTCAACCAGAGCACTGAGTTCCTTGGACACCTCCAGGGATGGGGACTCCACCACCTCCCTAGAGGGGCAGCCCCTTCTAGTGCCTGACCACCCTTTCCAGGAAAAAATTCCTCCTCATGTCCAACCTGACCCTCCCCTGGCGCAGTTTGAGGCTGTTTCCTCTCGTCCTGTCTCTTGTTACCCGGGAGCAAAGGCTTAAAAAGAGATGAAGCAAAATGTTCTTGCCATGGAGGCCTTGTTTTCAGGGATTACTCCAAAAACACTCCCAGAAATTCTGCCATTGTCCCCACAATGCCTGCATTGATTTTCCTGCACACACATTACATGCATCACTAACGACTCCCATGATCCCTTGCTGAAGCTTCCCTTAAATTCAAAGCTACATTTCTCTGTTAAGTCGGGCATTTGGACGTATTTTACTCACTCACTTAAGGACTGCAGCTGGCATAAGCTCCAGAGGCAGGAATGTCAAACGTGGAAGGAGTTCCAGTCGTAATTTAAATGCGTACAAGACAAGCAGAAGCAGTAAAGCATCTGTGGAACCTAAACGGGGAAATATTTAAACCGGTTTGACAGTGTTTTTCACAAGTTTTTCCTTCCATTACTGTTAATGCATGTGGGAAGGTGGTGTTTGTTTATCCTGTTATCACCAGATAACGCATGAGTTGCCATCAGTTCTCAGTACAGTTGCCATCGAGTTACCCTGAAATAACAAATAATAACTCCGGGCCAGATGCTCCTCTCTGGTGAGATAAGGCTGCAAGATGGGCAAAATGCACTTAAAAGCAGTTTGCTTGGACTATGCCACAGAATATCACCTTCAGGGGCAGAAAAAGTGAGCAGAGGAAGAGACGTTGTCAACAAAAATAAGCTCTAACTTTTCCCCAACCCATGGAACATGAAGAATGGCTTTAAGGAAAAGAAGACAGATTTAGATTGGATATTGGGAAGGAACTTAGATATTGGAAAGATGGTGGTGAGGCCCTGGCACAGGTTGCCCATCACTGGAGGTGTCCAAGGCCACGCTGAACAACTTGGTCTAGCGAAGGAGTCCCTGCCCTCAATGGAATGAGGTGGTCTTTAAGATCCCTTCCAACCCAGACCATCCTGTGATCCCATGTTTCCATGAGAATCAGGAGAGTCATGTACCAGCCTCCAACGCCCCTTCTCCCAACTGGGAATGATGTGCGGAGCCCAACCTTGCAGCACAATGCTGGGAAAAGGAACGGAGGAGCCATCACCTGGAATGTTACAGGATATGGGCTCGATGAGCTGGGAGTTCTTAGGAGGGACAAACTGAGGAGTTTAATTTGGGCAAGCAGTATGAATACATAATCCATATTATCTCATCCTGGATATTTGGGGGGTTTGGATGACAGATTTTCCCTCATGACTCATGGTACAGTCATTCTGAGCTGGATGGGGATCCCCTCACAGGGCAACATTTTCAAGGGCAGACATTTTATGAGTTTCCATCAATTCCCACAACACACGACGTTCCTTCTTACAGGGCCTCCATGTCCAAAAAACCCAAGTCCTGTAAATAACATGGGATGAAACACAGTCTTCTCAATTGCTCTAAAATACTTTAACAACTTTAAAAAAAATAGGTGTCATATGCAATATTTGGTCTATTTGGGGCTGTGGTCATTGCTGAGAAGTTCCTGGTTTAGGTAAAGATTATTTGTACTACCAAATACATACTGTGGTCTGACTCCTGAGTAATATTTCCAGAAAGAATGCAAAATCCCACGGACTTACTGTGGCAGGAGGACTGGAAGTGTGTATTCCAGCGGAGTTAATAGGATGAGTCACTGGATCATTTGGTAAAAATATGAATTGTCATCTTGTCACTGACAGAAACACGAAGCTCCCCGGGAAAGCTGCAGGAAATAAAACCCAACAAACAATAACATTCATTTTGAGATCAATGTTAACTACCAGTCACCTGCTGTACATAATAAATGATGCATTACAGCCTGGCACTCCTGCAGGAATAACAGCAGCCTTTCAAGTTGGAAATGATAAGGTAAAAGCAGTGGAAAGGCACCAAAGTGCTTATAAAGACTCTGGGTTTCAGGTCCTACTTAATCCCCTGCAAGGCTATTAACAGACTTGTCATTTTCTCTACGGGATTCTGAGTGAGAATTCAGTATTATTAATAGACATGCAAATTAGCAGGGATGTAGTGGAATCATTTAAAAAATAGAATGAATAACAACTCAGCAAAATGAAATACTATGAAATGTGTAGTGGCTTTATATTGCTTCTATAAGAGCAGATGACAGGAAGGTCTTGTTTCAGAGATTGTTTGTTCATTTACAGCAAGCCCAGGATCCCTGCTGCTGGAATTTCCATGTTCCAGTGGCCTCTTGACTGGCTATGCTGGAATTAAATATATTTCTAAATATTCCTGTGCTATCGTAAAGGTACTTCTTTATATTTGTTTCTAATTTCAAAGACATGCTGACAGCTAGGCAGCGTTTTTTAGGCTCTTCTTCAAAGATCTCCCATTCCAGAACCCCATCCTGCAAAGTCCACAACACCCACACAAGGTTCCTTGACTATCCCAAGCAGGGCCCTGTCCACTCTATGGTTTGATATCCATGTGAATTTACTCCTTGCTGATGAGTTGTGTTCCACAATCTCAGCTTTTATGCTGCAAGTATATATGGTTCTGATTAAAGGTAACTTTGCAAGCATGATTTGAGTGTAAATATCTGCATAATCTGCAGGAAAAGCTGAAATTATAGCCCAAAGATGTATGCACTGTGTTATTAATTTTATTCAGAATAAGATGGATCTTCCCTCCATGCTACAGCAGGCAGATTTTTATCCCTGAAAATGCCATTTTACTGCTGCCAGAAGCACAGCACTTGCTCTGCTCACCCTGTGGGGACCTGGCTGCTGTGCCAGGGCCTGTCTGCAGCTTTCATTTGCTTTCCAACTCCTGATGGGCTATTAATTGGATGAATGTTTGTTCCCTGACTTGGTCCCCAAATCCATGCAGTGAGGGCTCATATTTGCACCTGGGAATAAAGGGTTAAGTCTGGCAAGGGCTGAGCTTTGGTCAGCCTGAGAGTGAGAGCCCAGTTAGGCCTTCAATGCCAAAGAAAAGAGGTTCTGGACTGCTTAGATAAAAGTCTCAGCATGTGGAGTCTGGAAAAGTCAGACAAATCAGTCACTTTACAACAAAACACAAAATACAAAATTCTTTTTAACGATGAAATATTGTTATTTCTTTCTGAGCGAGGGGGGAAGGTTTAATGGACAGATGATATCCATTAATGGATATATCACCAAGATGGAACAGATTAACTCCAGAGCAGAATTAATGGCTACCTCTGGTGATATTTAGGGGGAGAAAAGAGAGACCTTTATGGCTTTTTTTCTGTAGAAGAAGAGCCATTATTATATAACACGTTCATAGAAGCAGCAGCTGAGATTGATGGACTGCTTTGGCTGCTGGGACATTTTTCCCAACTGCTGCCTTTTATTGGCTCCGTCATCACAGGAAAAAGCGCATCATTCCCTTATTCTACACTTGTGGTTCCCAGGATTTTTCCAACTGAAGGCAAAACAAAAATAAAAATTACTATGTCAACAATTGTGTTTCAAAGACAGTATTTTCCTGTGTCTGGATTTGAGATGTGAATTGTGACATGCGACAACAAACTCATTTCCAAGCTTTTTTCCCCTCTCGTGCCTAACGAGCAAAGGACTCTTCCTGAGATCCTGCAGGGTCTGGGAGATGACATGTGGCTCTGAGGATTTCCCTCCCTGCCACAAACACTGCTTGGGAGCACATTCCCAGCTGGCCACTGCCTTTGGGTGTCCCCACTCCCAGGTACCACCATAAGGAATACCGACCCTCAAACCCCTCAAGTGCCCACACCTCCTATGGGCTTTGGTGAGCACGGAGGTTGCTCCAACACCTCATCAGCTGACCCAGGGCATTCCAAGGTGATTGCCCCCAAACTGTCAGGAATGAGAGCCAAGGATCCAAGAGATCCTTGCCTCCCCCGTCTCCATCTGCAGCTTCCCCGAGCAGCACATGATTGCTCTGCTCAGCTCCTCACACTAATCCCAACATCTGTTTACTCACTCGAGATCCCAGTGACTCAATCCAAAGCTCACTTATCAAAAACTCTCATTATTATGACTAAACTGCAGCAAAAGCAGGCAAGGTAAAGAACGGAACAATCCTCCTTTCCCATCTATTAACCACCTTCATAATCATCTCTCCTCTTCCGATGCTGGAGGAAGAGGGATAAGATTTGCCACGCGCTATCACAGCCCTGATTCTGGGCTAAGTCAGGGCATAAAGGGCATTACAAAGTCAAGGCTCTCCTCAGAAACTCTCCAGAGCCTTCCTTCCCTCATCTACACCAAAGGACAACCTTCTAATGTCCCCAAGAACCTGCCTTGTGGGACAGCCTTGGTCACTAAACCACGAGAGGACACCTCCAGGATCACATTTATGTCTATTTTGAGAGGGTCCCAACATAACACACACGGTAAATTGAATGGATTCCTCTTTTTTTACTGATCATACCCGAAAAGGTTTTGCTGGACTCTGCATTCAGTTCCTTCAATCAATTTTTTCCCTCTCTGAATCAGTGCTGAGCCATTGGAGTATCGAGGGTGGGTTTTGATCATACAGTAATAGAACAGATTTGGAGAGTTTTCCTTGGGAGGAGCCAGAAAACTGAGACAAATGGAACTGGTGTTCCATGAAGGCCTCTCTGCGTCACCCCTGCTCTGCTCTGCATGTCTTAGAAAAGTGTTTGGTATTAGACAATTATCCTGTTTCACTCCAGGAGTATTTTCATTTTATGGCAGAAGCCGTGAGCTCTGGGCACAGGCTCCAGGTTGATTTATTAAGCATTTTAGGATCCCTTCAAATAAAGGCTCTTTCTGACTGCTACAGCAAGTGGGGAGTTTAAATTGAGTTGGAAAAAACTTCTGGAGCAGGCTGGGCTGGCACTGCCACAGGAATGTGTCTCCCAATCTACTCAGAGATTACTATGTCTTCCACTATTTATTGATATTACTATTTGTGTTTATAATGTTAATACAGAATTCATATTTTTATGAATTAATTTCCATACTTATATTAGAAGGTTATTCTCTGACTCCACAATACGGCAGTGGGGTTTCATTTTATAGCTGTTTTCCCAATTTTATGAGTTACACTGTAAAAGTGGGGAAAAATAAATGAATTATTCATTATCTTCAAAGTACTTGCTGTACAAGAGTTTACTCTTAATTCTGCCTCAGTAAGAGCCAGGATTCCCCTGGAAAATAGGTTTTTGATAAGTGAAATGTTTTCTAGAGTTTGCAGATAAAAAAAAATCTGCATAACTGGTCAAACTAGATCAGCAAAAAGGATTGTGGCTGCAGCATCAATGCTACCCTTTGGTGGGGAAGGCAGCACAAAATGTCTCTGTTGACATTATTAGTAAAACACAGAGAGGAGATAAAGCAACGATTAAACCAAAGGAAGAGGCTGAGGCCCTGCAGCAAAGCTGTGTATTCGTGACTTTTCCATCACTATCAATAATTCATAATGACCATCATGCGCATGACGACACCAAGTTTGGGAGAAGGACTGAGTCAAGCTCTCCCCAAATGTGCAAAAACATCCAACGTGACACCGGCTGTCAAGGCGACAGGACCTGCTCGCTAAGCAAAGACCCAGCAGGAAGGGTAATGGAGAAGAAAATCAGCTGATGTTGACATAAATCAACACCTGCTGTACCCTTTTGTGGTGGTTCATGGAGGAAAACCCTCCTTTTGGTAATAAGTGCTGAAAGAAACAGTTTTTAGGGCCACAAAAATATCTTGGCTAGAAAAGAACTGAAAGGATGGTTTATCTGTGAGCAATTCTGCAACACGAAGAAACCATGTTCAGTATTGTGCTCAAATTTTGCAGCTCTCTGTGTTCTCCCTTTCTATGCCACGCTAATTTTGGGAAATAGGTATGTTGTTGACTCCCTGGGGCATCTCAGATTCTGTACTGATGTTTTGAATAATTATTTTTGCATGAAGATCGTGGTGGCAAAAGGGAAAAGCCAGACTGTAACTTTCAAAATACTTCTTTTTTTAAAATATTTGAAACCCAAGGGCATAAATTCATAGAATCATGGAATGGTTTGGGTTGGAAGGGACCTTAAAGCCCATCAAATCCCACCCCCTGCCATGGGCAGGGACACCTTCCACTAGCCCAGGTCGCTCTAAGCCCTGGTCCAACTTGGCCTTGGACACTTCCAGGGATGGGGCAGCCACAGCTTCTCTGGGCAACCTGTGCCAGGGCCAGGAATTGCTTTTGTGTAAATGAGAGCAGAACTGGCCTGGTCTGTTCATGGCTGAACTTCTGACTTCTGTAAGATAAACCTGAGCTCATTTCCACTCCATGTGGACTATCCCTCACTCCATGTTACCTTATAGTTTGGTGGTGAAATTTGATTTGGAATTTGCCTTCCCTCATTAAAACCAACTGGTTAAACAGAGACATGTAAGATATATATGACGTGCAAGACAAATCTATGTCTTAAATCCGTAAGACAAGGTCTATCCCCATATGAAGACAACCATCAGGAACTCAACACTGTCAGGAACCTCAGGGTGACCCACCAAGGGCTTCCCCACACAAAAGGAAGAGGCAAAGCAGAGCACAAGGTACCAACATTTCACCCCTTGCCATGGCCAAGCACTGATGGCTCAGCCCAAGCCCATCCTGGAGTCTGATCATCAGAGCCCAGAACCAGGAAGGCCACGAAACCGCTCCGGATTAGGAGTGTTTTGAAAACACGGGTAGAATTTCATTCCTTCGAGCAGCATTAATTAATGAATGAATTTCCACTGCCAGCCTAAATGCTGCTTAATTGACTCTCCAAAATAACTCAGTCTCAATGTGATCTTTCAAGGAACTTGGTCTACTTATGTCTCCCTGATTTATAGTGGGTTCATAAATTACTGGACTCCACAGCGTCAGCAGCTACTCCCGAACTTGAGCTGCTGATACACCCAGGGGCAGGAATTTAGGGTCAGGCCTTTGCTCACAAGGGTCAACGGTAGACATCTCTCTTTGTGGCAGCCAAATCATTACAGAGCACACAAGAGCTGTATTTCTAACACCTAATGAGGCAATAAAACTAAATTTACTGTAAAGTTATGCCCAGGATGCACAGCTGGGCAGGGATGGTGTGCAGGCAACGCTACCCAGGGGTCAAAGGTCTGCAGCACTGCAAATTAAAGGAGTTATTAGTGTTCTCTCTGAACTGAGCTGTGGGAATGCAAGAGGGATAAGGCATAAGGAATAGAAGGTATAATGCAGGCAGCTACTCCCTCTCCACACATCAAGCCCTTATTCCTGACTCCTGGATGCTGCAGGCACAGCACACGGAGGATGAAAGGACACGGGAATTGTTTTTATATTTCTGAATGGGACAGACACATCTGACTCTAGTTTAGGGAGAACTCAAGAGCATGAAGCGTGGGAGAGTCCCTGCTCTCAGTCACTTTCATTTATTATTCATTGCTCGGCCTTTAGCGGAGAATTGAACACATCCCCATTCATACCCACCTTGCTGCTTTTTATGGGAGCCACGGACAGACTGTCCCTGTTAACGCAGCACATGGAACACAGCGTGTGTGAGCCTGCAGAGACAGCCCTCCTCTTTGAGAGGGAACAATAAATATCATTAAAGATTTGCAGTGGCTTAACAGATGTTTCAGAGACGCCTGTGGGAGAAGGCAGGGAGCACAGGAGAGTGATTCCTGTGTGGGAAGACACAGAATTCCAGCCCTGAGTTGCACTGCACACAGGCACTTCCTAATAGTTTAAGGCAGAGAATCCCAGTTTGCTGTCACTGTCACCTCCAGGTTGTGACCTCCCCAAAAACACGGATAGTCCTTGCTGAACACCTATAAAAGGCCTAAGCTACCTAAGCCAGCATCTTCTATACGGGGTGACAGAGCTATCTAAGCTGTCATCATGGGGTGACAGTTTCTACCAGCGAATAGGGAATACCACGCTCCTACTACTCCTACCGCGGATGTGGCGAGGCAGGGCTTGCTCAAATCCAGGGAGTTTTTAGGATTCGTGCACAGGAACACCCTAGCGAGACAGAACTCACGTGCAGCCACACACGCACACACACACACACACACCCCG
>VZRE01012962.1:103830-117413 GCA_013396775.1 Cephalopterus ornatus
CGCCCGCCGCCGCCGCCTCACGGGCACCCGCCGCAGAGACCCCCGACCTCACGGGCACCCGCCGCAGAGACCCCCGACCCGCACCCCCGGCACGGCCCGCGGAGGAGGGTCCGAGCCACGCACCTGCCCCCGGGGCCGCTGTTTGTCACAGCGGCGCGGCCACCGGCGCCGCCACACGGGGAGGTGACGGCCACCGGCCGCCGCCACTCACCTGCAGCCCCCCTGTCCGCCGCCCCTCCCGGGTACGCCCGGTGAAGGGCACAGAATCGTGGAATCGTGGGGTCAGTGGCATCATGGAATAATAACATCAGGGGGTCACCGGATCAAGGAATCATAAAATCATGGAGTCACAGAATCGTAAAATCAGGGCATAAAGGAATCACAAAATCAAGGGGATTGTTTCAGTTGGAAAAGCTCTCTGTCACCATCGAATCCAACCGTTCCCCCAGCACTGCCAAGCCCACCACTGACCCATGTCCCCAACTGCCACATCCACACAGCTGTTAAATTCCCCCAGGGATGGAGACTGAGTTCAGGGAGCATTTGGACAACGCTCTCAGACACAGGGTGAGATTGTTGGGGTGTCCCATGCAGGGCCAGGAGTTGGCATGGATGATCCTTATGGGTCCCTTCCAACTCAGCATATTCTATGATTCCACCACTGTCTGAGGCAGTCCGATCCAATGCTTTAACAAACCTTTCAACAAAGAAATTGTCCCTAATATCCAACCTGAACCTTCCCCAGTGCAACTGTAGGTCCTGTCAGCCAGGGCAAAGAGAGTCCCACTCAGTGGCAAATGGTTTCATCCTCTGGTGATCCAGTTCTCAGATCATTAAACTCAAGAACAGTCAGAACTAAATTTGTTTGGTTTTGAGATTCATCCTGCATAAACAGTCTGTGTTTTTTGCCTCACTATTTCCTAGAATCCTAGAATGATTTGGGTTGGAAGGGACTTGAAAGCCCAGTTCATCCCAACCCCTGCCATGGGAAGGGACACCTTCCACTATCCCAGGTTGCTCCAAGCCCCGTCCAACCTTGGATACTTCCAGGGATGGAGCAGCCACAGCTTTTTGGGGCAAGACACAGGCACAGGATGTAATTGCCAAGAGAATCTAAACAAGGAAATCTACATTTCAGGGATGCATTAAGGATTGTAAGGATTGAGGATTAAGGTGATTGAACTGGTAACAGTGACATGAGCACTGCAGTTTGGTCACTCAACCCCCCAAATTGTGCCTTACCTGCAGCACAGCCCTTCTCACAGTGAAAGACACTTGGCTGCTCTGTCACTTCAGCTCTGGGACCAGGATCTCCTCCACTGTGGTGTCCTGCTGGAAACATTCCCTGTGCTCCTTCATGTGCAATATGTGATGTCACAGACTCAGATCTGGTTCTAAGCATCTGACTTAGGAAACCAGGCTGGGTATCTAAAAATTACTGTCTTTGATCAATTATTTCACTGGATGGATGGAATAAAGCCATGCACAGTGTGAGATTATGGCAGTTGTGCCATTTTTGGTCATTTCCATTCCACTGTAACACTAAATACTTTAGTTTGCTGCTGTGAGTTGTCTAAGTTTGCTTAGACACAGACCTAAAATGAGAGGTAATTTACTTAACTGTTCTGAGAAAATATGCCACATGGGTAAGCCATGATTATTTCTGAAAAAAGTGCAGATTTAGTACTACAGTGACTCATAACAATGAGCAAAAAAAGGTTATGAAAGTATTTTAAACTGCATTTTATCATAGAGAAATATAAAATACCCTTAAATAGCCATGTCTGGACTTGACCTTCCAGCACCCAGTTACTTCTAGGCTGGCTCTGGGGTATTACACCAGAGCAGGATTTTAACCTTTCATCCTAAAAGAATCCACAGCAAGGAAATACGACCCTTGTTGAACATAAAAATCCCCAAACCAGCTGTTATTCTTTAGGGCCCTTAAAAATATCTTCAGTGTCTCTTTCCTCTTGGGAACAGTTTTATGATGGAGCAATTGCAGCGATTACAAAGCACTTCACGATTAAAGAATCACACTTGTGAGACGACTTCACTTTCTGCCATAAACACCGGGTTAGTTTCTACTACTTGATAGTCCTAGCTGTGAAAAGTATTTCTATTTAAATTACTTTATATTATTATATTAGCTGATTGTTTCTTTTGTTTGTTATTTCTTTGTTTATTATAATTTATCTTCCTAGTTCACAAATCAAGAAAAATAGTTGATGAGAATTTTGAAATCCTCATAAACTCCAACACAAATGAATTCTCGGCTCCAATGAGTTTATTTTCCAGATTCCTGATCCTGGGCCACCACAGCCAAGACAGAGGGAGCCCAATGGCCCTGGACACACAGAATTGCTGGAGAGAGGGATAGGACAGGAGCTGCACACTCGGCCTGTGCCAGGATGAAGCCCATGCTTGCCCAACCATTATATATAGCTATTGAATGATTAATTGGGCAAATTAATTACTTAATGGTCCTCCTGCACTTAGAAAACAGTGAATTACTTCAGAAAAGCTACATATCTTCCTTTTTTTTTCACTCTTGAGGAAGCTGCAGCCCCACAGCACGGCTGGGTGAGGGAGTAAGTGTTTAGTATACAGAGAAAAGCTCATGTTTGATGGGTGATAAACCTAATTTAACATCAGGCAGGGAGGGCTGGATTTTCTTGGAATTATGCCTTCATCTCTTTGCGCATTTTCAGGGAGGCAGATGCGAATCTGTGCCATCATGATGTCACCAGGCTGCTGGGACTGGCCAGGGGCAGGTCAGGGACACCAGCACAGGGCTGGCAGCACCATATTCTCCAAGCGGAAAAGTGGGGGAAGGAGAAGGACATCTGTCTGATGTCACCCCAGGGCCACTGAGGTTGCTGGGACTTCTGCTCCTGGGTTCAGTAAAGCTGGGATTTCACCCAGCTCACTTCGTTTGGTTTGAAAATGAGGATTTTAAAGGCAACCTCTAAGGCCAGGTCTCCTCTGCCGATGTACAAGATACGCTCCCTAAACCTGGGCTCTTGCTGCCTCCTCCTGCTTTGGCCCTAATTCCAGAAAGCACTTAATATATCCATAAATACATTTCCAGCCAGCCAAGCTCTTGAGCAAACACCTAGTTTAAAGATTTGGTTATCTCTAATTCATTGGTGAAGAAGTGAGGTATTACTCAAAAGGAGTCAAAAGGCATAATCTGGCTGTAAATCCTTATCATTTCTATCATTTATAACCAGAGCTTAGTCATCTTTTGACCAGTGACGCACAGCACTGATTTCTTGCTGAATAAAATTGTAGAAGCACAGCCAATTTTTCACAGAGCTTGGAACTGTGCCCTTTGTCAGGTTTTATGAATGCAGAGCTCAAGGTCCATAGTATGCCGTGGATAACCCGATGCAAGGTCATGTTTTGCTGGAATAGCAGCACCTAAATCCTCCAGGGCGACAACAGGATCGGGCCCTGCTTGGAGATTTTATCAAATTTCACAGGGATTTGGATGTGCAGAACAAGCTGAAACTGTGAGAGCAATAAAGGCAGTTGTAAAACGCTGAAGATTACCGAGCCTGGACCTGTAAAGGTCAGATCCTGATCTACACTCCCCCAATTCCCACGTGTTTTTAGATCTCAGATACCCTGGGTGTTCAGCTCTGCGCTCTGCAGTTCAGCGAGGCGGAGGAAAATCAGCTTTAGCTTTGGAAAATTCCAGTGCAGGGCTCTGTTTTCCTTCCCAAACTCCAGAATTTCATGTCATGAATGATGCATAGTCTGTCTCAGAGGCTATCACCTCAGAAAACACACTCCCCATGGCCTTAACTTTGAGCATGAGCTTTGAGACAACACGAGGGTGGGTAAAAGTGCGTTTTCCAGGTGAAATGGGCATTCACTTTTGCACACACAAACACAAAGATAAATACATGGAATTTTCCTTTCCAGCCCACCAGGGTGAAGCCAGATTGCACACATGACTGTTGGAGTACTGTAAGTTCTTTCTCTCATCATCAGGCACCTTGGATTGAGCCCTCGGCCAGGATTCAGAAAGAATTTATATCTACTTTAGTAGCCACAGTGGGGAAGTCAGGTGTCACTGAATTAAAGTGCTGAGAACCACTTGCTGTGCAAACTTCTCTTCAAGAAATTCCAAGTTGAGGTGAGGGGGTTTACAGCTTCTGCTGCCATTTATGGAGTTTTACTCTTAAATGTGAAGAGACTTGTTGAGTTTTTGTATTGCTTGAATCTAGAAGTGGAGAATGTTTTGATTCATCCAAAGAAACTCTCCAAAGACCCAAAGAAATTCAGAGTTTTTTTCTGCCATCGGTGCTTGGAATGAAAATGAATCAAAACAATCAAACCCTTGAGATTAGTCAGAATTAGCTCTTTTTCTGTACTGGTCTGTATGAAATGATTTCTTTATTTTGACCAGAGAGGAAAAAGTTAAAAAGCACAAAACAAGCTATAAAAATGACCATTAAAACATTTCCTCAGGAAATCTATTTAAATGCTGATGTCATTTTCTACAGTCACCACTTCAATCTAACTGTGTGAAACTAGAAAGGCACGAGGAGGGGAAGGTTTGATGATGGGGTGGCAGAGACACTGTGAGACATATCGAAGGGGTAATGATGTGCAAGGGGTGGCAAAAAGACCCTGCTCCCAGATGAGCAGTTTGAGGGAAGAGGTGTCTCCCTAGACTGGAATTTGAGGTGGATCCCGGGACATGGTTTGAGTTGGAAGGGACCTTTTGAAGGTCATCTCATTCCAAGCCCCCTGCCATGAATGTTCAGCAAGCTTTGCTCCAGATGTCCAGCTTTGGAGGAGCTCACATAAGCATAGAATTTAAACAGAGCTTTAGTAGTCCAACAGGTGAGAGGCTGCAGAAAATCCACTTGGTATCATGACTTTATATTGGAGTGATAAGAGGTCTCTAATTCAAGCCACAGATTGGTGAAGGTCAGTTTATTGGAAAGCTGAGGGAAAGACGTGGCCTCATAAATCTGGTTATGCTTCCAAAAATATACCCCAGGAACATCAGATGCTGCTGGGAACACACATAGTACAGCACAGTGCTCAGCAAAGCATGTTAACCTAATTTCAGCCTCACATGAAAGAAGAAAACCCTGACTCATATTTTATGAAAATTGTAATGGTGAATCAGCAAATTACTTCTGTTAATCTCCTCCAACGTCAGCACGCTGAAGTCTGGAGCAACTTGAACTAATCCCAGGGCACTTGTAAATAGAATGTATTCAGGCCAGCTGAAGCTGGGCTAAATGGAAACAAGCAGTAATTTGTCATCGGTGGACAGCCAGGAAGCTCAGAAAAATTCTATTTCCTGCCTGTCTGGTCAGAAGGAAAGACAAGTTCTGTGCATGCCCTTCACCTCTGACTCCTATATCAGATCCCAAATAAAAATGTTTACACTTCAGAAATGTGTGGCTGCTTTAAAAAGATCTGCTGGTGGGTTTATATATGTGCCTGTTTACACATATCCCAGTGGAGGTAGGAAGAAAATAAAAGTGCACAGAAATCTATAACCTGATCTGGTTTGTTTAGCTCCTGATCCAATCTTCTCTCCTAGTAAAGCCCCAGTAATTTGATTGCGTGTGTAGGGCACTCGGGAGCACCTGAGGGATGAGAATGAAATACTGTAGATGAGCAGAGAAGCTGCTAAAATGCCTTCCTGCATCAGTGCTCCAACTACATCAGGAAATTTCTGCAGCTCACCCTTAGACCCAGGTGATGACACACAAACTGGGGAAGCGTTCCATATTTTTTTGTCAGGCGTTGGAAGGGGCTGCCCAGGGAGGTGGTGGAGTCCCCATCCCTGGAGGTGTCCAAGGAATGACTGGACGTGGCACTCGGTGCTCTGGGCTGGGGGACAAGGTGAGCATAGGTTGGGCTCGATGGGCTGGGAGGGCTTTTCCACCACAATGATTCTGTCATTCTGTGATCTTTTCCAGCCATCCGAGGATCCCAGGAGGGGACTGCAGCAGCACCGTGTCCCTCCTTAGGGGCTGTTCCCACCCTGGGGACCTTTTGCTGCCTGGCCAAGGCACTTCAGCTACCACTGAAAGCAGCAACGTCCCCACCTGGGGTCACACCTGGGTGCACACCTTGCTGTAGATTTGTTGCAGTTGTTGGTGCTGTTTTAACAGCATCAACTGCCTGTAAATTCACATTATCCACTGACAGATTTCTCCTGCAACAAAACAGATCCTTGAGCACTGCAGGCTGTCATACCGTGTCAACCTTTGGCTGTCCTCTGGCACAGAGATGAGTGAGACTAAAGGTCCTGTAAAAATACCTCAAGGACCATGATTTGTGAAGAAATACCAGGCTGGATGAGGCTTGGAGGAACGTGGTCTAGTGGAAGGTGTCCCTGCCCATGTCAGGGGGGTTCAACTGGATGGTTTTTTAGGTCCCTTCCAACTCAAACCATTCTGTGATTCTATGATTCTCTGAAGCTCTGATGGTGACTTTGTGGGACTGTGGGCTCATGACTGGAGATGAGCAGCCCCTTAAACCTTTCTCTCTATGGGAGGACAGAGGAGGAGAACAGGACACAGCCCTGAAAGAGGCAGCAGTAAGAGCTGGCAAGGAGTGTAGGAAGGCACACCAAGAAATTAGGGAGGGTGAATGGTAAGGAAGGAAGAATTTGCTAATTTAGAGGATGACTTGGAGCCAGATCTGCTGCTGCCTAAGTTACACATCCTACCTTTGTAAGGAAAGGAGGAAAAGAGTTGAGATGGCTTTTCCCCACCAGCAGCACTGGAGTGGGACAGAAGTTGGGGTCCCATCCTGTGTCCCGGCCCCAGAGCAGAGGGTGACGGTGACACTGGTGCCCAAGTGTCTGTGCCGTGACAGATCAGGAGGGGACAGACCTGGGGCTGGGCTGGGCTCCACGGCACTGACCTCAGAGCTCGCCTGGGCTGCACACGCTGACCTCGGAGCTCGGCTCTGCTCTGTGTGTGACGCCAGCAGTGTGAGTCACCAGGGCACAGAGCAGAACAGGAGGAGTTTCCACATTTGCAAAGTGGAAGAGGCTGAGATCAGATCTGATGGTATTTTTATCAGGGAAGCAGCAAGGCTCTGGAGTAGGATTCATGTGCTCTGTATGAAAAGAGCTGGAGTGGAGCCTAGTATTATTATTTACTGTGTTGTGCAATATTGCAGCAATCAAAAAGAATGACAAATACAGAGCAGGAGCGATCCCTTTAGAGAATAAACCACTCTGACAAGTACCTTACAGAGAGGAAAGATTGTTTTGATCATCATTGAGAAAACATGTTTTAAATACTCAGCAGAGCAAAAGGCAGCCCTGGCAGCAGAACCCTGAATCCTGGAGCAGGGAGCAGTCACGTAGGCTCCGGTGCTTCCCTGTCACACCATCCCAGCCTCTGAGCTGTCCTGCCTGCTGTGGTGGGACTCCTTGTGGGACAAGGAAACTGCCAGCTCAGCCCTAAATCCCAGAGGAGTTTGGTAGTTCCTTCTGAAATCTAAAATGCACAGCATGGAGCACTAAGGATGCAGCTGCTGTGTCCTGCTGCTGGAGGAGCTGGAAGAGGAGAAAGGGAGGCTCTTCTAGGCTTCACATGATTTCAGCTGGGAAAAAAAGGGGAAAAACCCCCTGAAAGTATTGCATAGGACTATTTCCCAGAACTGCTCCAATATTAAATGAAAAAATATAAAGCAAGAACATTAAAATTCCATTTTAACTTGAAAAAAAATGCTAATTCCATAAAAAAGCTTTTGTGTCCTGCAGTCTCCATAAGCCTTTGGAGGTCCTTGTCTTCCTCCAAGGCGTAGGCTGAATTTAACCACAGCTACACAACCTTAACAAGTGATAGAGCCATCCCTGGGTATCGTATTGATTTACCATTGAAAAGAGATTATTTTTTTAAAAATAATTTTGTATTTTTTATTTTCATGCAGGTTCTTTTAACTGCCTCTCTCCTCCAGTCTTTTTCCAGAAGAAAAATCACTTTTCTGTCACATTAAGTTTAATTTTTGCCTTAAATCTGTTCCAGACGTCTCATTTGCTCAGTGGTTGACAGCGTCTTTTCGAAGTCTAAATATTAATCTATTTAAGAACAGAAATGAAGCATTTAAGGGACTAAAAAAAAAAACCACCAACTTTCAAATCTTTTTCAGAACTAGCAGCCTTTTTGCTTCAATCTGGTTTTGATTTGAGAGAAACCTCACGTCCCTATTTTAAATTGACCACCCCCACCCCATTCCAGAACACAACCAGTGCAGCTCAGTAGAAGGTTGTGTCACTGCTACTGGCAGAGATAAGCTGGAAATGAAGCTTATTCAGGAAATCCATGGTAATAGAGCAGGGGAAAATTTATTATTAAAAATGAATCAGCCCAGTGATGTGGAGCCCTTTGGTTTTCACTCTTCTACTTTCAAGAAGACCGAACTTCAGATTTACACCAATTCTCCTGAAATGACAGGATGTGGTGGAGCTCAGAAGGTGCAGAATCAGCTCATTAACAGGGTATTGGAGTGTTAAATGGTTTTATTGAACCATTTCTTTCATGCCCTCTGGCTGCTGCCTTTGAGATCCTGGCAGGTTCACTCTGAATTCCTAAACACTTCATCCGGTGACAGTCTTTACAGTCCTGCTTTCCTTCATTGTTCCACGAAGAGACAGAGAAATCCCACTGCTACTTCAGATAAATAATGCCCACAGTGCAAGAAGTTTTCTTTCCACAAAAACTTTGAAGGAGAGAGAGACATTTCAAAGCAGAGCCAGAAGGTTTTAAAGGCAGTGATGCTTAAAGAGCATGAAATATGACTAAGAGGAGTTTTTTTGGGGGGAAAAAAATTAAAAATTAAAAAAAAATCAGAAAATGAGCTATTTCTAAAACATTAACTATTGTACTCTCCATGGCCAATTTAATTTCTGGCATGCACTCTAAATGAGAACAATTTTTGGTGAATTTTCTGTGGAACAGAAACTCTTAGTTTTGCTCACTTTCAGCGGCATCTTTTAAGTGAAAATATTACAGAATTGTCTCTGTGAAAAAACAACCAGCACTTCAGTTCTGACTGAAGCAACATTCAGTTGCCCAGAGAAGCTGTGGCTGCCCCATCCCTGGAAGTGTCCAAGGCTAGGTTGGACGGGGCTTGGAGCAACCTGGGAGAGTGGAAGGTGTCCCTGCCCATGGCAGGGGGTGGAACTGGATGGGCTTTAATGTCCCTTCCAACCCAAACCGTTCCATGATTTTATGGTTTTATGATTAAATCATCATCACTGGTGACCTTGTTGTCTCCTGTTGTTGCCTCATACTCGTAGTGATTGTATAGAATCATGGAAATGCTCATTTTGGGATATAATCACACACTGTACAAAAAACTGCTGGGGTCATCAGGCCTGTTACACCCAGAGGTCCCTGACCCCCCACAGCCAGAACGCCCCTGTTCACCCAGTACAGACAGTGGGCAGACCTAGATTTTACCACGTCTCCAGCACTGAACCAGGACTAATTTGTCGCTCCCTCTTTGAACTGGACCCTGCAGTTGCCACCCTTTGCAGTGGAATCTGGTGCGTCACCAACATCCTGAGCCCTCAGTAATCCCAAGTTTCAGAGTCCTCCTGCTGGAATGAATCTTGCTGCAATTAGAAGAGCAAAGTAGACAGTGGGCAACAAGTGCACGTTTTGGTGCCAGAGTTCCTACATCCAAAACCAGGGAGGAGGCCAAGCTGCCTGGCTCATCCCACGGATGAACATCCTCCTGCCTCCCAACTGCTTCTGCTTCACAGATGTAGCCAAGATCCCACATCCCCTAAGCTCTTCATCATTCTAATTTCTTTTTGCTACATGTAGACTTTAAGGACAATGTGAGTCAAATCCTTCTCCTGCTTTTACTTGGAATGCACCAAGAAAACTGCATTTTAATTACAAGTGTTCTCCCAGCATCAGAGCTCTCAGAGGTATTGTATCACACCTGGGTTTACTTGTTCTACCCCCTGAATTTAACATTTCCTGTCTTCTGCGTATCACACATGACTGACACCAGGAATGACTAAGGGAACAGATCAATTATTGTGATTAAAATTGATCCTCCCCACAACGCTCTCCTGGCGTCACCGCTCACAAGCTGAGGCACACGAACCCGTTTGGCTTGGGCTTGGAACCATTTCAGACAGGAAGAACTTCACTGAGGAGGGTAAAATTATCGCTGTGTCAAAATTAAAGTATTTGATCATCAGGAGAATAAAAATCCAGCTGTGTTTATGGACTTTACACCCCGTGGCAAAGTCATATTTGGGTTTGAATGCATTGCAAAAATGCCATTTTACAGCCAATGTTTGGGAGGTTTGTGCAATATGGGATCTACGGTATCATGAAAATAAAATGTATCTTTGTACCCTCTTACAAAACATGAAGAATATTTCTGTAGGTTTGGCTGAAAGGCATCACTGAAGAGCTCATTAAAATCAACCAATCTGTGACAACTCCTGTGCTGGTCAATACCTGGGAAAACACACAGGAAAGGGAAAAAGAAGAGAAAAAGAGCATGATGGAAGAAGAGTAAGAAAAAAACTGAGCTGAAACACCATGGACACAGAGAGAAAATTTTATGTAATGAATATTTTCAGCCTCATCACCTCCTTCCTGCCCTAAAAGCCATCACCACCTGTAAGTATTCACATTAAATTGGCAAATCCATACACCTCCATTGTGCCTGGAAATTGAATTCTCCTGAGTTTTCAGCACTTTCATTTAATAATTCTGATTTTTTCATATTTTCAGTTCAATTCTTTCCCAGCTCATCCTCTTGTGCAGCTCAGTTTGTCAGTTTTATTTCTCCAAAGTGCGATGAAGTGAGCAACATATAAGCCACAACTCAATAAAATTTAAGGAAAAATAAATATTTTCTGCATCCAAGATGAAATGGAGATTGTGTAGGAGGGAAGGTGAGGGCAGGAAGCAGGAGATAAGATTTGAAATTGCTGCTTTTGGGAGAGGTTTGAGAATTGAGAGTTGGTAACTCAGTACAAAATGGCTGAGGCTCTAAAATGGATTTATCAAGAATTGAAATACAAAAAGCAGGAGGAAAGTGTGGCTGTGAAAGGTGATTTCACCCTAATGAGATGTAAGCAGCCAGTACTGGACATCCACGACGCTTTGCAGGAAGGTAAAGCAATTTATTTACAATTTTATAGGCTGGAAAAAGCCAACGACTGCATCTTCATCTTTCAGAACTCGGGATACAGCAAAGGCCTTCTCATTTTAGAGGCAGAAGGTCTGTACTGAGAGTTCAGGGATTAGTCAACGGGTTTATTCACTTCCAAATGTTGATCACTCAGAGGCCAAAGAACAGTGACTCAAATGCCATTTATCCCTGTCTCTTTTTCCTGGGTGAGGCAAGAGGGTCTTAGCACTGAGTTGCTGTGAGTGCTGCCTCACCCTGCCCCCAAAACACAGCTCAGGAGGGACTGGGATGGGGCTGAGCTGGAAAAGCCCCAAGGACACCGGGATGTTGGTTTGGAATGTTACAGACACGACGTTCCTGCTGTGGGAAAATGTGTCCAAGGAGGGCCAGTTCCCTCCCACACCTGTGCCAGGTTCAACCTCTGCTTCTTCCATGCCAAGCCCGTTGTCCAGGTGCAATGAGCCCAGGATTATCCCCTGGCAGTGGCACTGGAGGGTGACCTGCAGAGTCCCCCACGCTGCAAGTGCAGCATTAAAACAAAATCTCTTTTGATATAATTTGCTCTGCAATATTCATTCCCTCCTCCAGGAAACAGCAAGTTGCAAATGGAAGATGCAGAGAACGTGCAATTTCTGTTTTCTAATGTATTTTCAGGATGTTATTGCCATGAAGGTATTTCTAAATTATTAAATTACAGAAGTTTCACTGCAATCTTTGCCAACATCTTGGTGTATCTCTACACCTGCACCCACAGCAGATAATATATTTAAATTAGGTTGCTGAAGATAATTGTTTGGTAATGTGTTCCTTCCAAATGTCTTTATGTGTGTGTTTTTTGTTTTGGTTTGGTTTTTGTTTTTTTAAATCATGAAAATTCAGTGATGTTTGTCAGGGAAAAAAACCCCAAACAAAAAACTGTATTTCTGGTTTAGCTCAGGTAGTTTTTTAAGGTGTATCACCAGGATATTTCCCCAGCAGTCAAAAGGAAAAAGGGATTTCAGCTGGAATTTGTGAGCTGATGTCCTAAGCAGCTGCAGCCCAGTTTTCTCCCTCCTGTGTCACCAGTGTGAACGTGGTTGATGCTTTTCCAGGTTTAATTGAGGTAAAACATTACATGCTCCCGCTTCTGAGCAGGCTTTTCTGCTTTGTTCTCTAACATTGTTGTGGATAATTAGGTCAGGTTCACTTCTCTTTGACAGCACTGAAACAAATAATTATTTTTCAGAGTAGATGATCACTCCAATACTTCCTATCTAATATCACTGCCACCTCCAAAGCATGCCCTAATGAAAGAGTTCCGGGAATATTAGAGGAAAAAAAAAAGGTGGATATTCAAGGATCTAGTGTCTGTTTCTGACCCTGGAAAACCTTATTCATTTAAGGAACTATTACTCATGAGAATTACTGTGCAAGTGTCCAGGAGGCTGAATGCAGGAGGGCTGTTCAAGCAGGAGCAGACTCCATTAAATATGTGAAATCTCTGCTACAGGTTTGGTTTAAAACCACAGACAATAACATTTCTTCTGTGATCTGGTGATACTGAGAATTATCAGGTCCAGAAAATCTCATCTTTTCCCATCTCCTGGAAGAAAAGGTCCTTCCTGCAGACCTCTCCCACTGCACACACGGAGTGTGTCACTGCTGAGGTGTCACCAGTTGGGTTTCAAAGCTTTTACAGCCAGGATTCAGCAGAGATCCTTATCCTCATGAATTCGGGCTCCTGAGATGCAAGCAAGAATAATTAAGTTACTGGCTTCGCTCAAGTGTCTTCTGCCACACTTACTGCAGTGTGCATTTATTTGCTACGTGCACTACCGTGTTATTATTGTGTCCACAATTCCTACAGGCATTTCCCTGTGAAGGGACTAGCAGCTGAGATACATCCCTACCTTGGCAGGGTTTGCCTGAGATGCTTCAGCAGAAAATATCATTATGTATTTGTTATGGTGCGTGAGAGGCTGGAGATGCCCCAGCCCAGACTCCACCCCGTGCCCTGCGCTCATCCCCGGCGTGGGCAGCAGGGCAGGGGGGATTCTGCCCCTCTGCCCCCCCAGGTGAGACCCCACCGGCAGAGCTGCCTCCAGCCCCGGGAACAACAACACAAGGATGTGGAAATGCTGCAGCGAGCGCAGAAGAGACCACGGAGCTGCTCCGAGGGCTGGAGCCGCTCTGCTCTGGAGCCAGGCTGGGAGAGCTGGGGGGGTTCACCTGGAGAAGGGAAGGCTCCAGGGAGACCTCAGAGCCCCCTCCAGGGCCTAAAGGGGCTCCAGGAGAGCTGGAGAGGGAATGGGGACAAAGGGATGGAGGGACAGGATGATGGCTTCTCACTGCCAGAGGGCAGGGTTAGATGGGACACAGAGAAGGAATTCTCGGCTCTGAGGGTGGTGGGACCCTGGCACAGGTTGCCCAGAGAAGCTGTGGCT
>VZRE01012962.1:117551-151340 GCA_013396775.1 Cephalopterus ornatus
TGTCCCGCCCCGGCGCGTCACGGGCCCGGAACCGGAGCCGCTGGAGGAGCCGCCGCCGCCCCGGGCCCAGCGCTGCCCGAGCCCGGTTCGGTCCCGGTTCGGTGCCGCTCCGCCCCCGCCGGCCCGGCCGGGCCGCCAGCATGTCCAACATGGAGAGTATCCTCGGGGGGACCGCGGGCCGGGCCGGGCCGGGNCGGGCCGGGGCCGGGAGCGGGAACGGCGCGGGGGGACGTGGCGAACGAGGCCTCCCCGCCCGGGAGGAGCCCCCGGGGAAGGAGGAGGCGATTGCAGCCCCTCAGGTCGGTGGTCGCGGGGTCCGAGGGGCAGGAGAAGGAGGAGGAGGAGGAGGAGAAGGACTGGGTGTGACAGTGGCAGGAGCTGAGCTCTCTGAATGCTCAGTGACGGCAGAAGGGGGTCTCACCGGTGCACACAGGTTTCTCCCAGGGCTGTCAGAGGGTGGTGCCAGGCCTGTTCGGTGCTGCCCAGCGACAGGACGGGGAGCAATGGCCAGAAACGAAAACACAACCAAAGCAACCTCAACACGAGGAAGAGCTTCTTCATGTCTAGGGTGGCAGAGCTGCCCAGGGCGGGTGTAGAGTCTTCCTCTCTGGCGACATTCCAAACCCAGCTGGAGACATTCCTGTGTCACCTGTGCCAGGTGACCCTGCCTGGGCAGGGGGCTTGGACTGGATGATCTCCAGAGGTCTCTTCCAACCCCAACCATCCTGTGATCCTATGGTTTGACCGTCCTGGAGGGCCGAGGAAGTGAGTGGGAGGTTCAGTGTCTCTTCCCAAGGCATGACCAGGCAGCCTGAGCTGCTCCGCAGGGGAGGGGTGCTGCTTCTCCCAGGGCTGTGGTGGATGGAGGGACAACCCAGTTTCTGAGGAAGAAAACACAATTTATACTATAAATAGTGCAAATTGGGCAGCAGGGACACCAGACGTGTGTATAGACCGGGGTGGTGTCAGCAGGGCTGTCCCCCCACACAGCCACCATGGACACTCCCAGCTGTGCTTCCTGCTGTTGGGAAGAGTTTACACACAGAGAAAACACTCTGTGGGCTGATTTAAACTTCCTTGCTGTACAAAACCATCTTAATGGACAGGGAGACAGAAAGCCCTTAAAGATCACAGAGGTCTTGGTGTGGGTGGAATGTGCAGGCAGTGCTGGAGTTGCCAGTGGTCCTGTATGGACTGAGGGAAGGCTGGAGCAGGTGACTGTGAGTCACAAACCCTGGTGGAGGTTGTGTTTCACTGCACTTATGGCACATTGAGAAAGACACTTCAAGGGAGGAGCAGGAATGTGCTGCTCAGGAATGGGAGAGCTGAGGAAGTGGCAGGTGAGATGTTTTAATGCCCCAAGTGAGGAAGTTATTTCAAAATAAACTGCTCTGAAGTGCTATATCAGTGTCAGTAGGTGATGTCATGTTTTGCCTGGTGGTTCTGATCTCTGACCAGAGTGAACAACCTGAAAGTGCTTTCCTGCTGGGTAATTACCTGATCTGTGGCTCAGGGCATACACTTATTGCTGCTGAAAGGGATGGTGAGCTGGGTTTTAAAGCAAATATAAATAAAAGTAGCAATTTTAGTTTGGTAGATATCCTAAATGCAAAATCATCTGTTACCTGATTGTTTTTAGGATATCAAAGACATTCCTCATGTCTGCAGGCAAAAAGCAGCCCTGGAATAATTTATATACTTGAAATATTGAAGAAACTTCAAGTACTTGTAAGGGATTAGCTTTTGTGCTTCAACTGTTAAGTATCTTAGTACTTGCTGCATCTTCCTCCTGGGATAGCAAAGGTGGCAGCAAAGAAGCCTACAGAGCTTTTTACTTTCATTTTGTTTGAGAAAGGCTAATGTTATTTGGAGGCTTTCATCGACAGTATTTTAAGAGAATGTTTTTTAATTGTTATTTCTACAGCACACACTTTATTCTCTGTCAGTAAACATTTAATGCAGTCATTCTAAGTCATGCTGAAGGCTTGACTTACTCTTTTCTTAGAACTATCAGCTTAAGCAGGACTCAGACTTTTCAAAAAGTTTCTCTTCCTGCTTTAAATATTCTCTGCCCGAAAGTCAGATGATGGAGTTGTCAGGAAGTCCAGGACTGTTCACATGACCCAGGGCTGGGAAGGAGCTGGATGAGCAATTTAAATCTGGGATCCTCTGCCTGCTGGGCTGTGCCTGGGCATGGCCAGCTGACCTGCTTTGCTGTTAAACTGTTCATTTGTCCTGTTCCTCAGTGGCTTTGGGGTTTTTTTTGGATGGGAGGTTCCAGGTGGGCCACTAAACCACATCATTTCACAGAGAGTCACAGGATCTGGGTGTGTGAGTGAAAGTAAACGGCAGAGAAGAACTCTCAGTTCTTAGGGGATGTTTGACTGGTTGTATTTATCAGTCTGAAGGAGGTCTCTGGAGTCAAATGGAGCCACTTTGGGTTCTGAACTTTTTTTATGGCTGTACATTTTGGATCAAGATATTAAGTGGCACTATAAAGCCGCTTGGTAGGTCTCCTTGTCCTGCAGATTTCAGGGGCTAGAATAACATTTTCCAAGTTTAAATATCACTAATGAGGAAGCACAGAATATGCAGGGTTTGGTAGCACTTCAAACGGGAGAGAAAATACTACAACTGAAGGATCAATCATGTTCTTCAGCCTTAACTTGCACTGCAGAGCACCTGTTTAATCTGAAGTTTGCTGCAAAGGAGCTCAACAGGAACTCCAAAAAATGTGACAAAGAAGAAAAGGCTGAGAAAGCCAAAATTAAGAAGGTAAGTGTGAAACAAGCTTTTTAGATCTGTTTTTTACCTACTACAGCAGGAAAACCTGTGGGGTTTTATCATTTCCCTGGTGTGCCTGCTAATAATAAAGTGGTCGATGTCTGGGATTTAAAATAATGACTATAAATCTTCCCATGCTTATTAATAAACATGAGGATAAATTCTTGTGTATCCTCCTGGACAGCTTGTGGAATTTGCTTCCCAAGAGGATTGTCTTGTAGGCATTTCATTAGAGGCTATTGTTCTCAAAGTTAAAAATACTTCATGTTTCTCAGCTTGTATTAAACGGGCTTATGGAGAGGAACTTCAAAATAGCTTTGAAGTCATTGAGGTAGTGAAGAGAGAAGAAATTTGTTTGACTCTGGTTTTGTCCATGAGATACAGTTGGTGTGGTTGTATCTGTGTTTGGGTCTTGAGGCTGAAAATGGTTTGAGGAGTAGAAAGTTATGTTTCTGTAGCTCTGTAAACATCCCTGTTTGATGAGCATTCTAGATACCTTCCTTGGAAAGAAATGAGGTATTCAAATCTTGAAAATGTTTTGGTGAGGAGGGAAGGGTTTATTTTCTCCTTTAATGGAAAAAAACAGTGATGAATTAATGCTTTTATTTCAAAACAGGCTACTCAGAAACTGTATTTGCAAAAGGAAGGAAGGCTAAAATGCTCTTTTTTTTTGCCCCCTCTTTCCCTCGTTTCCCAGGCCATCCAGAAGGGGAACATGGAGGTGGCTCGGATCCACGCGGAGAACGCCATCCGCCAGAAGAACCAGGCCATCAACTTCCTGCGCATGAGCGCCCGCGTGGACGCCGTGGCTGCCCGCGTGCAGACTGCCGTCACCATGGGCAAGGTACACGGCCCTCCCAGCAGGGACACCCCTCAGCTGCTTCGCATTCGGTCCAGAACCAGCTGGGCAGTGTCAGTTTTGGTTTAGATGTGGCCAGCAGGAATTGAATTCCAGGTACTGGAATTTCTCTGGCAGCTGCTCTTTGGATGAAGATCATTTTGCCAAGACGCTTCTCCCCTTCCCAGTACATTAAGACACGGTGTAGGTTTTGGGATTCCAGAGATCATTTTTAGCTCGGGGTGAAGATTGTTTTGCCAAGATAATTCTCCCCAATACATCAGGTCATGGCGTAGGACTTGGGATTCCAGAGATCTTTCTTAACACAGATACTTGTTTAAGGCAAACTGCTGTACTGAGAGTACAGTCCCTTAACACTGACAGGTCTCAAGTCCACAAAAATTAATGCCATGTAAACCTCAGTTTTTAATGAATTTTTCCTTAGGATGTGTATTTCAAGTGGTTGAGTTAATTTATAGAGTTTGAAATGGCAGGAGCTGTTAAAACAGTGGCATTCCAGATGTGTTTCCTGCTATTTGGTGTTGCCAAAACTCTGTGGATAAGAAAGCTGGGTAAGAAATCATGGAATCCCAGAATGGTTTGCGTTGGAAGGGACATTAAAGCTCATCCAGTTTCACCCCCTGCCATGGGCAGGGACACCTTCCACTATCCCAGGTTGCTCCAAGCCCTGTCCAGCCTGGCCTTGGACACTTCCAGGGATGAGGCAGCCACAGCTTCTCTGGGCAACCTGTGCCAGGGCCTCCCCACCCTCACAGGGAAGGATTTCTTCACAAACTCCTCATTTTTCTTTGTAATAATTTCCCTGTCCTTATTTCAGGTGACAAAGTCGATGGCAGGGGTGGTGAAGTCCATGGATGCCACGTTGAAGAGCATGAACTTGGAAAAGGTAAATAGACTTCATTTTCTTGGAGCTGCACGTCCAAAGCAGAAAGAACAGTGGACACCAATTTTAAAAAGGGAAAATTCCATCAAGAGAAAAGTTTTCACAGTGAGGTTGGGAGAGAAGGGGAGACAAGCTCGTGATCTCCAGAGGCTGCCTGTCCTTGTCATGTGATTCTGTTTTTGTTGAAATATATTTCTTTTGTTATCTGCAGTTTATTGATGTGATTCATATTTTTTATAGATCTCTGCACTAATGGACAAATTTGAGCATCAGTTTGAAACACTGGATGTTCAGACACAACAGATGGAAGACACAATGAGCAACACTACGACGTTAACAACACCACAGGTAAGAATAGTCACATATTTTTAACAAGGTGACCTCAGATTACGTGTCTAAACTGGGTGGAAACGTCTGATTCTCTTCTTTCTGCCTACTTTGGGACATAACAGCCACTGCAGCCTTTTTGCTTTGTGATCCTTTGGGATGAAGAGACTGTTTCAGATTGTTGCTACAAGTGCAGAGGATCACCAGGGTGTATTTTAGCCTATTTTTGCAGGCTTTGTTTTATATTATATCTTGAAAAATTTGACCTTCCTACTGAATAAGCAGCATTTTCATGAGTTCTTAATGAACTTCTGCACCAGAGAATACTGCAGCACTGCCAAAGCAGAATATGCTGTGACTTCTAACTCACTGATATTAACAAAATTACATGACTCACCACCAAATTAGTAGTGGTATATGCAATGAGAAGTTGGTAATTACCTACTTCCAGTTTATGGACATGTGTTCACTAAAACAAATCTTGAAACAATGCTTATGAAGAATTCCCAGCAACTGTCCCCTTATGCTGTTCCACAAGGACCTAAATGTGCTTTTGTAATAGAACATTTGTCAGAGAAGTTTACTGGAGATAAATAAAATAAACCTAAACCCAAGTCCTATAAACCAAATCTATTGGAGATGGGCTTTTTTCCATGTTGTGCAAAACAGTCGCTCATATTCAGTACCTGAAATACTCAGGTATATGTTGGGGTTTTTTGCAGAGAAGTTGCTTTCTTTAGAAGCATCATTTCCCAAGCCAGAGTTCAATTAATGTCACCTCTCTACTCCTTATTTTTGAGTTCATACCTTCTGGTGGTTGAGCACAAAACTGCTCAGCAAAAGGCATTTACTTTTAACTCAGTTTTGTTCAGATAATTCCTGTTCTCAGAAGATTTAACAGTTGTCAGAAATGCAACAATGTCCAAATGCAACAATCCCTTCTGTTTTCCTTCAGAACCAGGTGGACATGCTGCTGCAGGAAATGGCAGATGAAGCAGGGTAGGTAAAATCTTGAGTGACCATTTCTTGACTAAATCTTGGTTCCCACAACCCTTCTTGGTTTTCTTTAAGGTCAGATACCCTTGTTTTTTCTGTCTGTCTCTTGGAAGCATGGTTAAAACACCATTTTCCTTTCACCTCTGGACATGTATGATTTGCCTTCTTGGTAGTGAGTCAAAATTATTCACCAGCTTGTCTAAAGAGCTGGAATACAGCATTCATGGGATGCTGTCTCAGAATCCTCAGTGTTTTCCTCCTCTGCCTGTCAGTTATTGCTCTTCCCCTTTACCCACCTATACCTGACGTGGTTTTTGTTCTGTTTTTTCTCTTAGTCTTGATCTGAACATGGAACTACCTCAAGGACAGACAGATTCTGTTGGTACAAGCGTTGCCTCAGCAGAACAGGTAAATGTCAGACTTCCTGAGATCAGTGTTTTCTAGAGAAATGCTGTGAGAATTAATGCTTCACTCTGCCGAAGCACTGTGTTGCTAAATGTTATTTCTGTTTCAGCTGTCCCAAAGAAACAGTGTGTAGTTGCAACAGCCTCGTTGTCAAAATAATTTTAATGATACATTTGTCTCCTTTGTGAAGAAAGTTCAGATGTATTTTTGCCTGGTTCTTTCATAGTTCTGTGGCCTGTGACTCCTCCCTCACAGCCATCCTTACACAAATCTTGTTAAAACATGCAAGAATTTTATATCAGCTGGACATGAGATGGCAGAGGTTGATTTTGGTGTTGCTGATGGTTGGTTTCTTTGTGTTTGATGGTCCTGCAGGATGAGCTGTCACAGAGACTCGCCCGCCTACGGGATCAAGTTTAATTCAACAAAGCTGCAGTTCTTTGTTCCTGCTCCCAAACTTCCCTTCTGGAACTAACCCTGCACTACACTGGAGGTGTAAACAGTCTGGCTTAGTGATTGAATATTTGTAATATAGGGTACTTCACTCCTCGCTTGCTACTCTTTCTAAAATACATTCAGTGACCCAAAAATATCAGCTCTAATGTCCTTTCCTGTACATTTGGAAGTTGATCTATTTTTTGCAAGCTTTTTTCACAAATTCGAGTTGATGTTCCAGTTCAGCCACTAATGTTGGTACATTCTTGTTCAAAGCAAAGCAGAGTGTCATTGAGATATATTTTAAATTATGAGGTGATTTTTTAAAGTTAAGGGAACTGTTTACAGCTGGAGAACTGATGGTTCAGTTCAGATAATTTTCCAACAGAGCCGAACTCCTGGAACACACAGGGGTGGACAGCGTGGATTTCATGGAAAATGCACTTGTTGAAACAAATAAGTGGACTTTGAGTTTTTTTAGTCTTTTAAAGGTGTGCTAAAATTAGCAGTTTCATTAAAAAATAAGTTACCAAAAGCCGATTTCATATAACTGGGGACTTGTGGTGGCATCACTTGAACACAGAAGGACCTAAATATATTTTTTGACTCTTTGTCTGTTGCTCTCTGCAGATAAAATAACATGATTTGTAATATTCCAGTTGTATGGAGGAGCTCATTTTAGCAATTTCTATTTCTGCACCGAAGGAGAGTCTGGCTGCTCTCAGGAGCTTCAGACTCTTGCTGCAGCTGTAAAGTAAAAAATGGTTGTAGAAATTTGTAGCTGAGACCACTTGTGATGTGTTGTGATAAACAGTGACTTCAAATTGTCTTCCTGATTTTTTTGGGCTCATTTTTATGTTTTTGTCTTTGTAGGGGTGAGGGAAGGTGTGAAGCATCAGGCTTGGGGTTGGTTTTTAATCACCTGGTGTTCAGGGTCACGTGGGTTTTCCAGTGTTGGGGAAATATTTGAGGAAAAAAAAAACAAACCACTTCACTTTTTTATTCAAGCAGGATTTTTCAGTGAAAACGTGCACAAATGATGAAGCATTTCAGAGCAGTTTCAGACTTTACTTGGAATGTGTTACCCAGCTCACTCCAAAGGTTTAGCAGGGTGTTACATACTGAAGTGATCAAGGCTACTGTGAAAATGAGATAAGGAAAATAAGATAGACAAAACAACCTGAAATGTTGTGGAATTCTCTCTCACACTGGCAGCCAGAACTAAAACAACTAGTTTAAAATGTGATCTTTTCACTTGTTTAAATGAAAATAAATGTAAACACCTTGAGTGTTCCTCCTGTAAACAGGAAAAACTGGAAGATGTTTAAAAACCACATAATAAATCCCTTCAAATTATTAATAAAACATCTTAGGAAAGGGACTATTTACTACATTTTCTTCTGAACAGTGTAACCAGATAATGGTGTATCTATGCAACAGGTTACCCTAGCTGAGGTAACTGTGTGTGTGCCTTTGCCTTGCTGGATTTACTTCATTTTTTTTGGTATATTCAGTTACTTCATATCATGATATTGCTAGAAACTTCCTGCTGTGGAATCACTCCACACCAGAGTTGCTTTGGGGTTGTTTGAGCTTTGTGGTTTGTTGGAGCTGTCCATGAAGTGCTGAGGGTTTCAGTGTTTCGTATGACAGCTCCAGCTGCCTTACCTGGCTTATTTTAATGATGCTTAATTGAAAATTACGTTAAAATTTAAAAAAAAAAAAAAAGGTTAAAAATTATGCTGCTCTTAGGCTGGGTTTGGGCCATTCTGGAACTGAGCTCCCACATGGTTGATTCTCTGAGTTCCTGTAAGCCTTGGAGGAATTTAAAAATAAAGAGCTGAGACTGAGATTGCTGCAAGATAAATATTAAAAAGCCTCATTATTTTATTGGTGATGCACAGCCTGGTTTGGAGTTCTGATCTTATCCCAGGCTGGTGAACTCTAAGACCCCATAGATTTCCAGTGTTGTTCCTTTAGAGGAATTAAAATATAAAGGCTTGGCTGGCTTAATTAAGTCAGTTCTAATTAAGGTTAAGTCTGGGGGACTATGATGCAAAGAGCCAGGCAGGTTTAGCTGACTTGGGCAAGAAATAGGTGTCTGAAACAGGGAATTTTTGCCCTGTTGGCTTCACTCCAGGAATTTTGGTGTATTCCAGTCGTGCCCGGATTTGCGACCTGGGAGCCTCTACGTACAGATCTCCTGCCCTCTCCTGGGGAAGTGGTGTCTGACTGCTGCATTCACCAAGTTTTAACAGTTATATATTCAAATATGTATATTTTTCTCATGTCTTTTTGAAACTGCTTCAAACAAATTTACTCTTAGAGCAATATTTGAGTTTCATCCTTCCTCCCTTTCGGGCTCCTCAGAACATTTCTCTTCCCTGAGCAGCTCTGGCTCCTCACTCTGACCTTGTTTTGTCTCCTGTAAATTGTCTGTATTTGTACAAGTTCATATCATGTTAAATCAGTTTATGTGCTTTTATGGAACTTATTCCCAGCTAATATTTGAATATTTATGTGGCCAGCAGGAACATCTAAAGTGAAACATTGCTTGAAATGTTGCTGGATGCTTTTGCTCAGCATTTTTTCCCTCTGTTACTAAAACTGCTGGTGTGTGGTAACATTTTTGTCTCCATTAGAATTCCAAAACAAAGCCATGAAGAGCTTCAGAGGAAAGGAGAGGAAAGGAAAATCAGAACAAGAACTTTAATTTCATGACTGCAGTGGAATCAAATGATCAGTTGCCTTTGTGGAGATCCTCAGAGCCAAAAAAATAGCGACTTTTTGTTAGATATAATCAGCAGTTTTGCATAGAAATAAATTCTGAAGCTGGTGATGTGTATAGAGAAGAAATAATTTTTGTAGCTCTGGTGAAGTTCACTTTGAAAACTGCTTTACTTGTATGGGACAGTTTGTAAATGTAACTGCAGGTGGTAAATAAAATTGTACAGACAACTTATTTTGCGTGTGTGGCTCTTCCAGGTCTCTTACAGGGATAAACAAGCACATGCCGTGATATTCCTGTGAGAAGATAACCAGAAAATTAAATATTGATGGAGAAATACAAGAAGAAAATAAAGTGGGAACGGCTGAGATAGAGATTTGGCACAATTAGGGAGTAATTAATATTAAGTATAACAACATAAACTAATTATTAACAATTTAGTGATTTTTTCCCTCGAGCTTAAACATCTCAGAGGGTTTTCCGTCCTTACATACAAAACGAGGGGTCACGTGGAAAAGTGGCAGGAGAAGGCGTGGGTGTGGGTTTGAGTTCGGGTTTGTCCTTCCCAGACCCAAAGTTCTTCAATTTTAATGTTTCCCTTCCACTGTTGTTTGGGAACCAGCAGAGGGAGCCTCAGGCTTTGCTCTTGTAGGTCCTACAGGAGTTGCTGGTTGGGATTCTTAAGGGGAAATGGGCTGCTTTAAGGAACTGTCTCCTGTGGAACCTTTGTTCTGGACAGTATCCACTCTTGCCTGTGCTGGGGCTTTAATCCCGGCCTAAGAACTGCTGCGCTGCCCAGGATCCAGCCTGGCAGCACTCGGCAAGGGCTGATTCCTGTCAGTCTTCCCTCAACCCTCCTCAAAACATCCCTTTGCTGCCTTTAGCCATTAATTTGGGTCTTCAAGATCCCTTAGGAGTGTGATAGTGAGTAACTCTGTGCTTTAAACTTGCTTTTAAATTTCATTTTTGGTTAAGCCGTGAGTTTTTTAACTCTCTCGTTCCGCTTTTGCCCTGTGATAATTCTGGTTTGTGCAGAAGGAAAACACTGTGTGCTGATGGAAATATATTTTATTAGTAAACTGTATTTTCTTACTGGAGGCTTGATGAGCTTTGATTTGATGAAGTGTTGACTTTAATTTCACATAGGAAAACTTTAAAGTATCTATATTTTAATATGTATTTAGATAACATGTATTTAGATAATATGCATTTAGGTAATATATATTTAGATAACATATATTTAGTTTATATATTTCAATAGTTTATATATTTAGTTAATATGTATTTAGGTAATATATACTTAGATAATATGTATTTAGATAATATATATTTAGATAATATGTATTTAGGTATATATTTAGATAATATGTATTTAGATATATATTTAGATAATATGTATTTAGGTAATATATATTCAGATAATATATGTTTTATATATAATATAATATTGATATTATAGATAGTCAGATAATATATTTAGATAGTATTTTATATAAAATAGGGGCATAATAGAAATATAGAATAATTTTATTATGAATCAGACATTAAATATTCACATATTTATATTTATTACAGATTAATATATTTTAATGATACATTATTGTATAACTCTAAATATATAATATATTTGTATGATATATATGTTTATGTAATTTTATAATCTCTCTATAGTTCATTGCAGTTTTCATCGGGCCCATTTTGAGTTCCCAGCAGCACTCGACTCCCTGCTTTCTTTTTCCAAACAATATTTTTCCGCTGAAGCCTCGGGAAGGGTCAGTGGCCTTGCTTGTATCGGAAGCAGGTCCCTTCATTACCATTCCATGAGGGAAAGGACCAACACCAACAATCTGTAACTAATTTCTGTGCCGGTTGGGCCGTTTGAGCTCGGCAGAAGATGTAAGGGAGGGAGTTTTGCCGGCTCTTGCTTCCCTTTGCTGCTCCTTATTGAGGATCTCGGGCTGTGCTGCACAGTTCAAAACAGAACATCGCTGCACTGCAGGATCCCAGCTCTTGGAAAAGCTTTCCAAGGTCTTCCGACGCCGTGAGGAGCAGCCGGACTTGGACCATCTCACACAGACAGGCTGCTCTCAGCCTTTGTGTGGATAAGGGTGATTTCAGACTATAAAGATATTTCATATTGCATATTTCTAACCTAAAAGCTGTTTTCCTGTGTGTATTGCTTAGGATAGCCTGAACTTATTAAGGAATGAAGCAATCCTTATGTGAAAGTCTAAAGCAATGAACATTCTGTATCAAATGCTACATGTATCTGACAAGATAATAATCAGCTTAATTTAATTTCCCTGCTATCTGATTCATAATTCTTTATTACAATCAATTTCTGTCAAAAGGAACTGTCAGGGATAGGAAAACATTTAAAAACTTCTGTTAAAAGACGCTCAGCGTTTTTTTAATTACATTTTTTTAAGACTTCTTCTTTTTCAAAGATTAGATAAACATAATCCTGGAGTCTCTGTTTCACTTTATCCTTACCACAGGCAGGGCTGTGCTTCTCTTGCTGTAAAATTGGTCAATACCGGAATTATTAAGCTCAGTTTCTGTTGCTGGTGGTTTTTTAGTCCCAGGTTCTGTCTGGAAGCCCCAACATGTGCCTCGAAATCCGTAGGAGAAGCGGGACCTGCTCAGAGTGTTGTAAATTAGTTCCAGTCTCCACGAGCCTGCTGTGACTAATTGATATGACCTGGAAGTGGATAAAGTCCATAACAGTAAGATCAACTTTTCCTCTGGTAATTTGACAAATAGAAGCCTTTTTGCAGTCCCGTGTAGGCAACATACCCCATTTGTTCTGTCCCGATGGGCAGCGCTTCCGTGTTGGAGTGATAATGATTTTCCAGATTCCTGCTGATTTGTAGAGCAGGTGCCTTAATTTATTAATGCCAGAGGAAGGGAGAGATTCAACAGGAACAAGAAGAGGATTCCTGGCAGCAGCTGTACGTCAAAGCCGTTCCTTACCCAGTTCTGTTGCTGGAAGTATTTGAACGTTGCTTAAAATCTTCATATTTCCATGCAAAATATATAATTACAACATTTTATGCAGGGTAATTCTATGTATAAAGATAGCAGACATAATAATATATTAGTGGCAATTGTTACATTTAACAGTAGCACTTTTTTCATCCAAATATCTGAAAAATATAAAGGTTAATACTTACCAACCCCGAGTTGTCTGGTAGAGTTTAAAGCAGCAAGTACAGAATATTCTGGGTTCTCTTCCAAATTTAATGCTTTTCCGGAAGTATTACACTTTCATTTAGGCTGTGGTTGGAGTAATAAATAGGTCAGGTATTCCCCAAGCTCTTCATAAAGGGTTATGGGGATGTTTGGGAAGTCTGGATGTTTTCTCAGGATACTGATACCGTAAAGATGTGCAGGAAGGACAGGGGTTTGTGAAGTCACTGGAGCTCGCTTATTTTCTACAACCAGCCAGAAATCCCAGTGTTTGTTTGGGGTTTGACTCATGCAGAAGGGGCTACTGGAATGGGACCTGTGCAGGGGAAGCTCTTGGAAACTCCCAATGGCGCCTAATTAATTTTATAAGAATAATTTTAGGGATCCACTGTCAGTACTGTGTTTACTGGGAGTAAATCAGAGCTGCTTTCTGAGCAGGCAGGGATTTGAGGGGTTTCTCTGCTCCCAGCCCCTTCCAAGCCTGCATCCCACCCATCCTCTGCCATCCCCAACTCTGCTGGACTCTGAAAGAGTCTCACCATGACTATAAACCCACAACAGTGACTCAGGGGACTCCAGTCCCTATTTATTTGTGCTCCAGTGGGATGTGAACCTTGGTCTCTGAGGGTGAAAGGTTGAGGGATGAGTGTCTTGTTTACCTGTGCTTTTCGGGGAATGTTTTCCTTTAATCTCTTAAGCAGACACACCATTTTGTCCCGGGGTGGGCAATGGGATCGTTAACAATGCGCTTAATTACTGCCAAACCACATCTGAGTGCCCGATGGCAGCAGCAGGAGAGGCAAATCCTGGATGTCAGACAGGAGAGGGGTCTAAAGATCCTCAGCCTCGGGGGTTTAATGGCAACATCTTTCCATGATTGGAAACTGTTAGATGGTTTCATATCAACTCTGAGTGAGGGCTGAGGGGGAACCGGGAATTTACGGGCAGCAATGAGGAGAAGCCAAACTCTCAATGTATTTTAAAATCTAAACTGGATTCTTCTGAAGGTTATTTTAAAAACCCCACGCCCCTATAGATGCAACAAGTTAATTCAAACACTGCAGCACTGCTGCCTTTCAACACATCTGAAGGTTTTCTCTTCACTGAAGCTTTTAAATTCAGACATTTGCATCCTGAAGGCACCATTTGGGCTTAATTTTTTTCTACTGTTGTGTACATTAACCAGCCAAGGTACATGGCTGGGGCACAGACACAATAGGATGGAGAAGGCACAGCAACACAGCTGCTGAACATATTCCCCATCTCCTGGTTAGTCACACTTGTGGAGTTTTAATTGAATTACCTTTGACAGTGAACAGCAAACCTGGTGGGTGATCTCCTAAATTTAACTGATGGATAGGCTCCCTAAAATCAATTAGCATCCAGGGCTGGGAGTAGGAACACGGCAGGGACCGGAATGACAGCAGCAAATGTTGCCCAAGTGAAAGCAGGACTGTGCTGCCGCTGACCCTGCTCCCCACATGAAAGGAAAACAGGAGCCCAACAGGAGCTGAAAGAATCTGACAGTAAATCACTGAAGCTCTGTTTTGCACAACTGATACAGGATGCTTCTAAACTGCTTGATTAATGCTGGGCAGTATATTAAAAGCAAGAAGTCTGCAGCCAGGCAGCGGCTCTGCACCAGCTCCACGAAACACCATCTGGTTGCTTAATTATTTTTGGGAGATTCAGGGTAGCAGGCAGCCAGGAGGATTTAGATATTGTCTTTTCCTTTGCTGCAGTGACAGGGTCCAGTCTGAAGCCCTCTCAGTCTTCAGGTTGTTTGTTATCTGAATAATCAACTGATGGCAAAATGTGGGCTGGAGGTTCCTCTGACCTTTGCCTCGGCGCAACCCGACCCCGCGCAGGGCTCAGCCCGAGCATGTAATGAGGGACAGATGGGACAGGGAGGAGAGGGGAGAGCACAAATGTTGGAGGGACTTTCAGGCTGGGACAAGCAGAAGGCGGCAGAAAACTCTCCATTGGGGCTGCTGCCTTTGGGTTTGGAGGCGGGCAGGAAGAGGAGCAAGCAGGGCGGTGGCTGTCCCTCCTGTCACCCTGTTCTCCTGGATCACCAGCTCATCACCTCCCCAGGAGTAAATCTGGGCCAAACCTGATTTATTTGAACACTGACTTAAGAGAAGACTCAGTTTGGATGCGGCCACATGTGAGTTTTATTAATTTTTATTGCTGAAAGGAAAAGAAAACGTGTCAAATTCAATGAAGCCCCTACAGAAACCTGTCCCATGGCCCCTGCAGGCACTGCCATGGGAGAGAGTGACTCAAATCTTGGTTTTCTCTGGGGGTATCCCACTTCCCAGGCTGGTGCACTGTGTACCACTTTTTAGGGTGTTCTGAAGTCAATGGAGGGCACAGTGAGGCTTTTCTTTCCTTGCCCTCGTAAGTCATTGACTTCATACATTGATTTCAAAGTCATTGCATGGAGAGCATTTTATTTTATTTTTTTAACAGACAGTAGTAAATAGTACGTTTTAAGGAAGAATTCTCACCTTGCACTGAGGGTCCAAAGCTCATGGAAAACATTGGATTGCAATACTATAGAATTATTTAGTTTGGAAAAGACTTGTAAGTTCATTGGGTCCAACTGTCCTGCCAAGGCCACCACTAACCCATGTCCCCAAGTGCCACATCCACACATCTGTCAAACCCCTCCAAAAATGGGGACTCCACCATCTCCCTGAGCAGCTGTGCCAGGGCTGGAGAGCCCTTCATATCCCACAGCTCTGGTTGCTTTGTGAGTCTCCACAGTGAGCTGAAGGTCTCTTGTGAGACTTGGCACATATCTGGGAGAAAAGTGTGGTGTTCAGGCCAGGCCTGGAAAATCCTGAGCCAGGGGGATGAGTGGAGATGGGATGAGCAGCAGGAGCAACACTAGCCTGGCTCCAAGTGTTCCAAGACTGCTTTAAAAATGGAACATTTTTTTTCCTTAAGAAAGAAGGTGAGATCCAACACGTATGAATTATATTGTGCTTAAAACAAAGCTATTTGTTAATGTAATTAATATATAAACAAAGGGCCACGGCCTGTGCAGAACAGCCCAGAACATCCAGTGCTTTGTCTTCTCCTGGCTTTCCTCCACTCCTTTCGGAGCTGTTCCGGCTGCTGGGTCAGCTCCTGCTGACAGCCCTGAGCAGAGTTGAACTTCAAACACGGCGTTTTGTGGCCCATCCAAGCCTTGGCTTCACGGCAAACACACGGGAACATGGCTCCAAGCACCCGGCTCAATCCCCTCAATAGGATTTCATGCATTTTCAAATAGGATCCGTCTTGATTTGGGAAACAAAAAGCAAGGGAAAGACAACGGCAAAAACCCCTCCCGGTGCACAAAGTGAGAAATGTGGCTTTAATTTAGACAACTAATTGCTTCCAGCTGAACCAGCCATTAAAAACAGTTGAAGAATTACAATGTAAATAGATTAATGCAGACAAAGCAACATGTGCACTATTCCATGTCTTCTTGTTACCTACAAAATACTTGGGCAGTGACACACTGTTAGTCTAAGCCACTTGTTAGGTTCTGTGCTAATCAGCTAAAATTAAATAAACATGACTGATAAAAACGACTGTTGTGTTTGAAAATTGATGCACCAACAGAATTTACTCCAGGAGATAATTACAGATGATTAAGTAACAAAGAAATGATTCCTATGGCAAAGGGGGAAAGCCTGTGGTGCAGGGAAGAGGCACTTCTCCATGAGCCCTCTCTCTTGGAAGGATTGAGCCAAGGCTGCAGGAAGGGCCATGGATGGGCAGATACCTTGAAGGAGCTTTTCTATCCCCAGAATCTCTAGTAACAGGCTGAAAAAGTAAAAAAAGGCTAGAAAATCAGTATTTTGCTATTGGAATAGCACATGCCTGGCCTGCACCTCTAACGTCCCCCTCTTTCCACCAAAGACATCAATCCCTTCATACAAGTTTGTCTTTTTAAATGCTAAAATAGTGCTCACAGGTGAATCACGTAACTGATAAATATGATATTTATGGAATAATAATGTTAATTTAAATGCTAAAGCCAATTTCCTTTGTCATCAGAATGAAATCAGATTGAGACTCTTCTAAAATTCAAAATATTCTTCAGGCAGCATTTTTAAAATATTCATTCTTAAATGAATTTATTATTAGGATGATAATACTTACTGGAAGCCTCGGAAAGAGAGTGTTTTCCAAAATAAAGAATAAATCTGGGAGGGGTTTTGCTTTTTTTGTTTTCTTCTCTGTAAGGCCTGTTGGTAGGAGCTTTGTGGTGATAGAGACGTCCAGAAAATAAATGAAAGGCATTATTTGGCTTCAAACTGAAAAAGGAAAGGTTTAGATGAGATATTGGGAAGAAATTGTTCCCTGTGAGGGTGAGGAGGCCCTGGCACAGGTTGCCCAGAGAAGCTGTGGCTGCCTCTGGATCCCTGGAAGTGTCCAAGGCCAGGTTAGATCTGGTCTAGTGGAAGGTGACCCTGCCCATGGCTTTAGGATGAGCTTTAGGATCCCTTCCAACCCAAAGCATTCCATGATTCTGTGATTCCAAGGAGCTGTAATATTATGCTGACTCCTCCACAGACCTCAGCACAGCCATTCCTACACAGCTTTTTCCCATATTTTCTTTAGCACACTCACATCCCTGAGTATCTCACCAAACACATGTTGGAGTCAGGATTAGCCCCTATGAAATGAAAATCGCTCGGGCTGCGGAGCGGGAAGTGGGATATTATTCTTCATCCTGAACTGAAATATTAGAAGCTGCCTCCTGAATTATACTCTGGGGTTACCAGGCTCTAATTGAGATTGAAATTGGGCCACTATTTTTGGTACAGCCTGGAAAGCTCCAGGTCTTATTCCCATCTGTGCTGGGGGAAATCCCCACCCATCATCTCAAATTCTGCTCTGCCCGCACCTTGGGGCTGAGGAGAACCTACCCAGCCCCTTCCTCCCGAAATAATGATAAATGACAGCTCCTCACAATTGGAGCTGCTTCCCCTTGCCAAGGGGGAGGGTGGGAAGGGGCTTCTCCCCCCAAAAGCTGATTGACAGGCGGGGTCAGGGTGGGGGGAGCGTTTGCTGGACCCTGTCAGATCCCAGGGAGCTGCTGACAGCTCCCACCACACTTCACTTCCTTCTCTCCCCGGCCAGATTTGCGCTGCCATACAGAGGGTGGGAGATAAACTCTGCTCTAAGTGCAGCCTGGAGTAAAAAAAACACCCCAAAATGACAATGTGCTCCTTTAAATGTAATTGTTTTATTCTGCAGGTGTTATCTAGAGGGGTTGGGTTTCTCTGGAGGGACAATTAGTGATGATTCCGAACACTCTGAAACACTGAAGCAAAGCTGATGGGACTTCCCATTCCTCAAGCTGCAGCAAAACATGTTCCTGAGCAGCTGAGAAATTTGATTATTGAACAGGACAGGCAACACTTGGATATTCCTGGTGTGGGATTGGAATGTTCCTGGTGTGGAATGAGTCTCCTACAGCTCCTGGGCTGGTGGTGGCAGAGGAACACTGGGAGCAGCTCTTGGTTTCTCATCCAAGTGCAATTTAGAGATGCCAGAAGGACACGGACACTGTGCACAGACTCCAGGTGCTTCCAGAGCAGCAGAAATCCCTTGGGAATGCGCTCCATGGGTGTATATATTATAAATTATATATAATATATATAATATAATATATATTGTATATTATACATTATAGACAGCGTGGTGCCAATATGCTGTGATGGAAAGGGAAGAAGAGATTCCTAAAGGATCCCCCTCAGGGGATTCATGGAGCTGCTGCCTTTGAGACTGTCCTGCTGTCGGCAGCAAGAGTCAAACAAGAAGTTAATTTTAAATTAATAACTCACAGTAGTCAGAGTGTTGAATCTTCTACTAGTTTGGTGAATTAGGAGATGAAATAATGACATGTTCAGATCAAGGAACCAAGGAGGTGTTTCTTCCAAGCTTGCCCCAGGTGATTTGTACTTCTGCACTGCAGGAATTGCCAACATCACTGTGTTTTAGCTCGGTTCTGCTCAAACTGGGGGTGATTTTGGGCACTTCTGACCATCTGCATTTCAGGAGGACCAGGAGAAGGGGAGGCTCCAGGGCGACCTTAGAGCCCCTTCCAGTGCCTAAAGGGGCTCCAGGAGAGCTGGAGAGGAATGTGGGACAAGAGCCTGGAGGGACAGGCCAAGGGGAATGGCTTCCCACAGCCAGAGGGCAGGGTTAGACAGAATACTGGGAAGGAATTCCTGGCTGTGAGGGTGGGAAGGCTCTGGCACAGGTTGCCCAGAGAAGCTGTGGCTGCCCCTGGATCCCTGGAAATGTCCAAGGCCAGGTTGGAGCAACCTGGTTTAGTGAAGGCGGCAGGAGGTAGAATAAGATGAGCTTTAGGTCCCTACCAACCCAACCCATCCTGTGGTTTTGGTGTCCGGGGAACAGCACGGGGTGAAATCCCATGGGTTGTGTTGGGAGCACTGGAAAAACGCACAAATTAGGAACAAGCTGTTTCTTTACACTCCTGAGGCTCTGCCGGTGCCGGGCTGGACACACGGAAAGGACAGGACACATGAAACAAATTACCAAATTGCAGCTCTGCCCCCCCGGGCTCTCCCCATCCCAGGATCGATTTGCAGACACATGTCAGGGGCGGCCTCTGCAGCCCCGGCATTCCCCGGCGGAGCAGGGCAGGAGTGTCGCCTTGCAAGGAAAACACGGGGCAGGTGCAGGCGCTGGGAATGGAGCCCCTCGGAGCGGACAACCCGAGACAATTTGATTTAGCTCGATTCATCGATCGGTGCAAACAAGCGAAAATATGTTGGGTTGAGATGATTAAATATGATCAAGTCTCTCTCTTTTTTTTTTTTTATTTTTTTAATTTTTTTTAATTGAAAGCGGTGAAAAATTCCAAAGGCATGAGCGAGGAATTAATGTGCAGCTTATAAACACGCTGCGGGGAAAGGCAGGGGGAAGCAAACAAGCCCCAAAATAGATTTATCTCCAAATGTCCCAGGAAGCCAAGGAATCTGCTGCTATAAACTCAGGAATTGGAACTGGCCACATGAAACAAAGCTCCGCTTCCAGTGGCACCTGGGGACGGCGAGATGGGAGTAATTCCTCTTTAATGAAGATATTGGGATGTGACTGAGGCTTTCTGCTGCCTGGGAAAAAGGAGATGAAGTTCCAGAGGGGCTCTGCTGGAGGAGGAACCCCGTGTTTCAAGCAAACCCTTTGCTGTATTATCTGTTTAATGTGTTGCACACCATTTGTGGCATAAACATTTCCAGTTCATTTTCATTTCATATCGTTGGAGAATCATAAAGACAGAGAGTTATTGGTCACAGCTGCAGTGATGTGGCAAATGCAACTTGAAGAATTATTCTGTCGAAGAGACAGAGCCAGAGATTATTGTTTTTTTCCCTTACAGTCTTGCCAGCAGTTAAAGAAGGGATTTTATTAAAAATATTCTTATAATTAAAATCTAAAGTCTTGAAAGCCTTTAGAGGAACTGGAGTTAAAGCAAAATAACACGTTTACATTCAGATGGTGTAGGTTTGTAACAATATAATGCTGCCTTTGGTCAATAAATAAATTAAAAGGAGGTTTTTTAACTTAAGTTTTGTATTTTAAAACATAGGTGGCTTTGAAACGCGCAATGATTGATGTAGCTGAGAAATTTCCTTCTGGGGAATGGTAAATTTGGATCTAGAAATTCATCAGTGATGGTCTGGGCGACTGGTGTGTCCTGAGAGGGAGAAATGACTTTTATTCCCCCCACGTGTGGTTTAACAGCCAGGGCCCGGCTTTTCAGCCGTTGTCCATCAGTGTGATGGATCATCCTTTTCTTCTCTCACTTCCCAAACCCCGGATGGAACAGAGGACTTTCCCAAATCCAACAGCCGCCCAGCGCCGTTCCTTTTTTCTGCTCTTTTTCCTTTTTAATTCCTTCTCTCCAGGCTTTGTCCAGTAATAAACAACTGTTCCAATCTGCTGCGCTGATCAAAAGAAATGTTTTAATCAGTCCCAGGCAGAATCTCATGCTATTATGTTATCACTGGAGCACATCATCAAAAATACAAAACAAAAATATCGCTTTAATACGCTCCAGATCAGGAATGTCTTGAAGGAACTCGCCTTCCTCACAGGTGTGTCCTATTTTAGGAAAAAGGAGGAAGAATGGAAGCGCGGGGGCCACGTGGGCATCGGGGCAGGAATGTCGGGATCAAAACTGACCAAGCCCAATTTCACCAATTAAAACACTTTCCCTTGCCCAGGGGATGTTTTCATTATTTTTTTTTTTAAGCTGACAAATTACCTGAAAATCTGCCCTCTGTGTTTTCACCTGCTGAGGAGCAAATCCACGGGGAGAGCTGTGGGACACTGACCATCCCCACTATCTCCAAGCCATGGCTCTGGTGGGGAATGCAACTCCAAGGAGCCCCAGAAGATTTGGAGACAATTTCCCACTGAGACTCTGAACGGGGTCTGGATCTGATATGGGCTGATGGGAGATGTCAGTGGATGCAGGAGCATCCCTGCACCATGAATGCGAGGCGGGATGGACACCAGAGGCATCTCCATCTCCTCTGAAAAATTTTGGCTTGGGCAGAGCTGGATCTTACTCCCACCCTCTGCTCTGTTCTGTGTCCAGGAGACCTACCCAGTGAAATTCCTCCTTTTTATGGCTCATTATGGCTCCTGGACCCAGATGCAGGAATGATACGCAAAACCAATTTAGAAATAAGTGGTCTGTTGGTCATTTGGGAAGCTCCAGTTTGGAGCAGGGTGCTCTGGCTGTCTCACCAGGCAGACCTGGCAACCACTCTGCTTGGATCGGGAGCTGACATGATGCATTCCCAGATGGACCGTTCGTACATGCTGGACTGAGGAAATCCTGACTCTTCACAGGATACTCGAAATGGGGAGAAGAGCTGGTCAGAGAGGAGAGATCCTCACTGCCATGTGTGGCTCAAACACATCCCAAACCCATTTCATGGACTCATGGAATGGTTTGAGTCAAAAGGGATCTTAAAGATCATACAGTCCCAGACCCTGCCACGGGCAGGGACACCTCCCACTATCCTAGATTGCTCCAAGCCCCATCCAACCTGGCCTTGGACACTTTCAGGGATGGGGCAGCCACAGCTTTTCTGCCCAACCTGTGCCAGGGCCTCACCATCCTCACAGGGAAGGATTTCTTCCTAATTCTTTGACCAATAGTTTGACTGAAAACCATCTCAGGAGTGAGGACATCAGCTTGGGAAGGAGGAATGGTACCAAGGATGAAGCAATGAAGCACCAGGACCTGTTCAAACCCAGGTGGGCTCTGCCCTGTCCTCTGCTTCCCATCACATCCCTCAAGATCTTCTCATTTGCAATTCCAAAGTCCAGCACAGTGAGTATCAGCATGGCCAAAGCACAAAGGCTTTGGAAATGTCGGGGTTTGTTTCAGCTGGGAATGAATTTTGGGGCTTTACTGTACTTTGATTTGATTTAATCTCGAAAATCTCCAGGACACAGAGTTGTGTTTCTTCTACCAGCCTAAAATCTCTAATTCTGGTAGTTTTGAGAAGCAAAGCAAAGGGGGCTGATGTTATCCATTAGAAGAGCCCAGATAGAGACATTATCCTGCTTTTATGAAAGCCAAAGGCCAAATTCATATTTATTTGAGCTGCAGCAGGATCTGGCTTATATCCTGGACATTACAACATACTGTTTCAATCTATTTTTATTAGCAATATCGATAACGTTGGGAGAAATACGATACAGGAAATAGTTTATCAACTTCGATTAATTTTACAGTGAGACTTTTAACGAAGATAAAAGAAGAATTCAGCAAAGGGCTGAACCTAAAAGTGGTGCTGGTGAGGTGCCTGCACATCCTGAGCGGGGCAGCTGGATATTGAGCACGTTTTTTCCTCCATGGAAGAAAAATAGTCAGTAATCAAATTTTATGAAGACCTTTAGTTCTCCTGTTTAATTTTATTAACACTTTCAGACATAATGATTTGCTGCGAGAAATGCAGGTATTGTGAACTTCAGTTAAATCTGTTTATTGTGCACAGTCCGTGGTTGTAAAGCCCATGGTTAATATTCATAGCAAAAGACATGTGAAATGCTTTTGCTGCAGGGAGAAAAAACCCTCATCACAGCCCCAAAATCTCAAGTCCTGGGAGAGGATGGGGGCTGGACTCACTTGAAGGTGCCTTTGAGTGTCCTCACAGCTTTGGAAACAGACTTCACTCCTTGTGCTCCATTGCCTGATGTTAATTCTTAATACTAATTCACTATATTTCTGTATGTGAACCATTTAGCACTTGAAATGTTGATCTGTATCTGTGTTTATGCTCTTTTTAAAGTTTGAAATGGCAGAAGGACATTGTGGTGCCACTGAGGATAAACCAGTCCAGCCTCCTGGATTGCTGCATTTTGTCCTGGTGTTGAACACACACCCATGAAACAAAATCCCACCCCCAAAATATACCAAACTGCCTTCAGCACACAGTGTGTCTAAAGCAAAGTAGGATGGAAGCTGATGGTTAAAACCACCGAGTGCTTGGGCACAGCACTCAGTGATCAGTTGCCCACAGTGAGGTAGGGCCCACAGAGCCAGGGCAGAATCTTGTATAAAATCCACCCAAACCTGACTCAAAAAGAGTCTGTTTGCTGTTTCCGGACAGCAGGTCCATGGGGAAGGGAGGCAGCAGCTTGCTCCAATGGACCAGTGGCCAGAGCAGAAGGCACCATCCATCCTCAGAGCATCATCTGAGTAATTGCAAGGGTAACTGTAACTCACCACACGAGTCCATGACTCTTTTCCTCCCCTTAGAGCCCCGTTTATTTGCAGGCCTGACTGGAAGCAGATGGACCTGTCAGGGCCGGCTCAGGCAGGTGAGTGGAGGGTGGATGAGCTGCTAAGTGCTCCCAGCTGCTGGGCAGGGCCCGGAGGAAATTGTTGGAGCTGGGACCCAGCTCTGAGGTGAGATCTGGAGCCAGTGCCAAGAAGGAAAAAGTGAATTTCTCCAAAAAGCCATTCTCTAAAACCTGAAAGAGCGAGGCTTTTGAAATAAGAGAAAATGTCTGAAAATATCTGAAAAAAAAAAAAGGCATCTAATATATCTTCAGACTTCAGAGAGCCAGAAGCCATCCTCAGCCCCTGCCCTCATCTCTGATTTTGTTCTAGATTTGCCTCCTTAGACAGCAAATACTATTTTTCCAGGGGTTTCTCCCTTATTGCTGGTGTTTCCCTCTCCAGAAAGGTCTTGACTTCTACTCACTGGTTTGTGTCATTTGATTTATAAGCTCAAGGGTCCTTCTCAAAACCTGGACTCCTTCTTGTACTTAATTGCTACAATAAACTGAAATCTTTGTGCTTTAGGAGAAACAATCTGGGAGGAAATTGTTTGATGTATGGAAGTAGACAGCAGGCCCTTTTTGAGAATGTCACTGAAGGGACACGGCAGAGAAGTGGGTTTATAAATAACTGCAAAATTCAGGAACTCCACGAGCTCAGGGAGAGCAGAGCTCTATTAAGCATGAACAGCTTGTAGGGCAATACCCAACATCTGCCAAAGTCCTCACAGCCAGTGGAATTCCCAACAGCCCCAACTGCTGCATCCACTGGCTTCAACTCCCTGAGATCAGAGTGAGTCCCATGGAAAGGGTCACCTGGAGCTTGCATCCCAAAATGCAAATAAACCAGTCAAAGAAAAGGTGATTAACAAGTCAAAGCTTTTATTCACATTGTAAGGAAGGTGGTTTTCCTTTTCCTTTTTGAAATCACCCTGTAAAAAGTAACGCTTTGTGTTTTATATGTGTTTTTCCCAGCGCTCCGTGGCTGGAGCACCGGTGGAGCATGGAGTGGGCACACATGGAATTGCTGCATGGTCCAAGCAGTACCACAGCTCCAGTGCCTCCAAGTGACACAGCAATAAAGAAGATGATAAAATTCCTTCAGCATGTAAATGCCAAGGAATGAGGTATTACTTGTGTCACTGCAAAATGTGATCCCAGCCACCAAGTGCTCAGAGAACAACCCCGTAGGAGCTGGGGGATGGACGCCCTGCACCCAGAATCCAAAATCCATCCAGGGATGGGAGAGCTGACACAGATCATTTCACAATGATCTGTACCTCTTCTGTAGCCTTCTGAGCCGTTTTCTAGAAGAGTCACCACAGATTTTGTGTATTCTTTTGGACAACCGGACACCCAAAACTAAGAGGAAAGGACACGTAAATATTGCAGACTCATCTGGTTTCAATAGTGTGTGTTTACATATTAATGTGCAATACAAATTTGTAAACATGAGCTTTTGAAATGTTTGTAGGAACCAATACCGGCCTTTTCCCTTTCTGCAGCTTTATTGGAACAACATGTCCCCGAGCTCAGCCACACATGGACATCGTTTCCATACTGGATACATTTCAAATGGTCTGGGTGCTTATTTGTTCTGCTCTATCTTGCCATCCAATCCTCGTTTGCTTTGCATAATTGTGATACAAATTATCATCTAATTACAGCCCAAACCTCAGCAGATCGAATGCAAACCGAGGCACTTCGATTGGGAACAGTGACATCCGAGCTCCCTCCACGCCTTTGGCTCCTCCAATGGATGTCTTAAATTTGGGTGAAACTGGAGAGTAAAACTGCACTTTGATTAAAAACATTATTGCTGAGGTTTTTTGTCTCCTTGGATTTTAAATCAACCCCCTGTGTCTGAGCACTGAGTCCACCCCATATCCCGGCGCCGAGTACGGACATGACGCCCTTGGTACAACCAGTTTTATTTGCCAAGTGCTATAAATGGGGTCAGAAATTCCCAAATAACTTCCAGCTCCTCTTGGGAAAGGTGAAATGACTAATAGCTGAGCTTGTTTAGCAGGTTTAATCTCTAAAAAAACCTCTTTGATCACTTTCTCCCTGTTCCCATTTAAAAATAGCACCATAATGCTGGGTAATGTTTGCGTTTGCCCACTAAGCCCAAAGAACTGGGAACCTTGAAATTGCCACAAGTTTGTGGGAGGAAATACAAAGCAGCACATGAGTAATTGTATTTATAGGCACATGGTCCTGCTCTAAATATCACCCTCGGTTCGCCCAGCTGCACATTTCATAACTAATATTTATTGTTCTGTCTTACTCTCTCAAGTTCTACCACTCGCCTCTCAGCAGTGGCTGTTTTACAAAGCACCCTGAGAGTGTAGTGTGGAGATTATCTCCTGTTTTGGGCACAGTTTTTCTCAAATAGGTAAAATCAGCTATTTTAAAGTGTGAGCCATTCAGCTGAATCATCGCTGTGGGCATGGAAAATATGGGTCAGGGAGCCTTGGCTGGTCTGAGGTGACCACAGTGGCACAGGACAGAGAGCTACAACTGCCTGAAAACACCACCAACATCCTTCTCGTTAGTTGTAGTGACTTTTGGAAGCATAAACCCAGGAGATAAAGGCAAAGGGAACGGCAGTAAACCTCAGATAACTGGGATCAGACAGTGCCTCTCAAGCCACGATGACCTTTTGTATGGACAAATTGATATTTATGGGTCTGACTGAAGAGCATCCAAAGTGTGGCACCCATGGGACATGCTGATACCTTGCAGGGGCCAGGCTCTGGGTGTGTTTTCCAAGCTGCTGTGATTAGGGAGGGTGGCAAACCCCACGATCCCATGGGACCCACGAAGGCGCCTCAAAACCCAGCCCAATTCCACTGGAATCAGCAGAGCATCATTCTTGGTGGAGCAAATCACCACACTAAAAATATCCATTCAACTCATTATCAGTCGCGTTTCTAACCAGCCACTGATTTACTGGGTTACAGCTCATGGCCAGCAAATCTGGAATATCTGACGCAACCACAAGGATTTGGAAAATTGGAAGTTCCCCATTGCACGAATCCATGACTGAGCTGGAAGAGCCTTCCAGAGTACAACCACATGTTGGGGCTGGGACGTGGTCACTCAGCCCATGGGGAGCTGGACAGAGCCTGTCCAGGGCCAGCACTTGGATCTACCATGGGAATTCAGTCACCACCGATGATGAGGGGTGGCTGGGAAATAAGGACTCCCACAGGAAAACAGAAGTTTCTTCTTTTTTTTTTTTTTTTTTTTTTTTTTTTTTTTTTTTAATAAAAATAGTGAGATAAACTGCTAAGAAACAGCATGAGAAAGCAGTTGTACAGACCATTTAGCACAGCCCACCATTTCATACTGGTATCACTGGGGGCTCTGTGAACACCCAAAGCAGGAAAATTAGGGAAAATGGCGTTGTCTGAATTTTAGCAAAGTCTCATGAAAGTCAAAGCACGACTTTCTGTTATTTTAACAGCTTTTGATATTGCTTGTTCTGTTCTTAGTTTGTTGTCTGTTATGAATGAAAATAAAAGCAAAACACTGATACCAGTTTTGAGTCTTAAACCTGCACCTAATCCCTCTATAATGTTGTGTTTGTAAATACAGCATTAATCCCAAAATGTGGCTGGTCCAAGTCAAGCATTATTTTCCAATCTCTGCCACATCTCAAGTAATAAATTTGACTTTACGTAGAGACTGAACATCGATCAAATGGAGAATAAAAACCTGTGTCCTGATTTATTGTGAGTTACACTGTGCCCTTGGGAGCTGGAGATTATTTACAGGAATAACAAGAATATCCACAGGTTACAATAAAACAGAGAGGACTTTTGGAAGGAATTGAAAATCTCGTGTTCCGGGGCCCGTGGAGCTGTAACTCTCTATAAAGGATCTGTGTTCTCTATGGGGCTGAGCTAGGAGCATCCCTGCCCCTTCCCTTGGACACAGGCTCATGGATGTGATCCCAGGTGGATCTTCTGGGCCTGAGACCACTGGGTAGGAAAAGTGTCCTGCAGGGCTCCTGGAGGTGTTTCATCTCTCTAAGATGGATCTTCCAGGTCCCCCAGCATGGATCCATTTTGCCGTGGGAGGGATGTGTGACCCTCATCCCTGTCCTTCCCACTATGCTGTCAGTGTCAGTGCTGGAGGACGCAGCCTGGAGAGGCTCTTGGGCATCCTCCACCCTCTCCCCACGTGGTAGGAACACATCCATCTTTCATTCTGCCTTTCTTTACACTGGCAGCAGATACTTGAATTTATATCGCCACTGAGTCCTGGAGAAAAGGCACTCTCATGTCATTAATTAGGACCCGTTAGAGCCAAGGGAACTTGGGAGCACAGTCGAGCATTTGGCCAAATGCAGCTCCTTTGCTGACTCCAGGTCTCGGATAGTCCCTTTGAAATTAGGGATAAAACTGGAGTGGGTGAGCAGCAGCTCCCCAGGGATAAAACTGGAGTGGGTGAGCAGCAGCTCCCCAGGGCTCTGAGCTGATTAAAGGCAAACAAGAGAGAGAAAACATATTTGTAGAAATACAGATGCCTCCGGTCCCACTTGAGAGTGCAATTATCAAAAAGGTGACTGTACAGTTTGCTCTTAACCTACAACCGTGACATAAACAGGATCAAAAGGGATCATCTCAGACCGTCCATGCTCCGAGATCTTCCACCTTCCGAGATCCTGCACCCTTCCAAATCCTCTACCCTCCCAACACCATGACACATCTGCCCACAAAAGAAAGGGTTAAAAGCCTGGACATCCCTTTCCTGTACCACGAAGTATTTCAGAGTCACTAACTAACAAATCCATGGATATGAGAAAGGAAGGAAGGAAGGACTTGCTTTACATATCAATGCTTAGGAATATTCTGTGATTCCACTAAAGGCAGTGGTTAATTGTGGGGTGCCAGCCGGAGTGGTGACATCTGCCATCGCTCAGAGCAGCCGGGACGCTGTCACTCACTTTGAAATGGCCTCCTGCATTCATCAGTCTGGATGGCACAGAGAAGTTATAACCATACAGGCCATATGGAGGATGTAAAGAACAATTAAGTGCTTCCCGAGCAATGGGACTTGATGGGAAAATGTTTCCAGATGCATGTAATCCATACAGCATTTGACCAGCAGAGCCAGGCACTTGCAGACACTGAGTGTTCAAGTCTTCGGCTTTGGCGCTTTTCAGGTTGGTTATGCCGAGGGAGGACAGTTCGGGCACATCCACCATGAAGTGGGGTAAGAGGTGTGGGTTGGTGCCTCCCAGCTTTTTGTGGCTCGGAAAAATGAGAGACTGTTGTCTTAAGAAGCTCGTGGGGCAGATCTTGTAGTAGAGGGGCACATTGAGGTTGGGTAGGAACGTCTCGGGGCATGACACGCCGATGGTGCTCCCTGGCAGGTGGAACGTGGGAGGGGAGCACGAGGGAGAGAGCAGGGGGTTCAGAGGAGAGGGGGTCCCACCGCTGGAGGTCACCGGGGAAGAGCTGGAGCTCCCACCTGAAAAGGAAAACAGAAATTGTCCAGGCTGGGCTGGCTGGTGTCCCAACCCTCAGAGGACTCCTGCTCCCACTCCACGTCTCCCTGCTGCCAGTGTCCATCCAAGCACAAACCCGCTCCAAAAACCAGCTCCTGGAAAACAGGAAGATCTATCCGTAAATTGTTGATGTTACTTGGCACTACTTTAAGGACAATATTCACACATGGCTAATCCCATTCCATGGACTGGGACCACTGAGAAGTCCAGTTCCACACACCTGATGGATCCGTACCTGGCTGTACAACGGATACCCTTCCCCTCACACACACCATGGCGATTTCAGCTTCCCTATTTTCCACACAAATTCCAGACAGCTTTTTCCCCTTGGATATAAGAACAAGAAAGCATATTCAGCTTGATGGAGAATTTTCTGTACCTTCCTGCTCACAGGAATTGACTCATTTCACTTGGCTTCCCAAGCAATTTGAAACATAGCCCTGAATGCTATCGGTGTCTCCAGAAACTGAAACCCACCTGTCATTTTAACATTTCCCTTTCTGAAAGGGATGAATGAACACTTTCAGAATTCGGTAGAAAAACAACACCAAGGAGCAAAGCTGAGGCAGGGATGAGATGGCTGCTCTGAGGTGGGAATGGTGCTCCACGGCAGCCAGTTCTGGTGCTCCACAGATGTTGGTTTGATCTCCCTCTGGTGAGGAGCTCTCTGTCCGCTGCACAGTCATTACCAAATCCTTCCTTAAAGGTGTTTTTTTTTCCTCCCCCTTTATTTTAATTTCTTACCAAAGTGACTAGGAAAGCAAAGGAGGGAATGTGGATCCATTCGTGCTACGTGTCTTCCCCTATTTACACTGAATTCCAAGCGATGCACTGCCTGGATGTGATCTGATCGGAATTCACACGCAACCAGCGAGCCGGAATTGGCTGTAAAACCTGAGCATATCTGATTGTAAAATCAAACTGACATCTAAGGTTTAGCAAACCTTAAAAGACCTTAAAAAAACCCACAAAGATTTTGGACGTGGTGCAAATTAATTTCCAAACTCCAAGCAAGCAGAGCAGGGCAGGATCCAGTCCTTTCCCAATATACACATCCTGATGTCCTCTAGGAATCAGGGACTTTGGGTTATGGAGAATAATGTGATTGAGTCGATATTTGTGAGCAGGAGGCAGTGATTGAATCCTACGTGGTTGGATCCAGCAGAGCAAACCAGGGACAGGATTTGCTTCACAGTATCCTAAGAAACATCACCCAACTTCCAGAACAAGCCTGGGATTGGAGATTGCAGCAGAGAGGACAGACCAGCTCAGTGAGCAGATGTTTCTGCTCTTTCTATTATGTTTAAAAATCCAAAGTTTATGGCCAATTCTTTCTTCAGCACGTTGATCATAATTTCATTTAATTTGCCTCCTGGTCTAAGAGCTTTGGGATTTCTATTTTTCGGCTTTTCTTCAGAAATATAATTTTAGTATTAATGGAATTAGGGATTTTGTTATATTTACATCAGTCCAGGAATCTGACCCTGAAAAAAATACCAATTACATGAAGAAAAATACCAATTACATTAAGCACAAAAAAAAAAAAAATTAGAAATCCCAGGTAGCCCAAATATTTTAACATATGAACAATAATATTTTAGCATTTTTTAGCATTGCAGTTGCTGTTGCCTCATTCCCCACTGCAGTCCATCCACCAGTTCCTCTCCCCAGTGCTGGCAAACGGGTTCAAAAGGGTTTTTTTGAATAAGATATTTTCTAGATATAAAATTATTATTATTATTATTATCGTCATTAACATTAATAATAAGTTAATAGTATTAATAATAATGATGAGAATTTAAAAAATCTAATTCTCTTTATAACTGTTAAGCCTTTTAATTTCTCCCGGGTCCGATTTTTTTGTGTTCCCTTTTCTTCGCCTGCAGAACATGAATTTTTCCTGTGATTTTTTGCAGCAGTTCCCTGCAGACACTGATGACTTGATGTGTCTCAAGACTTTGAGGAGTTCCTAACCTAAACGAGACTTAAACCGGCGACTTTAAACCCAAGCTGGAGCGTCCAGCGTGTAAACGAGCTGTTAGGTTTTTTTTTCCTTCGGCGCTATGAATAATCAATTTTCAAATATTACTTCCAAAAGCCGTTTTACGGGAAAGGGCTGTAAGGGACCAGTGTGCACTTGCCAGGATGAGAGAGAGCACTTTTTCTTAAAAATTCCCTCTCTTCCCTGCGTTTCTGTGGGACTGCTACATCCTAACAACAGATAATTTTCTTTTCTGCTGCTTAACGCGTTTGTCGGCGCAGAAGCCGCCGCTGCAGAAGACACCGGCCGTCATTATTCCCACATTTTTAGCTGATATTCCTAAACCGGTTGGAAACAATTAGTGGAACAGGATCAAAGCCGTAACAACCCGACTCCAAATTAGCCTCCTGCACACTCACAGATTTTTTTTCTGTCCATCTCACTCTGATTTCAGCCGGGGGCTGGGGCAGCGCCGTCATCCTGCTCTTCCCGCTCCTCGCATCGATTTGCACAGAAATTTTGTCCAATCCCACGCGGTATGAAATCCCCAAACGGCGAATGGTTCGTTTTCTGGACCCACCGCGTCATCCTGGTGGTTTGAGCCCCGCGGGGAGCCCCGAGCCCGCGAGAGAGGCAACGAACAGGACTTACCGTGGCTGTCTGCTCCGAAAGCCTTGAAATCCAGGGGTAGGGGCGGCCGCCACGGGTAGGAATCCAGGAGCCCATCCAGGACCCCCCTGCGGGGGGACACCGGGGTGAAGGCGGTGGGACCGGTGGGCTCGGCGGGGCGGGCGGCAGAGCGGCCCCGGCCCTTACCTGTTCCTGCCGGGGTCCCGAAAACCTTTGGCGAAGGGATTCCTGTCGATCTTCAGCTTCGTGATCTGCAGGGTGGGAGCGAAAGGGGCCGTTGGGGCGCGGGGTGAGCCGGGACCGGCCCTCGGGGCTTTCTGTCCCCCTTGTTCCCGTCCCACCGGGGCTCTCCATCCCCCCGATCCCCGGGTACCGTCGGGGCTCTCCATTCCCTCGGCTGGTACCCCGTCCCGTCGGGGCTCTCCATCCCCCTGATTCCCCCTCCCGTCGGGGCTCTCCGCCCCCCCGGCCCCCGGTACCTGCTGATTCTGGTAGGCCGTCACGGTGGTGAACTCGGTCTCCTGGAAGGAGAAGGTCTGCACCCCCTCGGCCGGCAGCGACTGGATCTGCGCTAGATCGAAGCGAGAATCCTGGGCGATAATGTGGACGCGGGGCTTGTACTTGTGCATGGACTGCAGGATGATCTGTGCGGGGGGAGAGGCGGCTGAGATCCCCCGGAGAGAGAAGGGTAGGAAGAAAACCCGAGGCGAGAAGTCGGTGAGACCCAGCCCTCAACCCCGGGGCAGGAGGGACCGGACCCCCGCCTTCCCGGCGCTGCCCCTCGGGGTGATGTTCTGCCCCCCGTGGATGATGCTCTGCCCCAGCCCGGCCCCCCCGTCGGGGCTGCCCCACACCTACGTGCCCCTTGTCGTCCATCTCGTTGTTGGTGAGCTTCACCCGGTCGAAGCTGATGATTTGCCTCATCCAGGTCTCCCCCGAGCAGGGGGAGTCGGGGTGGATGTAGAGCCGCGGCGTGATGCACGAGTGGTCCGTGTTCCCCGCCACCATCCACTGCGAGCTGTGATAGACGTACCTGGCCCGGGCCGGGCGCGGTCAGGCGGCGGAGGGCCCGTCCTCACTTGCCCCCACACCCACGCACACCTATAGAACCTATAGGTGCGTGCGGACCCCCTCGTGCGACCCCCGGGTCACATTCGGCCCCGGCCGGGCGGGAGCACAGTCCGCGGGCAGGCGGGTAGGGGGGACCCGCGTGGATGTCGGGGGTCCCCGCCCGTCCTTCCTTACCTGTATCTTTTGGAGTCCACCGGGACGACGTCGATGGCGATGTAATATTGCTGCAGCGGATCCAGCCCCTTCACCTTCACCCGCACCGACGGGAACATCCTCCTGCGGGCAAAGGGCAAGAGCTGCCGCTTACGGGGCTAAAAGGGGCTGGAAAACTATAAACGGGCATCGGGAGGGAAAAAAAACCCTCAAAAAAACCCTATAAACGGGCTTCGGGAGGGGGAAAAAACTCAACGAAAATAGCGGAAAAAAGGGGCAAACTAAGAAAAATAGCCCAACAGAACAGAAAAACCCTAAGCAATAAAACGAAACAGAAAGAAAACCCCAAGAAACAACCCCCCCCTCACCCCTAAAAAAAAGGAATACGGGGGAAAAAAGAGAAAGAAATAAAAGGTAACGGAAAAGCAAAGCCCGAGCGAGGCGGCGGGCAGCGCTCAGAGCGGGCCGGGGGGGTCGGTACCTGCCGGCCTTGGTGATGATCATCTCGGTGCCGATGTCGTGGAACCTCCTCCAGAGCTCGGAGCCCTGCAGCTCCACCTGCACCCCGGCCGGTCGGACCTCGGCGCCGGCCTTGGGCCGCTTCTCTGCGGGGAACACAAAGGGGAGGGGGCTGCTCGGAAGGCTGCGGGGGCAGAGGGGAGGCCTTCGGCCCCCGCCGCCCCGGGGTCCCGTCGGTACCGACCCGCCTCGGGGGCTCTGCGGGCCGAACGGCAGCCGGGGCCGGGCTCCTCATCGCGCCCCTCCGGCACCTTCCTCTTGGCCGAGCGGCCCACCAGGGCTTCCACCGAGAAGGCGTGAGCCCGGGAGCTGAGCGCCATCCCCCCCGGGCTGCCGGGGGTCCCCCCGGGCCGCAGCGGGGCTCAGGCGGGCGGCGGCGGCTCCATCCCGGTCCGCACCCAGCGCCCCTCGCCCGGCCGCCGCACCGCTCCCGTCGGGGGGCAGCGGCCACCGCCAGATCCTCTTGCATCCAACT
>VZRE01012962.1:151401-165281 GCA_013396775.1 Cephalopterus ornatus
GGGGGGGGAGAGCGGGAGGGGTGTGGGGGGAGAGGGGGAAGAGGAGCCGGCCCCGTCTAGGATCAATAAAAGAGTTACTGTTCTCCATTAAATTGTAAAACTCAAAGAAATTTGACATAATTGCACACTAGGGGCCACTTTTCCAACAAAAGTGCAAATAACGTTTAACCAGAACCAGCGCAAAAGGGAAAAACTAAAAAAAGAAAAAAAAAAGAGAAAGGGAGAAAATAAAAAGAAAAAAAAAGGGAAGAGGGGGGGAAAGAGAAAGGGGAGGGAAGTAAAAGAAAAAGGGGACAAGAAGGGGATAAAGGAGAGAAGGAGCCGTGCCCCCCCTCTATCTCCACGGGGCCGGTCACACGTGGCCCCTCCGGTGTCCCCGGCACGGCAGACCCGGTGCCACCCCCGGGCTGTGACAGCGCCGGGCACGAGTTCCCGCTCGTTTCCCGCTTTTCCTTTGCTTTTCGTTTGTTTGGTTGTTTTTGGGGTGTTTTTTTCAAGGCAACAAACCCGCCCCGCCCGCCTCGGCTCCGCTTCAAAGCACGGCCCCGCCGCGGCAGCTGCGCTGAATTAGGGGCAGAAATCCCCGTTTTCCATGCGGGTAGTCCCGGGGAGCCCCTGTGCGGCCGGGAAATGGGGGGTCGGGGCCGGGGGGCTCCGGCTGGGACCCTCAGGTGAGCACAGAAGGGGCTGCGCGGGATTTGCGCGGCGTTTTCGTCCCCGCTCCGGGGACCCCCCCGCCCTGCACCGGGCTGATTTTTTTGCCAGCCGAGAACCTCCCCAGAGCTGGCACCAAAGGGGATCCACGGGCTCAGGTGGGTTTTGGGAGGGGAAATGGTGGCGTTCACGCTGGGTGGGTGTCACCTCCCCCCCATCCCCTGTGCAGCGGGGAGGTCAGCCAGGAGAGATGAGCCTTAACGGGAAAAAAATGTGGAAAGGGATAAAATTCACAGACCAGCTGAGAAAGCAGGTTTGGGCGGGGAGGGAGCTGCTGCAGGGCTTCGGCGTGACAGTGCTCCATCCTCTACTTCCAGGTGCTCCCGGAGTTGCAGGGAAGCACTGCTTTATCTAAATGTTTATTTTTTCAGCATTTCCTGCTCTGTTTGTTAGGGTTGGTGTCCTGGTGCATGCATTCCCAACCTTTGGGCTGGCAGCAGGTTGTCTTTGCGGAGATCATGGAATGGTTTGTTTTGGAATGGACCTTAAAGCTCATCCACTTCCACCCCTTGCCGTGGGCAGGGACACCTTCCACTAGCCCAGGTTGCTCTAAGCTCCCGTCCAGCCTGGCCTTGGACACTTCCAGGGATCCAGGGGCAGCCATAGCTTCTCTGGGCAGCCTGTGCCAGCATGTGGTCCAAAATACGTATTTAAATGCCCCAAACTCACACCATTGTCCTCAAAGTCCCATTCCAAGGACACTCCTTACTCAGTTTATGGTGGGCTTTGTGCATTGATGCTCATTTATACACATTTATAACAATTTATACTTTTTAAATGAAGACATTTATACACCAAATTCCCGGCACATCTCACTGGGACAGGGGTTTTGACCAAGGAAAAGACCTTGGAGGTCGTGAATGGGTGCAGGTACAGGTGCCAAAAGCCAGAGCTCAACATCCAGCCTGGACACCTGGTTGGAAGCTGCCCACTTCTCTGGGTGCTGCCCTTCCTCCTGTGCCAGCTCTGGTTTGGATCATCCCTGCAGCCTGATCTGGGAGAGGAAAGTTGGTGTCTCAGCTTCCCAAAGTCTGTAAGTGGGTTCTGAAAGATCTGGCCAAGCTCCCGTTGAACCCGTGGTGGAAAACTGTTTATGGCACTGGTGACAGAGGTACACGAGCTGTAAAGTAAGTGTATAGAGGGATGTTTATGCAATTTGCTTCCCCGGAGCTCTGATACCTGGGGTTACATGGGAGACGAGCTTGCCCCAACCCTGGAAGGAGCTCAGGAATCTCCTCCTGTCTCTCAGAGAGGCTGATGCTGATTAGATTTAACTTTTATTGAGGGTTTTGGTGTTTCTCACCCTTCGCAAAGTGTCTCAAAATACAGAGACCAGCCTTTTTGTGCTGTAATCTGAATTATAAATGGGTTTTTGCCTGTGTTACTACATCATCTTAGTGGTGTCCCTAAGCAGTGGCCTCTGCTCATGTGGTTTTGTTTCCTACAGGCATGTCCAGGTGGCCTTGCCCAATGCCTCTGTGGGACAGTGTCCAGCCTCTGCAAGGGCTTCTCTGGGATGATATTCCACAGGACATGGTTCCCTGTCAATGGCAGGGGGTTGGAATTAGACGATCTTGAAGGTGCCTTCCAACCCAAACCTTTCTATGACCCCCTGGGGCAAGAAATGTATGGAAAACAGGGTTGGGGAAGGGAATTTGGGGGTTACCTCCTGCTCCAGGCAGGATCAGCCCCTCCTGTGCAGATCTTTATTTCTTCTTACAAAGAGAAATGAAATTTTACAAACATGTTCATAATTAGAAGAGCATAAGCTCTCGGTTTCCCGGGAAGGTGACCAGCAGAGCCTGGCACTGATCGAAGCCAGCTGAGGGCATGAAGTGTGAACCTTTATCTCTGCTGACGTGACATATTATCAAAAAGTATTTCGAGTAATCTTTTATTTCCTCAGCATTGCAACACATTTCAAGAACTTGGCCGGGGATCAACCGAGCCTTTTTAATTTCCTACAATGAAAAATAAAACAAAAATAAAGCCCGATTGAGATGATATAATCAGGAACATTTTGAGGGTTTAGGTCAAATTAATGTGTCAGAGAAGGGTTTTCAGGGGACTTGGAGAGCTTTAATCTGTCAAAGGCTGACTCAGACCTTGCTTGGGCTTTGTAATCTCATTGTCTTTACCGAATTATGGGATGGTATGTCCTGTATTAGCGTCATCAGAGTTGAGCAAATAATCAGCTGGCATAAAGTTCAGAATAACTAACTTAATTTTAAATCAAGTGTTAGACAATAAGCCAGAAATGTTTGCTTAACTTGAAAATGATCTTTTAATACTGTCCATTAATGTGTGAAAGCACACAGGTAACCTCCAAATACAGCCTTTCCTGCCTACTTTTGGGGCAGTTTTTAGGAGATTGGATTGTGCTCAAGCTGTGCTCAATTTTGCCAATATTTACCTTACATTTGCCAACAAAAAACAAATCAAACCTAAACCAAATAAACCCTGACTTGTGGTTTAGGAGTAAGACTTTATTATCCCCTGCACTTAGTTATTCATCTAACACTTATCTTCACTCCATCATAGATTTATATAAAGCCACAATTATAAATTTGGTGCTTGGACATTTTGGGTTCTAATGGATAAACACAAGGATTGTTCGTTCTCTGCTTCACAAATAATCAGCAAGAAAATACTTTATTATTTGGGAATAACATGGTTTCCAACCCTCCAGTCTCTAACCAGGGGCATGCAGCACTGTTGCTCCCATCACAAAATCTCAGCCATTGCTTCTCCAGTGTTTAATTAGATGATGAGTAATCAAGGCTACAACTGGGTGTGGATGCACCTCTTTTCCCACTGGGTGTACATGAGGTGGGACGTGCTGAGCAATATTTTTGGGTGGTGTAACTCCTCTCGCAGAGATGCAGCTGGAGGGAGCAAATCTCTCGTGTCTGCGTGCTCTTTCCACCCCAGCCTTGGCAGCACCAACCACATCCACCCCTTAAAAATCTTCCCTGTCCCGTAAAAAGGCATTTTAGCATTGATTTAACCCTCTTTGCATGTTGCCAGCTTGTTATTCCAGGACTCACAGTCCAGCTGGCTTTTTTTCCCAGTTTCCTTACCTTACTTCTACTAGTAAATAAAGGATTGGAGTTTTTTTTTCAGATTCAAACCTATTTGCTTGTTGTGAATCATTGAATGGTTTGGGTTGGGAACCTTGAAGATCATCCAGTTCCACTCCCTGCCATGGACAGGGACAGCTTCCACTATCCCAGGTTGCTCCAAGCCCTGTCCAACCTGGCCTTGGACACTTCCGCGGATGGGGCAGCCACAGCTTCTCTGGGCAACCAAAACATAATATATAAACATATAATAAACAAAAATGAATGTGCTGCCTCACATCTAATAGGGGTAGACCTGGCACTGAAGGAATGCAAGCCAATATTAATATTCCAATGTACAAATAATATCCTTTTCTTGGATAAGAAAAATAAGCTTATGAATGAGGCAGTGTGCCACAGACAGCTGCCACTGTCCACATGGAGAAGGGATGGAAAGTTTGTTATGGGAGGACATTAATGCTGGAATAAAACAGTTTCTACATGCCCTGGCTAACACAGAGGCTCCAACTGGAGAGGATGGGACCATTAGCTGAACGGCCCTTCTGGGGCTGAAATAACACCTGGTTGGTTTCTAAAGGAGCTGCAGTTGGCAATAATCAACTTTAATTGTTGGAAACATAACCATCATTTCACAGTAGTCATTAACTAATTACTTATTAATGGATTAACAAATATTTCTTCTTCCTAAAAATCTTTCACACAGAAACTGCTGAAGGCTGAGGAAATCTTGACAGAGAACTCCCGTAGAAGGGTATAACAGCTCAGGAGATGGTTTTCCCTGACATTCTCAAATGTCTCGTCCCACAGCAAAGCTTTAATTTCATTTTGTAATTATTTTGCCCATTGTGAACTTTGAAGAACCTCTGCTCTTCTCTCCAAGCACAGTGTGACAAGGTTCTCTCTCCATCCCCACTGGGCTGTGGCACCTCTGGGCCAACTCCATCCAAACCAGGAGGTGATGGCAAGGTTCTGCCTGTCCTTGTCTGCAGGAACCAGACCCTGAATTAATTTGATGACAAAAATGACAGGTCTGAGCAAGAAATGACCAGTTTATGGTGGTGGCCAACCAGCAGTGAATTTTCTTGGTTGATCTCCTAAGGAGGTTCCTCACTGCCACATGCGCTACAGCAGTTAAAGATATATTAAAATAAATCTCCATGGTGTTATTTTATACATAAACCCCGCAGAAGTGTGCTCAGGGAATAGGATTAAACATGAAGGAAATGATTCAGTTGAGTAAAAACAATACATAAAGCATTTGGGGAGAGTTAAATCAAATTAGAGGACTCAGATCACTTCATGATGAGAGAGGGGTTGGTGGTGTTCACTCTGCAACCAGGGAAGTCAGGGAAGGGTCAGTAATGTCCACGTGCTGGTGGGGTCAGGATGAGACCACTGTGTGCACCTCCAGCACCACGATGTGACATGTCACCACAGAACCTTTCGGCAGCAGCTCTGGCTGTGGTTGATGTGCTGTTGAGAGCTTTCTTGGGACTGCCATGGTGGTGTAGCAGGACCTGCTGTCAGGTATCTCACTGCAACCTCAAAATAGTTCCTGGAAAAGCGAGATTTCTTGCTTCTGTGCTGTAAGGAACATTTTTAGGGTGGTTTTTCCCAGCCCAGCTCCTGGTTTTGGCTGGTGGTTGTGTGTGAGAGTGAGGAGAAGCTGCTCCATTCCTTCCCCAGCCACCTGAGTAGCCACTGCCAGCCTGGCCATCCCACTGAGCTCTCCTACCACCTTTCCCTCACCACAACATCTCCAGAGCTGAGAAATAAAACCCAGCCCCTTCCCCCTCTGAGTAAAGGGGAAAATTCCTTCCATGTTGAACTTTTCTCATAATACTTAAAGAAAATACTTAAAGAATGTGAGGGGATTTAGAGGGGGCAAAATTAACCACGTGGATGAAGCAGAAAACCTTTAGAATTGCACCAAAATGTATCCTGTCTGGATTTACCTCAGGGAAGGGCTCTGGAGGAGGAGAGGGTGGCCCCAGGTGAGCCCTGGGACCCCATGTCCCCGGGGCCACCCCTACTCTTCTCATTGGTGGAGTGTGGGGATGGAAAAGCTGGAGTTCTTGGTGTGGCTGCCAGGAAAACCACACAGGAGAAGTGAAATTAAGAGAGTTATGGGAAGCTGATACTGAGTTATTCCATATTCCAGGATGGAGCCAGGCAGAACTGAGGCCGGGCAGGGTCCAGCTGTGGAGCATCCCGGGGATTTGGGAACCCCAAGCAGGGCCTTACTCCAATGACCCTCTCACAGGCAGCAGCCTGAGGGCAGAAAGCCTTTTTAGAGAGGAAGGGATGTTATTTCTACAAAATAAAGCCTCTATTCTGGTTTGCTTCAAACAGTAACTGGGTACCTGGACGCATCCCCTGGTGGTGGTGCACAGGGTCCTTTGATGGCCTCAATCGTATCACCTGCTCTGAAAGCAAAGATGGGCCAAATTCTTCTGTGATCACCAAGATTTGAGGTGAGGAGGATGAGGGTCTGGAGCACCAACGCTTGTCCCAGAAAACCCCCATAGAGGCTGTGTCCTTGTTCCATCAAGAGGAGATGACCCAGGAAGAGACAGCCCTGTGGCCAGTGATGTGGGGCCAGGCAGTGACACTGGGGAGTCCCATGGTCTTGGTTGATGACTTTCATGGTGTGGCCAAGAGCCTGCTCAGGAGTTTGGCTTAGAAAATCATAGAATCATGAAGTCATCAGGGCTGGAAAAGACCTCCAAGATCATCAAGTCCAACTTTTAGCCGATCCCTCCCCCACGTGAAGTGCCACGTTTAACTTGTTTTTTGAACTCCCCCAGGGTCGGTGACTCCCTGGTCACTTGTGACAGGTGGAGCCTGTTCATGTGCTTAACCACTCTTCCAGTGAAGAAAAACTGCCAGGGATGTGCAGGTTTATCCAGGCTGAAATTCCAGGTTTCTGTGGCTCGCTCTTCTGCCTCACCAAATCCCCATGTCTGCACTAAGCTTTGCTCCCCGCTCTGGGATTCGGGAAGGTAGGTCCAAACACGATGTGGTGATTTATTCCCAGTTCCACCAGCTCTGGTGAAAAGTGCTTTTCCAACTGTTTAGTTTCCACTGATTTCTCTCCATCGCTGCTGTCTCTGCTCTCGCTGGAGGAGTTGGCCCTAGGACAGTTTTAGACTTCTCCCTCCATCCCTGTCTGTAAAGATAAACGCAAACTCTGGACTTAAACTGAGCCCAAACCTGGGTGAGACCGACCAGCTGCAAAAAACCCCACTTTATTTTGCAACCCTATCCTCGACTGATGTGGCTAATTATGGCCCTGGATGCAAATATAGAGGGACGAGAATAAAAGCTTGGAAAGGCTGATGCATTGGGGAGAAGGACAATAAATTAGGAGGTTTGCAAGGAAGCTTTCACTCATCTTTGGAGCACTGCTCTAGTTTTGAGCTGTGAGCTTGCACTTGGGTTAGGAAGCGCCTTTCGAAATTAAACAGAAAAGATGCAATCTTAATATTCCATGGGATCTGCCAATACAAATATCTGTCGGCAGATATGTAAAATAATAGCTTTAAAAGCAAGAAAAAAGAACCACATGAAATTTTCTGAGGAGGGTGATGTCACCCCCCAGCCCAGCGATAGATTCTTTGTGTTTGAAATTAAAACCTCATGAACTCCCCACGCAGAGCTGGGTGAGACTCTGCTTTTTCAGCTATCCCCTTAGGGAGGAGGGATATGATTTTCTGGTTTTAATTTTGAATTAATAAATAAGTGTGATTGACTTGCCACCCAACAGCACCAAGTGTGCAAAATAAATATAAAGTCTGTCAGTTAAGTCTATTGATGGCTGGTGTTGCTGGAGCAGAAGAAAATCAGCTTTAGTCGAACTGGTCAGAAAGGTTCAGCTTCACGAGGAATTTCAGTTCAGAGAGGAGGAAAATCTGTCTCCATGGTATTATCTCCCTTCCCAAAGTTTCCTCCTGGCTGCGCCAGGTCACAGGCTGTGGACTGTAAATTACACAGCCCCAAATCAAACCATCTTTTCCAATAAGGGAGGAAGAAAACCATGCAATGATTTGATGTATGAAACAGCTCAACCTATGGCTTTCTCTTGCTTGTGACTGTGGACAGTTATGCTGAGATCCAAAAAACACTCCAAATCATGAAAATTAGCAAATAACCATCTGGCCTGGTGGCTCAACACCTCCCGTGGCCATAAATCCAAATCCCAGCAACATTAGCAGGGGATTTGCTCTGAGAAACAAACTGTGTCCTCGAGTAATGTAAAAACAAGGTAAGATGGGAAGGTCTGTGGGAGAACTGGCTCAGGGTGGAGCTGACTCCAGCCGAGCATCCTTTGGCTTTCAGCAGGGAAAGGGGCCCTTGGCTTGCAGGGAGCATCCCCTCCTCAACTCTTGGTGCCCCATCCATGGTTGGGCTCCCCAAGCCCTTCCCTGTGGTCTGCCAACCTCACCCAGCACCATTCCTATGGTTTTTCTCCATCAGGATGCTCTGCCTTGTCTCCAAGACTCCGTGCATAGTTTTGGGGTTTCCCAGAGCCATTGTGGACATGGAGCAGTGCTCCAGCCTTTGCTTTCCACCAGGACCAAAGCAAGTCAAGTGTGCAGGTCTTAGAGGGAACATACTCCTATCTAAAATGTGAAATCCTCCACCCTTAGTTGAAGCCTACACTGCAGAGTGGGAAGCTTTGGAGGGGACAAAATAGTTTTCCTTGTTTTGTGCCATGCATTCTTTGCCTTGTGTTTTTTTTTTTTTTTTAATTTTTTAAGATAAGCTGAAATTAAAATTTAGGAGTATGGAGATAATATCCCTGAGAAGCCTTGTCAAGAGGACACTGGTAGGAACCCTGAAATCCTCATAATCCCTGTGGGCACCATGGCCTTGGGATCTCAAAATGGGCCCTTGACCTGGAGCTTCTGCCTTCAACAACCTGCCCTTCCAGCCCTGGCCAGAAGACTGAGCCATGGTTACAGCTCATCCACAGAAAAATTGCCTCTTCCTGACCTTCAAGACCTAGAAGTAGCAGCTGAGTCTGCTCTGGGCCCTGCAGCATGTTTTATCCATGAATTTTGTGTGTAGGTTTTGCACATCTGTTTGTGTTTGAGCTGATACTGCCTTTCAGTGCTGCTCAAGTCTGTCTGTGCCCATTAAACAGGGTAAATCATCCCTCTATGCCAGAAGGGCCCTGTGGGGACCTGGTGGATGTTGTAAGTTGGGATATTATTTATAATTCAGTAGCATTCCCATGGTTGAAGGTTTAGGGTGAGGTTGCCATCAAACCAGGCAAGAGGGTTGGCTTCTTCTACAGCAGTGCCATCAGAAGCAGAAGGTTGGATAGTTTCTATGCTGCCAGGAAAAATAGCTTGGCTTGAAAAAATCCCACTTGGACTTGATTTTTCCCTCCTCTTTCCCTTCCTCTTGGGGCAGCAGAGCCCCGAGCACGAGTAGGGCCAAAGGGGTTTCCATAATCTGTAAGGAGAAGGACTGTAATTTTTTTCTGGATTTCTGCCTTCTGTGCATCCGCTCGTTTTTATTGCCCCACGTTCCACAAACTTAAAGCACTTCCATATTGAACAGAATTCATCCAGTTCACTGAAAAACACGATAAACTCAGCCCTGAGAACACCAAATGCTGCTGCTCCTCACATCCTGCAATTCCCAATCTCAGGATCAGCAAACTCAGGGAGCCACTGAGGAGTCAGGAAGCCTCAGCTGCAGCACTGCTGTGCTGGGAAGGACTCAAGTGCTTTATTTAATGTGCTCTCCTTGTGGATTTTGTCAGCATCTCTCATATCCAGCTCTTGGGCAGAGCGGAGCCATGGGACGGGGAGATGGAGGGAAGTGACACAAGTTCCATGAGCATCCTCTGAGCATTCTGTGGGCAAGTGATGCTCAGAGTTGGAACAATCCACCTGCAGATGGGCCAGGAGGTGCTGCCAGAGTATTTTGCCTGATGGAGAAAGCCAACGGGCAGAACCCTCCTGCTCACTGGAGCTCCCACCAGGGCTCAGTGAGCTGGGAATGATGAATCCCAGTTGCCTCTGAGTGATTGTTTCTCCATCTGAAAGCCCAGTCAGCCCTCCCATGGCATGGCCTGGCCCAGTGTGGGTTGTGTCACCCTGGCTGGGCAGCAGGAGCGTGGAGGTAAGAACCTTGAAAAACCTGTTTTCCTCTAATTGTTATAACTCAGGTTATCCAGGTTATAATTCAGTCATTCATAGCCACGGTTTAGGTGCTGGGTTGACAGTTGGACTTAATGATCTTAGAGGTCTTTCCCAACCTTGATGATTCCATGATTCTATGAGATAAGGACTGGATCTGCTCTCCTCCAAATTTTAAAGAATAAATATTCAAAATGCAGACCTGAGATTTTTTTTTCTCTGTAATATATATCAAGAATAAAATGCAATTAGGAGAATTAGTCACTAATAATAGTAATAATAAAAATAATAATAAATCTTCATGGCTGGTAAATATAGCTGAATGAAAGAAACAGGGGTGCCCATGGCTCAGCCCCTAGATCCCTGGGTTTTATTTCCTGAGCTCCCACAAACCCTCCTGCAGATCTCCAGCGTTATTTGATGTGCGAACAAACCCGAGTTTGAAAACTATCTCAGTTTGTTTACTTTCCCAAAAATCAAGAGCACATTGAGAATAATTTGCAAGACAAAAAGCAAGAAAAGCTTTAATTTATCAAGGTCTCCATTCCACAAATAATATGGAATCCCTCCTCCTACTGGGAGCTGCAAACCTCCCGCTGGGATCCCGCGTGTGCTGGAGCCGCCGCTGCTGCAGGAGCTCGGTCATAAAGTTACATAAAATTTAGAGTTTAAAGGAAGAAAGTTAAATTCAAACCTGGAACACTTTCTGGCTTGGCCTCTGTGCCTACAATTGCAGCTCAGATCGCTGCAATCGAGTGGGGTTGAAGGAAAAGGATATTTTTATATTTTTAGTGTTTTGTTTCCCTTCTTGTGCATCTCAGCTTTTCCTCTGTGTCCGTCAGCCAGGTCCTCCTTCCCTGCAGGAGGGCAAAATAGGATGGTTCTTTATTATTAAAAGCAAAAGCAACTGGCAAAAAAAAAAAAAAAAGAAAGAAGGGGAAAAGTATAACAACTGCAACCTTTTCAATTTTTATATGCATTAATTTTTTAAATTAGAATAAGTGGAACTGAATTAAGTCTGTCCATGACCCTGCAGTGTCATCAGAACAATTCCACCAACAGCTTATGAAAACAGTCTATAAAATATACTTAGTGATGGTCCCACTGTTCATCACTTGTTCAATAATTTGCCATCAGTTTGTTCAGTTTTGGTTGCAGTTTGTGCAAAACTGGCACTGGAACAACCCTCTGGCACCCAGGGATTTTTCCGTCCCTGGATGGCACTTGGACAGCTAAGCCTATAACCAGTCCCAGTGATTCTGTGCCATTGAGGGAGGGGGTTTCCCTGAGATCACGGTTGTAAAGTCGTGATTCCCATCTTCCAGTCAACCCCCAGTCCTGAATGTCTCTGCAAACAATTCAGAGAAAAAGTTAAAACCAGCAGCTCCTACAAAATATCTTTGCTGCCAGGAAAAAGCCTTTTTGTCTTTGGGTTTTGATACCTTTGTTCGTGGAATGAGGAATCCTGAGAGACCTGAAATCAGTGCCAGAACTCATGTATTTCAACATTAGGGGTCATTTAGATTTGTTTCTGGAGTCATTTCCTGGATTTCAGAGAAGGGTTTTGGGTTTTACAAATGCTGGAGGGAGGGAGGTGGTGCCATCCAGCCCCAGCCCCATTTCCATCCCGGTACCTGGCCCCGCAGCAGCGCTGCCGTGACACTGGGAATAGTTTTCAGCTTTCCTAAGTATTTTCTCTCTCTCTCAGAGTGTGAATCCCCGTCCACACCTCGGCCTGACCCCAGCAGGGAGATTTGGGAAGGATTTGGTAGGGGCAACACAGGATATCCAGGCTTTATGGAGTGGGATACACAGAGTGACGGAGGCATCCGCTGGGTCCAGCGTCTGTCTCTGAGGCTGCTGAACGTGAGGACATGGACTTGCTTAGATTTAAATCAGGAAAAGCCTGAATCCAAGGTGCATCATGGAATACTATGTGTTATATCCCGTTGTATGACAAATAATATGTTTATAATAACATTATAAATGTTTATAATAACATTGTAAACAGGTTCAGATGACAGCTTCTATCTCTTTGACTCGTGCTGGGTGGAAACTTCTCTGAAATCCAGGAGATTACTCCACAAACAAATCTAAATGATCCCTAGTTCGCAGTACCTTTGAAATCGTGGAAGCTATGGCACTGATTTTGGGGGACTCAGGATTTTGCATTTCACAAACAAAGGTATCAAAACCTGGCTCAGTTGCAGAGCACAAAGCACAAATGATACAGCAGTAATTTGTTCAAGGATGGAACATTCTTACCCCACTTGGAAAAGCCCTAAAGACACAGAACAGGAGGAAGAAAACCTTCACCATTAACCCCAGCTCAAATGAAGTATTTTAAGTTCATTTAGGTCTTTTTTTTTTTTTCAAGAAAAAGGCAGATCTCCTTACGTTTATAATGTTGGTATCATCCAGTACTTTAAATCAAATTATAGCTGTATAAGGCTGCTTAACAATGTTTCTTTTTTAATTAAGTTTACTAATCCCACATGCATTTTTTTAAAAAAATAAATTAAACAAACTTAATTAAGTTACATGACAGGGGTTAGGTGAGACAGCAAACAGCCCAGCTAGAACACAAGGATTGATAAATCCTTTTGGATACTCACATTTTGCACTTTTCCTACATCCTAGTGTTCCAGGCAGCCTGATGAACGTGGCATCCCTTGCCTGGGCAGCACAGCCCACAGTGGTGTCCAGAACCTTCTTGCTTATCTAAGGAATTATCCTCATATATGTTTTAAAATCCTGCTTCCACAGGGAGTTTAAACAGCTCCAGGAAGTTCCTCAGAAAGCTGATTATCCATGAATTCCTGTTAATTCCCCTGTGCTGCAGAGACATGAGCAGAGCATCAGACCTGCCTGACCTGGGTACCCTCTGGCTGTGGGTCCCCAGGGCATCACCTTTCCCTGGCCTCTGGCAGCAGGCACAGAGCAAGGGAGAGCCTGGAAAAGCATAATCCATCCCCACGGGGTTTCAGTGTTGTTTGACTGACACCACCAAAATAAGGGTTTGGGGTGGTCACTTTACAGAAGCTTCTGATTCTCACTTAAGGAAGTGTGTGACCACTACCAAGGAAAAGAAAACTGCATTTTTTACTGAGAAAATGGGAATAAAAATGAGGGATGAAGGAAAAGAAAGTGAAACAGGGATGGGCAGTGGATTGCATGTGCAGGCCTGGAGGGATTTCTCCTCTCCACTGAGCACACACCCTGAGGTGATGCTTCCTGGGCTGGGGATGAGCTCCCAGAAGGGCACTCACAGCCATCACTTGCATTTTTCTGGTCCAAACACCACCAAAATCGCTACTGTCCATATTTAACAGACACAAAGACTGCCATGATGGCAGCTGGGGTTTCTGGCAATGGGGAAAGCCCTGTGCTGGCACATCCCCTTTCCAAGGAAGCCCGAGATACGGCCGAGAGCATTGGCCTGGATGTGCATCCCGAGCAACCCGCGGCCGTGGGGAGATTACTGGGGATTTTTATGGGGGTTAAAAGGGAATAATCTCATCAGGGGAGAGCGAAGCAGCAAATCCCCCTGTCTGCAGCCCTGTGGGAGAAACAGCCACAGGAGCAGGGGAGTGGAATGAGCCTCATGGAGCTGTGGAGTCCGAATCATCCCCAAGTCAGATCCAGCATCCCCACGAGGACAGGGAGCCACCGCCGTGCACAGGGAGCAGCCTCTTGGTCCTCTCCCTGATCTCCCGACTCCCAGGGCTCTGCATCTGGGGCTGCAAGGATGAAGTCAGCCCCGGAGCTGCTGCAGGCTGGAAGTGATTTCACCGAGCTGCAATGCACACGGATTAATTCCAGCACGGTAAAGTCAACACGGTCCAACACTGGCTACATCACAGCCCTCATTACTGGGCTCTGGAGCGGGGCTTGATGAAGTAATTTCCCTCGAGTTTAGCACTTAGAAAACATA
>VZRE01012962.1:169495-183179 GCA_013396775.1 Cephalopterus ornatus
CTTTCCTTTCCTTTCCTTTCCTTTCCTTTCCTTTCCTTTCCTTTCCTTTCCTTCCCTTTCCCTTTCCCTTTCCCTTTCCCTTTCCCTTTCCCTTTCCCTTTCCCGCAGCCTGTCCTGGCAGGAATTGCTTCACCCACTGCAACTTCCCCTTCCCACCCTCCTGGAGCCGCATAGAGCAAGGTGATCCAAGGGTTTGGAAACCTGAAATTTCCTATTTTTTGTGTTCTTTCTTGATCCAAATCCCCCTCCAAGGGGCAGGACAGGGCTGTGGTCGAGGGTAGGAGATGGGAATCTACCCCTGCCCTCTCCAGACACTATTTCCATGTACTGTAAAATCCTCCCTTTCCCTTTTCCAGATTTTCCTTCACACACTAGTTCCTTGCTGCTCCTGAGGAAATGTAAATAATTTCCCTTTTCCCCTATATTCAAAAAAAATCAGACTAACAGAAGATGTTGCCTTTTATCAAATCCCTGACTGAACCAGCCTGACTTGGAGAGATTTGTAAATCAATTATTATTTATTTATCAGGGATTTGACACCCAGGAGGCGCTTGCCCCAGCCAGGATGTTCCACTGGCATCTCCCCAGGGAAAATATTCCCAGTGGGACTGTTCCAACTTCCTCTAGGTTTGAATCAGCAGCTTTTCAAAATTTTGAGCTCTTAACTCCCACATTTGCATCTCCAGGGCTGCAGGGAAGGAACAGTCCAGGCACGGGTAGATCAAGGGCTCAAATACATGGAAAATGGTCGGGATGGGAGATCCAGAGCTGAAGTTGCCTTGGCTTTATTCCCCAGCACAAAGATTTTCCCCTTCACTGCCTTTCCCAATACCACACGTTTTTTTCTCTGAATTGAGCCCTGGAAGGAATAACTCCAGACAGTGAGATTTTCCCATCCCAGAGCCCTTTCCCTGCCCTTTTCCAGCTTCCTTGTTGGTTTTGCCCTGCAGTGAAATTTTTTGGGGCTGAAAAGAATAGGAAACCCATTGCTGTGGAATCTAAAAAATATTGTACCGGAGTTATGGATCCAAAATCCAGGTAGGAATGTGAGCATCGGGCTCCCTCCCCATGCCCGTAATCGGTGATAAAAACCCATCTGCTGGGAAAGCAAGGATCAAAAAATATCAGAGTTTCCCTAAATTCTGGGCTGAAACAATCCTTTCAAACACTTGATATGTGAATGATTTTACTCTTTGCCGGTGTGTGTTTTTGGCAATGGGAAAACAGGAAACCAACTTGGAAAATACGAGTGAGATGGAAACTGGGATCATAAAAGTATTTGGGGCTGGAGGGTTTTCCATTTTCCGAGATGTGAATGCAGCAGAAGCAGAACCCTAAACCAATTAGAGGCAATTTAATTTAGGAGGCTTGTCACGGAGGGAAGAGCTCTGGTGTGTGTTGGGGATGCAGCAAGAGGCGAAGACAACACAGCCCCGGCACCTGCGAGGTGATTGCAACCAGAGCCGGGCCGGGATTGGACGCAGATGTGCCCTGGAGCCCACCCCCTCCTCCAGCTGCGCATCCCAAAGATGGGCCCTTGTGTCATGTTCTTCTTTAATTATCAGAGAATTTGAGGTGGGGTCTAATTGCACAGAGAGATATTTTGGAAGGTTTGGGTTTAGGGCTGAGTCCTGCGTGGCCGAGCTGGGAATTTGTGCCGTACGTGGTCCCGGCGTCAGCCCACGGCAGCACAGGGAATACACTCTGGGAAATGATCATATAAAAATAATATAAAAGATTTAAGACAGAACAGAGGAACACAATGAGTTTGGGGGTTTGCTCTATTCATACATGACAATGAGTGTTCACAGCACAAACCACAGCGCTGGACTCAGGCTCCCCAGGACCAGCTGCCTGGAAAGCCATTCCCTGTGTGTTCCTAAGGACCAGCAGCCTGGAAAGCCATTTCTCATGTGTTCCCTCCCTTCCTTGATTTTCTGATGGTTGAAACACACTTAAGGCCAAATTAACTCCTGTTCAGAGCCTCTGTTGTCTGTTCACTTGCTGGACTTTGGTGTCCACATGGCTGGGGCTCCCTGGGTGATTTAGTGCTCATCCCACACCCTCCGGAACCTTCCTTGGATACAAACACCCTTCAGGTGTGATTTTGCCCCATTCTCTTAGAATTCTAGTAACTCCCATGATGACACATCTCTCTCCTAAGCACTTTTCCCTCCTAGGAGCCCTCGCAGAGACTCCCTTCCCTTCGGCGCAGAACCCGGCAAGCATTCCCAGCCCACGTTGCATCCTGAGAACTCACCAACAAATTGCTTCCACACTCCAGCCTGACTTCAAACCTAGTGCAGTACAAGGGTTAACCAACTTAAACGTTTAAAGAGTCATGAAATGGACTGTTTCCGCTTCCCATCTGGCTTTTATCAATCCTAAGTCGGTTTCAGAAGTGCTGCGACACAATCAAAACACACAATCTCCATAGGCAGATAATTCAGTTTGGGAGGTGAATTACTTATGTGCCCATGAGTAAATACATTCCTGGGCAGGGAGATATTGGCTGCTGTCAATGGGATAATGAGGTCCAGGGGAAGCGGAGCCCCCCAAGATGTCCTTCTGGGATGCAGTGGGAGAGGTGGAGGATGCGGGTGCAAAGGCGGGATGGGACATCAGGAGGACCAAGTGTGGACCATCAGCAACGTCATGGACACGAGGAGGGGATGGACTTTTTTATTTGGACATGGAACTCTGTGCTCTGGGCTGGCTGAGAAGGTGGGGATCTGGTACAGGTTGGACTTGATGGTCTGGGAAGGCTTTTCCAACCTCAGGGATTCTGGGATCTCTACAATCACCAGTTGGGTGGTGGCCTCTTCTCTCAGGTAACAAGCTATAGGACAAGAGGAAACAGCCTGTTCCCTCATGTTGTGCCAGGGAAGGTTTAGTTGGATATCAGGGAAAATTCCTCCCCCAGAAGGGTTGTCAAGCTCTGGGAGAGGCTGCCAAGGGTTCGTGGAGTCACTGGGAAGAGCCAAGGTGATGTGTGCTCTGTGAAGTGTCAGGCAAAGTGGTCTCCATGGAAATAAGAACTGTATTTAATTACGGAGAGGAATGAACCCACCTTTGCTGCCCCCTCCCTCTTTTCCCTCCCAGGAACCCCATGGGACTGACGGGACCATCACGGCCGTGGGAAGGAAACATCCCTATTCTGGCACTTCTCCTGAGAGGGATGGAGCCAAGAACCCACAAGATGACACCTCCAAAGGGATTTTTTCCTCCCTTTTCTGAGGCTGTTTAGGACCAAGTGGCCTAATCCCAGCTTGGTGCTTCCCGAAGAGCCGCTCCCGAGCAATCAGCCCTTGGCTGGGTTCAGGAGGTCCTTATTTTTCTGGGGGAAGTGCTTTAATCAAGATTAATTTTTTCCAGTTTTCAGTAATCCGAGCCCTTCCTGAGTTTTCCTCAACTCTCCTTTTGGGTGAAATTATCAAATTTCCATGGCAATTAACAAAGGGATGGAGCACAGGGATCATTCTGTGGGATGGGCGGCAGGGAACAAGTGACACTGGGTTGGAAGGGCTGCAGGAATTGTCTCTGTGGGATGTTGTCCCATAAAATATGTCACTCTGGAACATACTGGTTTTACCTGAGGCATCGCTGAGCTCCTGGTGCTCACAAACACCTGAGTCTTGCTCTCAGGCTCCATGATCCAGAGATAAGATTGGATTAGCCGAAGAAGGAACTTTGACCTGGATTTAGGATTTAGTTGAATATCCCCCAAATCTTCTTTACCTTAATCCACCTCGTGGCAAAGCTCTGGAGCCAGTCAGAGGTGCAGGGGGAGCTCTGAGGGGACGGGGAACAGCTGTGGGGGGGGCCCCATCCCGACCTCAGGCACGGCATGATGGGCTTGGAATCCTGGAAGGGACCATCCGGGGGTCAGCTGGGACAGCCTCCCTGCTTGAACAGGGAGGGTTCCCTGGAAAGGGAAGGGGGGAAAGGGAAATGGGGAAAAAGAAAGGAAGTGAGGAAAGGGAAGTGGGGAATGTGAAACAGGGAAAAAGGAAAAGAAGTGGGGAAAGAGGAAAGAAAGTGGTGAGAGAGAAGATGGAGAAAAAGTAAGAGAAGTGGAGAGAAAGGAAAGAAATTGGGGAAAGGGTGGAGGGGAGAAGGAAAGGAAGTGGGGAAAAGAATGTGGGGAGAGGGAAGTGGAGAAAAAGGAAAGGAACTGGGGAAAGGGAAGAAAGTGGGGAGAGGGAAGTGAGGAAAAAGGGACTGACCCCTGCCCTGAGCTGCACTGCCCTCCATGGCAGATGGGAATGGGATTCAAAATCCACACGTGCACCCAGGGAAACCCCTCTGCCTCGGTTCTGTGGCTCAGCTGCTCATTTCTGAGGCTGTGAATAAACATACCCAAAATATTTCATATTCAGCAGAGGCAGCTGTAGGATCTTGGGTTTCCAAAATACCCTGGGCTTTGGTGGGGCTGGATCCTTCATGTCCTCCAAGCAGTGCCAGAGCTGCCCAGCCTCACATCCTCCAGGGGAAGCAGGAGGAGGCTCCGTGGTTTTCCTGCTCCGGTTGGGATGCAGCAGCTGGGAAGGAGGAGAATTGCTGTGACGTGATGTGAGAGTCATGGAGAGCAGCTCAGGAGCCAAGAGGGAGGGCAAAGAGCAGGAGTACTCAGCCTCTAAGAACATATATTCAAGGAAAAATCTCCAGAGCATCTGCTCAGGACGTTGGGAGTTTTCTGTCTGAAAGCCATTCCAAAATAATCAATTTCCTCTTTTAATGCAAGTTACAGTTGCATTTTGCATGATTTAAACATTCAAAAAAGGCTTTTTGTCTTTTTTTCCTCATCTGGAAGGAAATGGTGTCCCTGCAGCAGGAGGCACCTGCAGCCACAGCCCCAGCCTCAGCTGTGGACTCTCCCCAGCCATAGGAAAGGCATCATTCCTCCTTGGCATTCCTGGGATTGTGTTACCCTGTAGTAACTCACCTACAACCAGCAAACAATAAATCCTCACACAGTTGGTTGAGAAATCTGGGCTAACGAGGTCTGGAAGTAGATTATTGAATCCAAATGGCTCCACAGCCCAGGCCTGTCTTACTCACTAAACAGCAAAATTAACAATATTTCAGGGCATGATAAAGTGCAGCACTGCAAAATCTGCTCCCCAAGTGCTGCTTAAACACAACAAGAGCTGTTTCAGGGCAAAGAAATTTGGAGGAGGGGTTTGCTGCAAAAAAATCCTTTCAAAGGTGAATTTCAGGCACACTATAAGATACACTGAGCAGATATCATGCAGGACCATGGACCCTGAACATCCTTGGATGCTCCGAGGTGTCACCTTGTTGTCTCATGGCCAGGGAAAGGTGTGAGCTGTCCCCTCTCAGCCAGTGTCACCCTCAGGGAGCTGCTGCCTTCAGTGATTTATAGCAGAGCAGAGAGGAGCAGAAAGCCACTAAATCCTGACATTTGTCCCTCATCGTCTGATATTTGCACTGGCTTAGAGCTTTCTGTTTATCTCCATCTGTATCACTGAACAGGTACTTCAGCTGTTCAGCCTTTCCAAAAATAGTCCAGGTTCAGGTCAACACGAAGACAAGAGTATTTTGTCCTATGCTTTGAAGGGAATGAAGAATCAAGGCTGAAAACCCAGGGACTGTGTTGGCTCTGCCTTGCAGTGAAAATCCTTATTTGTCTTTGTTCATCTGCATCTATCCCATGTTTTAGTCACACAGAGAGAATCTGTTCCCTCAGCCTGGATGATTTTTTTAGAGGCTGAAGGTCTGCAAGAACCCAGTGCAGCCCCCAAAAAGCATCAGAAGTCCACTATCCCAGGTTGCTCCAAGCCCCATCCAACCTGGCCTTGGACACTTCCAGGGATGGGGCAACCACAGCTTCTCTGGGCAACCTGTGCCTGGGCCTCCCCACCCTCACAGGGAAGAATTCCTTCCAAATCTCTCATCTAACCCTGCTCTCTATCAGTTTGAAGACATTCCCCCTTGTCCTATCCCTATTTCTGGGAATCAGGTTCAATCGTGATGTTGTGACATTTGTACTGACAGAGTCATTTAATGGCTGATGCCAGTCCAGGATATTTTCCGTAGAAAAATCCATATTACAGGTCACTGACCATCGTGATGGATTTTCCCTCTGTAAGTCACTGCCTTGCTCAGCTCCTTTCCCTGAGCCACTGGCTCACACCTGGCCAAACCTCAGAGCACGTGAGTTACTTTAAATATCTGGAGCAATCCATCTAGTCCAGAAAACCCATAATTTTTAGCTTATATTCACAGGGCTGTACCTTAAATCAGTGGGACACTCAATCAATGGGATTTTTCCATGTGTAAGGACTCTGGGGCCAGAATTTAATATGGAAAGTCATGGGGGTTTCTCCTAAAGATGAAGTTTATAAAGATGAATATTACAGCATTGTTTTCAACCTTATTGACTGTGTCATGCTGTTATTGCCTCCAGGCATTTTTTTAGGAAACAAATAAACAGCAAGGATTTGTTGGTCTCAGCAATAACCTACAGTGGCAGCAAACTTAATCTGGTGTTAATTAGGCTTGTGGAAAACTAAATCAAGCATCAGAAACCACAAATGATTTTAGGCTCCCTCTAGCATAAACACAAAGGCTTGAGGATCCATAACATATTATTTTTGTTGACAGTTTTCCACTTTTCCCCTAATTTATTTCGTGTATCTGATAGGCTGCTCCTTGATTGCTTTTAGTTCTGTCTTCTTTTGGCCTCAGCGTGGCAGTTTGTTAATCCTTCCTATTTTTGTGTATTTAAGCAGGATTACAAACTTCAAATACATTGTGAAAGGAACCTGTATACAAGCTTTCAAAATCACTTAAGGGGGCCAATGACAGAAGTACCAGCCTTGCAAGGAAATACAGAACATTTCGGAAATCATCCCCCGTGTTTATTTATAAGCCATTTTTAATTACTCAGCAGGAGTGAATAAAAGAACTAGAAAATGGAGAGCGACAGAAGGGTTTGCATTAAGTTACAGCTCATGGAGAACAAGGGAGTGGTGGCTGGGCTTTCAAGTCTACAGAATTTTGAGGTGTAATTATGCCCTGTAGCTTTATTGACAATCTAATAAAACTAAACTGCAAACTCTATTGCAAATAGCAGAGGGATCTCTTGAAAGGCTCAAAGCTTCATCATTTTGGACAGCAGGAAGAATTTCCTCATGGAAAGGGTTGTCAGGCACTGGAAGGGGCTGCCCAGGGAGGTGGTGTAGTCCCCATCCCTGGAGGTGTCCAAGGAACGAATGGACGTGGCACTTAGTGCTCTGGGCTGGGGAACAAGGTGGGGATTGGGCACAGGGTGGACTGGATGATCTTGGAAGCTTTTTTCAACCTCAGCGATTCTGGGATTCTGTCATGGAGAAATAGCAGATATCTGCACTTGGGGAGCAGCAGGTGAAGACAACAGGGAGAAAACTCAGTGAAAGATGAATTTGGGGCTGAAAAGGTTGGGAAGGGCTGGTCAGGGATCACTGGGACACAGACCCAGAGGTAGGTGCTCACACTCCACCCTCAGTACCCACCTGAGGGTGCTGCACATGGCCCAACACTACTGCACCCATACACCTAGCTCCCTGCTATGGCTGCCCATGGGGATACCAGAAAAAGAGGAAATAACAACACTGTGCCAACTCTGAGATTGCAGAGAGTGAGGATTTGAGATGGACAAGAGGCAGGACTGTGGAGACAGGCAAGCCCAGGGACAAACATATTCCCCGCAGGGGTTCAAACTCTGGCAAGGAAACTGCAGGAGGTGGAAACAGCAGTCCAAGCCCTCCCAAATCTGTATGGAACAGGAACCACAAGGAACATGAGAACAGGAACGTGAGAGTGGGATTGCCAATAAAATGGAGCTGTTGGTGTTCTGGTCAGTGACCATCAGGCTGCTGAGCCAGAAGGTGATTGGGATTTCCTCAAGCTGCTTCTCAAGCTTCAGCCTTCAAAGTGATCCTTGCACTCATGGTGGGGATTTATTGCAGGGGCCACCCACCAAAAGCCCATCTTAACAAGAAGTTTTCTCCTGGGAAGGGCCACTGGAGTGGTTCTTCAAAATAAAACTAGGCATGGCAGTAATCCAGGGATTTCAGCAGCTCCCAGGTACTGGCTGGAGGCTCACTACAATTTGGTGGTGGTGTATCACCAAGACAGGGACACTGACAGTGGCAGAAGGCAACTTGAGCAAGGTCAGGGTGGTGGTTTTCCCCCGAAAGGAAAGACAGCCCTTTAGATATAAACTCTGCCCATTCTCATCATCAGAGTACTTTGGGAGTTGATCCCAGGGCCAAAGAGGTGGGGTAGGGCCATGACTTCTCGGTACATGTCAGAACATCCCTGGAACTGCATCCCTGGAGCCTCCACCGCTGCAGCATAACCCAGCAACAAACAGAATGAACGTGGTACACAGAATCACAGGAATTCAAGGATCAGTAAACAGGAAAAACACACAAGACTCATGAATAATTAATCACTAACAAATTAAACAGGAAAACACACATGAAAGAAACTCAACCCCACTTCTGAAAATCCCAGCTCAGCAGATGAAGAGAAAGAGCAGCACATTCCCAGCAAGCACAAGATGACACCACAAGACTTGTCCTGCCCAGGAAGGCACAGGATGGGAATCTCTTACAGTCAACAGTGGTTTATTCAACAGTTTGAACCCATTCTCATTCCTCAGCAGCAGAGCCAGAGGTCTACCTGTCTCAGGTGAGCTGATGTGTTTGGGGATAGCAGGAGCAAAGTTCTCTGTGCTCCACTGCATCTCCCTGGGATGGCCCTGCTGGGAGTCACCCCAGAACTTGTCACCTGTTTAGCTGCCTGGTTTCATTGATATTTATAAATACATGCTTGGTTGTAACTGGGAAGTGCCATTTAGAGCTTGGTCATTCCTTGCTCAATGAGTTTTTCCATGAGGCTGGAGGGGAATGACCAATGAGGCCAAGAGGAATCCTTGATTATCACCTCCCAGGACAGGCAACAGCTGCCCTCACACTATGGCTGCTTCTATGGCTTCCTCTGAGCCTTCTCTGAGTGCCCCCAGCATCACCTGGACCAGCTGCAGCTGGGATTCATCCATGCAAAATGGCCTCAAGTTGCACCAGAGGAGGTTTAGACTAGATATTAGGAAAAATTTCTCCATGGAAAAGGTTGCCCATCTCTGGAAGTATTCAAAAAACATGTGGATGTGCCACTTGAGGACATAGGTTAGTGGTGAACATGGTGGTGGGTATGGGTTAATGGTTCACTGGATGATCTCAAAGGTCTTTTCCAACCTAAAGGATTCTATGGTTCTATGTCTGATAGGACTAGATACCATGAGAGCAAAGAAACATCAGCATCAGAAATAAATGTTGGGAGTTAATTAAGCACCTTTAAAGGTTTTGAAGCAATAGGCCATATATTTTCAGAGCTGGGAACCCACCACAGACCTCCCTTTTCCCCAGTGTTTATTCTTCCTTGAGTTTCTGTAATGGAGCCATATTCAGAGTGGAAGCAATTCCAGGAATGGAACAAGATGTACAGCAATTGAAAGCTTTGTTATATGGACTTTGCAGTGTTTATATGGTTTACATTGTATGATTTCCCCGCAATTGTACTCCCTGGGCAAATGTGGGCACACCCTGTGTTGCCTGTTCCCTGCCTTCCCTGCTTTTCCCTCTGATTGGCTGAGGGGGATGCAGGTGAGAGAGAGCTACCATTGGTCCTTTCCATCCCCAACTCCTCCCCAGTTCCTCCCTCTCCTCTCGAGTTCCCATTCCCATTTATTCCCCTGGTTGTCTATCTCATGCTCTGCCCCATGTTCCAGTACTTTCCTCATCAAAGCTTATATAAGCTCCTGTACCCTCAATAAATCATGCATTGCACCCAGACCTGCACCTTGGTCGAACCCCTTTGTGTAGTGTTGCGATCCCTGACCTTGCCCCCACGGATCGTGGCAAGTTTCTATTCCCTTAAATGCTAATTTTGGCCTGCCTGAGAAAGAAAGGAGTGTTCATTTATTGGGACAAGATGATTTTCAAGCTGATTTGTATTAATTTTGGAAGTAAGATTTCATTTTTTTTTGTTCCAGTTTCTTTCCAGGAAAAACTGAAGTCATAGGAGAGCAAGCCATGCCTTGCCTGGTTTTGATCACTTGGCTTAGTGATCAGTACTGAGAAGCAAACTTCTCAAAAGTAAATATTTCCTATGAAGATCATTAAGGGTGCGACCGACATGTAAGGAATAGCAACAGGAAAATACTGCTTTAAACCCAATATGCTTCTGAATCACTACAATTACCCCCCTTGGACTGCAGTGGTTCTCCACGTGTTTAGCAAAGGCAGGAGCTGCTAAATTTTTGGATGAGCACAGAAAGACAGGAGGGTGCTCAGCTCACAACCATGCCAGAAGCTGTTATCAGTGAGATATCCAACATGAGGACCTAAGAAATTGTTTGGGAGATGATGCCTTGCTCCATGAATCATGAAAGAGAAACAATGATTTTTATGGAATCACAGAATCTCCGGATGGTTTGCGTTGGAAGGGATGTCAAAGCTCATCCACTCCACCTCCTGCCATGGGCAGGGACACTTTCCACTAGCCCAGGTTGCTCCAAGTCCCATCCAACTCGGCTTTGGACACTTCCAGGGATGGGGCAGCCACAGCTTCTCTGGGCAACCTGTGCCAGGGCCTCACTGCCTTCACAGCCAGCAATTCCTTCCCAATATCCCATCTAACCCTGCCCTCTGGCAGTGGGAAGTCATTCTCCCTTGTCCTGTTCCTTGTAAAAAATTTACTGGGATAAAACCAGCAGCTGGAACGGCCCAGTCCAGGAGCTGCTCCTTCACCATGCTGGAGCTCCCAGGGCTCCATGGCTGGCTGGGGTGGACAACAGGCAGGGAGCACCCATGAGTGCTGTCTCTCCTGCCCAGGACATCCTGCTGGAAGCTCGCCAGGGGGGAGCTGGAGGAAACAGATAAGGAGCAGCCATTCTCCTTTCACCCCGAGGGAAAGCCAAGGGAAAGCCAGGGCTTTATCTGGCCAAGGCAGGACCTCCTGTCCCACTGTGGGACTGATCACAGAGCTGGGGATGGTGGTTTTAGGTAAAGACATTGAGAGGCTAGAGAGTGTCCAGGAAAGGGAACGGAGCTGGGGAAGGGTCTGGAGCAGCAGGAGCAGCTGAGGGAGCTGGGGGGGCTCAGACTGGAGAAAAGGAGGCTCAGGGGGGACCTTCTGGCTCTGCAACTCCCTGACAGGAGAGGGGACCCGGGGTTTGTCGGGCTCTGCTCCCAGGGAACAAGGGACAGGAGGAGAGTGAACGGCCTCCAGGGGAAGGTGCCAGGGGAAGGTCAGATTGGACATCAGGAGGAATTTCTTCCTGGAAAGGGTGGTCAGACACTGGAGGGGGTTGCCCAGGGAGGTGGTGGAGTCCCCATCCCTGGAGGTGTCCAAGGAACGAATGGACGTGGCACTCAGTGCTCAGGGCTGGGGGACAAGGTGGGGATTTGGAACAGGTTGGACTAGGTCTTGGAGGTCTTTTCCAACCTTTATGATTCCATGATTCTATGATCTTTTTAATCAGAATTTCTTCTAACTTATCAAAAATTAGGTTACACCTTCCCCCTCATAAACTATCTTTTTAATTACAGTTTCTGCTGACAGATCAAAAGTCACTCATATCAATAATACCAATTTTTCTCTGCTTTGCATCATTGGTACAATTCCAAATGAAGGACTTCATGAAACTCAATGATTCCAAAACTGATGCCTGATCCTACCTTTTTGCAAGAGATTTTCCTACAAACACACAAAAGGACAAAGGTATTGGACAAAAACTCTCAGAAAATCGGGACACCCGGGATATTTCATAACTACCACAGCCCTGAATACTGCTCTAAGCTTTCAAGGATGTTAAATCAAACTTATCCTGTACCTGAGTGAGCAGAACCATGAGGTTATTACAGAAGAACCGATGGAAATTAAGGAAGAACAAATATTAAGGAAGAACAAATATTAGGAAGAACAAACATTCATTTCCCAATCAGTGTCTTTGTTTTACTTTGCCACAAGATGGAGCCTTGAGATTAAACCATTTGTCTGGGGTTTAGTTGTTATTTGAGAAAACTCGGCCACATTTACAGATACACATTGCATTTGCTCAGATGATTATCTGTGGGGTTTTTAGTGAATCATGGTTTTCATCATCTCTTATTAGTCAGATAAGAGAAAACTCTGAAGACGCTGTCAAAGTGAGTGTCACTGGCATGAGTCAGCAGAGGAAGATGTTGAACAACGGGGTTTTTCTTCTGCAAAAAGAAATCATACTCCACACCAGGTGACATTACCTGGGAGGGGGGAGATGGTAGAAGAGCACTTTGTGGGAAATCTGAGGCATGAATGGGGACAAAACAGGGATATTTCAGAGGCAGTACCTTTTTTTCCCCTTACTTACCTTCTGATTCAATTTTACTTTTGCAAAATCCCCTTTTTAAGTATTCCACAGTTATTTCTGAACTGCAGTAGAAAATTAGCATTGTAAATACTGTACTGAGTTCCAGCATTTGATATCAGCAGCAGAATTTCAGAGTCTGCCATTCCAGCATCCTCCTCCTGACCCTTGCCAACAGGCACTTCCACAAAATACAATGCCTGAGTATATAGATTTCACCTCTCTTTTATTTCACTTTTTGTTTCACACAGTACTTTTCTGGTGGGATGTTTTCTTTTTCTAGTTGAAATTATTGTGGAAAAACTGGGAGAAGTGAGGTTTGCATTTTTTGCTGAGAGTATTTGAGCTCTAGAAAAGTCTCTGAAAATGGGTTTTACAGGAAATAAACCTTAAATGTGTGTATTTATGCATTCCCCACTGCACGACTTCTTGGCATCCTCATCTCTCTGGCCTTCTGTCTCCTTTGGTGCATAGATCCCAAAGGAATGCTCCAGCTCATGGATCAACAGTCACCCTCCTGAATTTCACCCTTAGGATCACATTACGCGGGATATTGGGAAGAAGTTCTTCTCTGTGAGGATGGGGAGGCCCAGGCACAGGTTGCCCAGAGAAGCTGTGGATGCCCTTGGACCCCTGGAAGTGTCCAAGACAGGTTGGAGGGTGTTTGGAGCAACCTGGGATAGTGGAATGTGTCCCTGCCCGTGGCAACGGTTGGGAGTGGATGACTTTTAAGGTCCCTTCCAACCCAAACCATTCCGGGACTATCTGTAGGTCAGAGTGAGCAGCAAAGGCCTGAAACCCTGCCTGAGCAGAAAGAAGGAGGTGTTGGCTCAGCACATCCAGTGCCAAAGTCAACCCAATACTGGCTTTCAGCACTCCAAGCTTCCCAGCACTCAGGAACTCCTGTCCACACCCTTCAAGTAGAATTGTGGGCAAAAGACAGTTCAAGAGTCTGACGTGTGGCCAACAGCATCTTCCCAAGGGTTTGCATTTGAAATACCATCTCAGGGCAACTCTGCAAGCCACCTTTGTGACATAAACTAATTCTTGCCACAGATCCTCAAGAGTTCTGCAATGGCAGGTGCTGCTGCGGCACCACAACCTGAAGAAGTCTCCTTTCCCAACATTGAAATGCCAAGCACAAGCACTGGGAAAGGAAGGACGGAGTAAAAAAGTACTGGGAAAATAGCCAGCGTATCTATCCATGCAGCCACTCCACTTTTAAATAAACATCTGTTGTTCTTCATAGCTGGGAAGTCCCAT
>VZRE01012968.1:0-11378 GCA_013396775.1 Cephalopterus ornatus
TCCCATGATGATAAAGGAAAATGGAGAGATTTTTAACTCTGCTGGTCAGAGGTGAAGCCACACCTTTCCATTTTTCAAGTGCTGCATTATTAATCTGCAAAACAAAATTAAGCCATAACAGCCTTTTTGTAGATTTAGTTTCTCACCTTTGCATTGCAGAATTGATACTGGATAACAGTTTTTGGGTTTGGGTTTTTTTTCTTTGTTTGTTTTTTTGGCCCCCCCCCCCCCTTTTTTTTTTTTTTGGGGGGTTTTTTTTTTTTTTTTTTTTTTTTTTTTTTTTTTTTTTTTTTTTTTTTTTTTTTTTTTTTTTTTTTGTTGGTTTTTTTTGGTTGTTGTTTCGTTTTTGTTNTTTTCCTTTTTTTGTTGTTTAGTGGGGTTTTTTTGGGGGGGGTTTGGGTTTTGGGTTGGTTTTTTTTTAAGAACTTGTTCTTCTTTGCATGGTTCTGTTCTTTGACTGTTGAATGATTTAGCCATTGCACTGAAATTTGAGCTGTGTGCGTGTGAACTTAAAAATGCTGTTTAAACAGCTTAGATTGTTTTTTTAATGCATGATCACATGCATGTTTTATGTCCCACTCCCACTTTTTTTTTGGCTTTGCAAATTTTAATGGATTATGCCTGAAGAATAGTTTGGACATGTAATGTATGAAATACATTTGATAATGCCAGTGCATAGTATTTATTCAATTTGGTCAAAATTGCATGTGATAACTTGCTTTCAAATTACATTACTTTGGTAGCAAACACAAAATTCCTTCTCAGCTAATAACTCTGAAGTAAATCAGTTAATAGCCACTAAAAACACTTTAAAACCAAATTTTGAAAGGGAAAAAAACCCCAGCCTTTAGCAAGGTGGGATATTATTTTAGACCCAAATTTGCTTTAATGTTGAGTGTGTTTGAACTTTAAAGAAGAGTTTCAGAGAAATGACATTAAAAAGTAGCTTAACAGTTAGAATCTGGGTTTAATTTAACTTCTTAAATTTCAGAAAGCCCCTTTAACCAAATAAAACGACTCCACCTCACCTTGGATTAGCTTAGGATGCCACTTTTGTGCATATGTGCTTTAATAGGTATTTGTACAGATGTGAACTGATCTGGTATAACAGCAAGGAAGATAATTAATCAGGGCAGAAATAAACAGTACTGACAAAATAGTCTTTTGTATCAGTAAGTTCTTGTGGTATATTTTAAAGCAAATAAACCATATTCCTAATGCATAATAAAATGCAAAGATTTGCAGAAGCCATTTAGGGTGTAATGTGAGGTAAGAAAAGTTCTGAAACAGCATTAATATTTAAAATTGAACTATTGCATCATGGGATATATAAAAAGCATCTTAATTCTTGTGGTGTAGTCTTGACAGTTCTTGAATGTTGACTGAATGTTTATACTGGTAGAATTGTGAGTTTGTCTTTGTTACATTCCAGTGTTTCTGCCTCTTGGCATGCTAAAAGCACGGCTTACTTCATTTGCTCCTTACACACTGAAAAAAGTGCTGTTAGTGTGCTAAACTACAGAAATAGCCGCTGCTAAGTAATGGTGTAGATTTTCTACTTGAATATTTTTGTTGTAGGAACCTCAGGAGGTCAGTGTTTACTGTTTTTATATATGCCTTTTTCCTGTTTTGAGTTTCCCTTTTTGAAGGATTCTGAGAGTGAACAAAAGCTGCTGATCAACCTAAGTTGGTAACAGAAAGTGTATTTAAAATCCTTATAAATGCATCTTTTTGGCAGTTCTAAATTGCTGTTAAATTAGTCTTAAATGAAGTTCAATATTAAGGTTTTTTCATAACACGTTCAGGAAACCACTCATTTCATTTAGGGAAAAAGATTAGACTAGTTCATTATTTTAACCAGTGCAAGCAAAAATAATCAATTTTGTATTTTTTTTCCAAAGCTTGATTATTTTCTAAATCAGTGAATATGTATATATTTAAATTGTAAGAAGCTAATTCTTACATTTTGGTTTATTGCTCCTTGAAGCTTGTACTCAAAAGGTCACTTTTAGAAGAATGGGATAAAATTTGTAATCATTATAATTTTTAAAATTATGAAGTAGCATAAATTTTGTAATTAACAATATTGATACACACTGTGATTTTTTTTCTTTAGGACTTTTATGTTAGCATCAATCTTAATTACTTAAACTGCATATATTGTATAATAGTAAAATGTATATTTTAAAAATTCAAGTGGCTTTCCTCAAGCAAAACTCATTGCTACTTAGAAATATTCAAATACTAGCTTTATCTCAGGTGAATACTCTTGTACCCTTTTTGTTCAGAACACATGCTAATAAAAATGTGTCATAATTTTATCAGTTTACGTATTTCATTTAGGCAGCTCCTCTTGTCTTAAACTTACTCTAAATTAACCTTCTACTGTGGGACAATAATTACTTTTGCTTCACCTATATAATTCATATTGAATGTATTAACAGACAAGGTGCAAAAACATTCTTCCCTTGAGGAGAATGCATCCATATTCAAACAACTGAAATATTTCTTTAAAAAATGCTTTAAACACAACATTAAATTGGAAATCTTTTGTTTCAGATTTTGTCAAGGAAAGAAAGAACACTAACTGCTTCCATACTCTTTCCTGAGGATGACAGATGCATAAAGCTTTTATATAGGGTCTAAAGGGTGGCTTTTTATCTTAGATAAAGGTTAAGCTCTACAATGAAATGGCAAAACATCCTGCACCTCTCTCAGATAGATCCTGATGTAGTTTGCACACGTATTTGTTACATGTTACATAACCTCACCTTGAATGAATAAAGCTTGATCAGTTGCTGTGTATTTCACTCACCTATGCATTCTCCAGGATGACTTGCATCCATCAGTCTTCTAGGTATTCTTCTCCAATAGAAACTGGGTTTTGTCTGCCACTGATGCTTGCTCTTTGCACTTAATGGTTGGAGCAAGCCAGTTTTATTTTATTATTTTAAATGGGGAACTAAGGCAAGTACTCTTCTTTGCTTGCCTTGTATATTCTGCTAAAATAGCGATACTCACTCACTTGAATGTACTTACATGAGGGAAGTTTGAAATGGCTCTGTAAGATAAATCCCTGTGTGGTGTTAACAGTATGCTTTAAGTAAGCCAAATCCACATCTCAAAGAATTCAGCACTTACAGTATAGTATATTTTTTTCTATAAACTGGTTCTGTTGTACTACTTTCGGTTCAGGTATCTATTTCCTTACTTTGCGTGAGCAACTAAATAAGAAGGCTTGGGTGTTTTTTGTGAGGACAGCAATGAGAAAAAAAGTTCGGTATAAGGAGGTTTATTTGCCTGTTGAAGTCTGCAGTGTATTATTTTTCATGAACAGAGGTAATTATGTTGTACATTGTCTTGACTTAATAATACTAGACACTTCTAAAATTTTAAATTGGATGAAGTTCACTATATAGTTTTAAATGAAAGATGACTGGATCTTTCTGCTGACAACTTAGGTTGTATAAGTTTTGCTTGAAAGCTTTAAATCTGATGTTTCTGTATCTGCCACAATGTTGGAATGTTTCCTTCAAACATATCCTCCTGCAACCTCTCAAACTGTACTAAATTGAGTGATATTTCTTGAAGTCTGCCTATTTGCTAACAGAACTTCATTTTAAATAGAATATTGTTTTAATTTTTGATAAGCTGTTGAATTTTAGAGTTTTTGGGGCCACCAAATATTTTGGATCATACAGAGAATATATATTGTACTGTAGTAATTTTGTATCTACATTTGTATGATGTGACATAATAGATGTGAATGTTAATCACTGCTTGACTATGTTAATAAAGTTGTTTAAATATAGATGTTGCATTCCAATTTTTAATGAATTATTAAATTTATTGTTCAATTATGTTTTGCCTGACCTGGTAGTGCACTGTTGTGATTCACACATGTAAGTATTAGGGTTTCTGGAATAAGGATTTTCATTTTATATGAAAGAAAATGATTTTTTGATTAGTTTAGTTTAGATGCTTCATGCTGCTTGAGGGCAGATGAATGTAGAAAAAATGAAGTGTTAGGTGACTTAAAATGAGAGCCTGTTCAATGATATCTGGTAGCTGCTTTACTACTGAGAAATGTTGCATTGACTACGTTTTTTGTAACAGTTGATACTTGCTAAGTTTCCAAATGGAAAAGGGAAGAAAATTTGTTTTCATTCCTTGTTTTAACAATAATGTGGATTATAAAAAAATGAGTAAACTAGAAATAAATTCAAGCTGTTCAAGAACTTGACCCAAAATTTACACTGGTCTTAGTCTAATTTTATCTAGCTTTCATAGGACCATGATAGTACAAACTATTTAAAGAGCTGCCCTTCCAGAACTTCTGATACAAGAGTCTCTAAAATGACAATATAAAAGCAAAAGTTTCATTCAGTCCACCCATGTTGATTTGAACATTTCATGTTCAGATATTTAAAAGCTGGTCAATAGCATTTAGACATCTTAAAACAATTACACGTGTCTAGCACGGATTGCTTCTATAGTGTAATGATTAAGTTCAATTAAATGCGTTGATAAAACTGACTTTAAAAAAAAAATTTAAAGTAGAAACTAATTGCTGCATACTCGGCTTAAACTCTGCTTAACAAAGGACATAGATTTCTGCCTCCAGAAACAGGAGAAGGCCAGGGAACAGCAGCATAGAGACCAAGTTGATCAGCAGAGATACCAGTTCCAGGTGGCTATGTGGGAGGGGACGAGGAGAAGTTCTGTGTTCTTTCAAGTAGCTGTCCCCACTCCCCTTATGTTCTGGGGTACCTGTGATAGAACATCCTGCTCTCAGTCAGCAGTTTGGTTCAAGTCTCCTACTACCAGCTCAGAGCCACATCTAAGATGGGGCCTCTTTGACTTTGAGGTTAATTACTACCTGTATTTACAAACAAGAGAAGAGTAAGTAGTAGCATCTTAAGTGAAATGAAAGTTACTGCAAAGTTTGTGGTCAGATTGGGACAGTGTTAAGGATTGAACTTGCACTGTATATCATGTTATTTATAAAAAAAAATTTAAAAAAAATCTAAAGTTGTACTTGAATAAAAAACCATTTCAGTAGGAATATTGCATGTATAAAATATTCAGAGAGTACTTGTTGGTAGCTGTTGTTATCCCAGAATGACTCACAGTGAAACACACTGCTTACATAAAGGAATGGTCTTTCACAGGCATTTACCCTTGTTTTGCACAAAATAAGCAGTACAGACTACTGAAACCTCCCAAAAGACACCCAAATATTAATCAGTTCAGTTTAAGGAAAATGGATGGAATTATGCTGCACATACACTAATGTGTAAGTGATGATTCCATATAAGGAATTATTTTTGAATCACAGTTTTTCAGACGGTTGTTGTGACATCAGTCCTTTGTTTGACAGACTTCAGTTTGAATCGAAAAAATGAAAATTGAGCTTCATATATACTTACATATGTATGTGTGTGTGTAGCGTCAGGTATATTCTTTTTTCAAGTCTTTATAATTTAAAAGTGTAAACCTATAATAGGTAATAAATGTATAATAAAAAAGTGGAAATAAAGCATGTTGAACTGTTTTACTGAGAGTTTTACCCATTTTTCCTTTTCTTATTGCCCCTTGGCTAAGTGGATGATCATAAATTTCCTGTATTAAATATACAGGGGAACTTGAAATCTTGCCATGTTTACAGCATACAGATTAACTTGGATGCGTAACTACTGCAGTGGTACTATAACATACCAATTTTTTAAAATTTTTCATTATTTCTCTTTGCACTTTCAGTGGTTAATACAAATAGGAAATAGAATTTTATCTCTGTGGTAAAGGACACAATGAAAAGCAATGTTAATTTATCACTCCTTTTACCTTGAGATTCTTCTCAGGGAATGTCCTAAGAGGGTAGGGTATATTTAATTTACAGTTTTCTGAAGCTGTCTTTCAGCTTTGCATTTATGTTGACTTGTTGAGAGGATATAGACATAGATCTTACAGATACAGAAATGGAAGGGTTTGTAGTTTCAAAACTCAAAACATTGTGAATGATACCATAAAAAAAAGAGGGATTTTCCTTTCAAACTAAAACAACAACCCCCTCTAAAAAAGTTTCACAGCTGAATTTTAAGGTGGTATTTTTCTTTCTAAAACCAGATCTTGACACAAGGCATCTTTCAGTGTCTTCTTTTAATATCATCTCAAAAGAAAAGTTTGAATCATCTTACATGGTGGGGGGTTTTTTCTCCTCAATGTATTGATGGTCATTGTTTTCCATATACATTTTTCATTGTGAAATGTGTATGCTCAAATAAACATTTTGGAACCATGTATGTATATATGTACACCTTTTCCTTCTAGCTTTGGAAGATCAGATGAATCACATGACAAACTAAGAATTCAAGTATTCATTTTTTAAAATACTTTACATACAATAACATCAAGCAGTAAGATAGTTGCATCACTTTCTCCAGAACTCTGCCATAGGAATATGTAGCTAATTTTAGTTTTGCTTATCTCCGTCCTCCTTGTCGAAGGCCTTGCACACCAAAACTCTTTTCAACATTGGCCAAAACCAGATGGAAGCTAGCTGGAACCTCAGACCACAGCTCTCATTGCGTTGCAAGCAATTCAGTCATGCAAGTAACTGCTTTTCAGTCCGTAAAAGGGCAGTGTTTAACACAAATAATCGCCTGATGTAACAACTCAAAGTTTTGGTCTTCTAATTAACAACCATATGCATCTTGGCTACTTTTATTTCTCAAAAAAATAAAGCTCAAACCTCAGTGTCCTCTGTGTGTGGAGACAGGAGGCCTTCTAAATCATTACTGATACAGGTCTGCACATCTTCAGAAGCAATTAGGCTTTAAGAGTTTTATCGAGGTGATAAGGACACCAAAGTTCACGTTTCTTCCAGTTGCTAAAGCTGCCATTAGTATGCCACTAGTATGTCGATCTGTGGATGTGAAGAATCAAAGGTAAGAATCAATTTGACATAGTATGACTTTTGCCCAAATGCAAGTCATTCACTGACCATCCTGTTCATCCTGACATTCTGATTTTTAATGTGCAAGGTACTAGTTAAGTACCTGCATAACCAAATTATTTTACCTCTTTAACAGTATTTCAATAGGTGCTTTTTACCTAGACAGCTAAAATATCTGTCCAGACCAATACCTTTATTTTTCATTATTTCATTTACTACCTTGCATAAACTCAATCTCAAGTATTTGCCCTTCTTTTTGTTAGTACAGTAATACTTACAAGCTGCCTGCGGTTTATGAAGGACACCAGCATCATCTGTTCTTATACTGTGCTGTACAGGAGTACGTTCCTGAGGTACCACATAATCTTTTTAGTTTGGCTTCAAATCCTTCTACCACAAATTACCTGTTGTGTTGTATATTATAACCAGAGTGGAGAAGATCTTTGTGATGTGAATGCCATCTTGCTTGTGTACTAGGTACTGTGGGGCACTTTGGTACTAAATGGCTATACAGTCAGAACTTGCTCTTCTAAACACTTCATATTCCTTTGAATTTAAATGTTCTAAATGCTTCAGGTTTTGCTGTTTTGGTTTGTTTTTTTTTTTTTCGTTTAGGTTATTTTTACTTGTTGACTGCAAGTAAACTGCTCCAAGTTCATTGATTGGCATACTTGCAGTTAAGTACATAAAGCATGTACGCAATGTTAAATATATTGATACACCAATTGATACAACTAACCATTGAATGTATTCTTGAGAGTATAGCAGCATGATAATTTATGATGTTTCACAGATTATTCTGAGTTGGAATGAACCCACAAGGATCATTGAGTCCAACTCTTTAAGTGAATGGCCCTTACAGGGATTGAAGCCCCCACCTTCATGTTAATTAGCACCATGTTCTAACTGAGATAATCTCAGGGTCATGTTATTTCCCCATCCTACACAGAATATAGATTAAAAAACTCAATATGGGGTTTCCATAGTAATGCACCTCCTGAGTATATTAGAAATCTCCCAGAATTTTTCATGCAGGGCTGAAATGTGACAAGAAGTCAAAATGGAATCTACAAACACTAAACTATTCCAGTTTGTCATTATTCATGTTTACTAGTGCTTTCTGATCCTTCCATTTGACTGAAGGTTGGTTTGGTGAAACATGTTTTTGGTAGCAACGGAGCAGAAGGGTAAAAAAGGTGGAAGATTAGCACCAAATGACTCACTGTGAAACAATGCTGCTAGGTTCATAATTTAAGTAATTGAATTAATGAATGGGATGTGATCAAGCCTGGTGTCCAGATCAACAGAAGTGTGCATTTAAGTATACAGTGAGTCAGATGGTGCAGCCTAATGGAATACATCATTCAGGGATGTTGAAAACTGTCATTAAAACTTGCTGTAAATCTTCAACAGAACACATACATCATTCCTAACTTTGAAATAACTTAAATTAGGTATTGCACCGAGTTGAAAGGAATTCAGTCTATCTCTTACTGTAATAACGTGGCTATAACTCTGTGCACAATTTTTAATCTTAAGCTTAGAAACTACATTAGAGACACCCATCCTACCCAAAAGTGTAATGTAGGCCATAATCTCACCAGTGTTCTCTCATCAGACCACAATTTCAGTTTGTGCACATATTTCAGAAAGGGGCCTAGCCTAGCCTTAAGACAATCTTGTCTGGGAGAACTCCCTTTAAATAAATTATTTCAAGTTAGCTGTATTTGCTGCTAACTTTATAACCTCTTTCTCCTAGACAGACTTTCTTCCTAAACCTTACCAGCTCTAACGTTCTACCTATGGGATTTCATTACACTTCCTGTACAGAAAGGCTGCAATAAATGTCTAGTAATGAAGGCAATGTGTAGGTCATAAGCAAGTGAATTATTAAACTTCTGGGTAATGTCTGCAGGTATTCAGGTACATTTGCTTGGTTAGAACATAATGGTGGTGTTTTTTTAAATCCTACAAGGTAACCTGGCATTACTTACCAAATTTAAATGACTCTTGGAAGGGATTTAGCTAACAATTCTCCCTTTAATCGTCTTTTTTTTCACCACCACACTGGTAAACAAGTCTGGCTTTTCATATCCTGCTGCTGCTTGTAATGTTCTGAACATACCTCAATTGGCAGTAAAAATTTCTGTTTAGCTAGCAAAGACGATAAAGAAAGAAAATGCATATCCTCAATCTAGTAAATGAAATAAATATGTTATATAAAATGGTTCCACCTCCATCTGCTTCTTCAGATCCTCTTTAAAAATAAAGTGCAGTGTTAGAGTATTTATTGTACTTGAATCAGTTTCTCTTTTTTAATTTATGTCAAATGGCTTAGACATAGAGCAAGTTAACTTAGTTACTATAGGTAAAAATAAAGTATACAATCTTTATTTTTGTTGAAAATAAGTTAATATTAACACTTAAAAACAAGAAGCTGGAAATATGGGAGGATGGATAAATTGGGATGCAGATAGCAAACCACAATCAGGAATGATTTTCTGAAAGAATAATTCTAATCTAGATATCTCCTTTCACATGTATGCAACCCACATTAATGCCAAATGTATAATACTTTTTCAAAAACTAGGATTATATTCATAAAATATAACTAGTTAACTAGTGGAGCTAAGAAGCCTCTTTAGTTCTTCATACCCTTCCTGTGAGGTTTGTTGTTGTGGCTCTTTAAACCTGACTCTCCTTCTCATCATATCATAGTATCTGTTCCTTGGAAAGGTTTATTTCTAGCTTCTATGGAATAGAAATCTTCAGCTCTGATCATGCAGCTTTTATCTCACTGTTTGCCCTAGAGCACATCCTTACAGATCACAGTGCACACTGCAAAATGTACTATAATCATATCTTTTTTCAGATCATAATGAAGACTGCTTGCTTCTATCAAGTAAACAGATGCATAAAGGAGTTTTCCTTAAATGTAGTCCTACAGCACGTTATTACTGTTTAAAATTACAGTACATATGTACTACTCTTAACAAAAGAGAGAGATCGAGATCTAACAGTCTTGGGACTTCAAAAGAAATTTGTACTATGAAAAGGATCCAGAAGTTTTCTCTGTCATGGCTTTGGCAACTTAGCAAGCTTTGCATATACTGGAACTTTGGGAGAACATTGCTAGAAAGAAAGGAACTTCTAAACTCACCTTGGAGCTACAGGACGTGATGGACTAGAGATACAGTCATTCACTAATAATTGCAATACCAGTTCAGAATTATATTGTTCATCTTCCATGAAAGTATCTTTGGTAAAAGCAGATGAAATTCTATAGCTCTCTAAAGTTCTGAACTACATTTTTCCTAACTATTTTCTTTTATGGAAGAAAATACTCAGCATAAATTTGATACAAGTTTGCTTAATTCATCAGGTTCTTAAGGATGACTTCCATGTTCTAATCTGTCCCTTACCTAATAAGTTACCGAACAAAGTACAAAAAACAACAGTATTAAGGTGAAGGCAGGTGAGGCTTTTCAAACCAGAAATAATAGGGTTTCTGTCGGGGAAGGGAGCCCCTTGAACACCCAATGAAGAATTTCAGCATCTTACTTTTTGTATCTTGGATAAAACTTTGTGCTGACATAACCATAGATCAAGTTGGAACAAACCAGGTTTGCGCCGGACAATGAGCTGCAGCCCCTCGTATTGCTGCTTAGACCTGGCCCTCTAATTTTAGTCAATAATGAAACCCTAACTGCAGTCATGGGCAGTGAATCATCTCATTAAGGTAGAACAGGAACTCTTTGGGGTCCCAGAAAGAGCCCAGTGGTGCTGACTCTGGCAGAAAGAGTATATATACACACTGAAAAGCAGTGTACAGGTACAGACTGGCCACAGGTGGCACTTGAGTGGCTCCATGTTCTGTACCAACAACTGGCATCACCTCTGCCCTGCTGGCCAAAAATCTACCCCGAATCAATGACAGGTCTGGAAACTGAACTGTCATTGAAGAAGATGAAGGTCTAAATCAAAGAGTTTCTCCAGACACTTAGGCTTTAGATAAGGTGCACCTGTCCTCGCAGCATGCGACTGGAAGTGTAAAATCGTGTGGGAGGATGCAGTTAGGAGGGTACACTATGCTTTATCAGTAACATTCCCTGAAGGACTAGTCATCATCACCTTCTTTGAATGACCTTACCCTTCTTGGCTGGAACAAGGCTTGGCTGTGAAGCCACTTGACTGAATCACAGCATATTCTGAGTTGAAAAGGATCAACAAGGATCACGAAGTTCAACTCTTATCCCTGAAAAGGACATCCCCAAGAATCACATCATGTGCCTGAGAGCATTGTTCAAAAGCTTCTTGAACTCTGTCAGGCTCGGTGCCGTCACCATTTCCCCGGGGAGCCTGCTCCAGTGCCCAACCACCCTCCGGGTGAAGAACCTTCAAACAGGAGAGTCTCCTCTCCTCC
>VZRE01012968.1:11920-25915 GCA_013396775.1 Cephalopterus ornatus
AGACGGCGGGAAGAGGGGGGGAGATGGGTGGGGGTGGGATGGGATGGAATGGGATGGGTGGTCGCCGCGGGGCGCTGGGCCGAGGGACGCGCTAACGCGACGCTGTGCTCCGGGGTCTGTCTGCGGCGGTGCCGGGGTGTGCCCTGGGCTGCCGCGGTCTCCGCTGTGACGGGGAACAGCACTGGCTCTAGCAGCTTCGCGTTTGTGCCGTGCCAAGGCAGAGCCGCCCCTCGGCGCTCCGCGCTTGTAGACCCGTAGCTCCCTTTTCCCATGAGGAGCTACAGCCCGAGCACCATCCGTCCAGGGAAACAACAAGCTTTCCAGTTGGCTTCGGACACGCGATGTTATAAGTCATCTCTGCGGAGATATGTGTGTTTTTAAGGGGGTAGATATACATCGATGAAGAGCTAAACTATGAGGTTGGATTAGTATAGGGTTTCTTGTGAAATGCAACTAGTTTTCATTGTGACCACTGGTAGTTTGAAACATTAAAGTGTTCTTGTAATCACCGCGCTGTTTACAAAGTTGCTACTTCTTTACGTGTTTATTTTTTTTATGTGCCTCTCTACCGACTAATAAGGGAAGCATAAAAATTGTTATTTGTTGAGACTGAAGTGACAGAAAAATGTCTTTTACATGTTTGCTTTTTGAGTGTAAGCAACAGTTATACTTAAAGTTTAGGGGAAACTAATTTCACAATTGTAATACTCTATTCTTGAATATAGGGCATAGTTCAAGTTCATGTTTTGTTTGCGGCTTTGTATTTAGTTTTGACTCCTTAAGTTTTGCTCTCAACATACCATTAAAATTTAATGAAACAAGATATTAGATTTGTTCTCTTAGTATACAAATCTGTTTAATTTGAAGTCTCAGTGTGGGATATTAGTATTAAACTAACGTGAAAAATTTTTTGTCTTTCCTAAAAATAAGATTAAAATTTGTATGAAAAGATGCATTTTCATTGGAAAAGTTACTATCTCTGCCTCAGATCAAAGTAAAATAGGAGTTGGTTATTCAGTTATCTCAACTGAAATCAAACACTTTTCTGTTAAGCTATGTTAAATACTATGTACGTTCATTTAACTATTTTTCTGATCAGTTGTGTTTTATTTTGTTAATTAGTCAGTAATTTTGTTAAATCGTTGAAGGCAGTGGGCCATTCTGTTTCCCTGTCTGTGTCTTCACAAATACTATTGGCAAATATGAGGTAGTAGACATCTACCCAAAATTCCCATTCTCTCTTTCTGCTCTACAAAGTCTCTGTCTTTTAGCTCTGTTAGTATAACTCCTACTGTGGGTCATCAATGAGTGCCAGGAGAAGGGGGATTTCTCCTGTTACTGCAGATTTTTCTCTTGCTTCCAAAAATGATACAAGGTAGAACAAGAAGTTTGTTCTTCTTGTTTTTATTGCAGTGACAACAAAGACATTAGACAGGATCTTAACTTGCAAAACTTAACCAAGAAACTTTTGTAATACTTGGGCAGGGTTTTCTTTTGTGTAGAAGCAAAATTGAAAGGAACAGGTAATATTCCTTCTGTACTCTTGTGGGTAAGTGCGTTTAAAGATTAATTGTAGTGATGGATTTGTAAAGTCTTAAAGTATGGAGTTTCTATATATCAGCAGGACTGGGCGTAAATTAGAGGTTTGTGCATTTTGAATCATAAACCTTCTCCATTTCTACTAACTTTTCAGAAGAGGCTATTGTTCAGTGTTGCTACTGTTGTGCTTTGAAAAACTTGTGACACAGTCTATATAGGCTTTGAATTGTGGTGAGAAAGTTAAGATGGAAATTAGAATGTTAGAATGCACTGAATGCATAATGACTAAAAATTCTAGATGATTAAAATGAAGAGAAATGTGTAAGGGAAAGGAACGTGGTAGTGTGTAGAACTTACGAAGAATTGTCTTCTGTTTCTTGCTTTTGCCTTGCCCTTCTAAGTAACACCAGGAAAAATATTTTCATCACCTATGAAATAGAATAATTAGGCTTTTTAAAGTACTGATGTGAAAATGAATCCAAAACATAATTAATATTTGACATGCATGCTGTCAGCAGTCTGCAGCTGAAATTGTTCATTGGAAATGGAAGTCTGGATCTTGATTGTATGGTGCTTTCCCTTGATTTGGTGGTTTGCTGTAACTGAAAGGAAAGGACATCAGAGACTTGACTGTCTTAACTGATTTCCTTAGAAAAGGAGAGGGACAAATATGTGAATGTATCAATTCCTTACATAGTATTTAAGCTGTTTTCTTGCTAAAAGTACATGTGTAAACAAAACAAATCTTACCTTCTTTGTTGTAACAGTCTTGAAGCTTATCATGAGGTTTTCCTCTTGCTCTGCTTTCAAAAGTGTCTGAATAGTTGCACTTTTGTTGTTGTTGTTGTTGTTAGAGGATGTAAGAAAATTGGATGTTTTATGGGCCTGCCATCTCTTGGCAAGAGGTCTTGGTAAGAGGTTCTTGACAGATAAGACTGTTTTCAGGATTTATACTCCGAAGGACAGAGGCCTGTACTGTCACTTGAAAAATTTTACTATCACTTGAAAAACGCAGGAGTCTGCTACAGGAGCACGGCACTCTAGAGCAGCAGTTTTCAAAGTCAGGAGGGTATTTTTGGGTATCAAAAGTTATGAACTAGTAGTACAGGCTATAAATGGCTTTGATTCTTATGACTGAGTTTTAGGCATTCAAGTCACGTGGCCAAACATTCCCAACTCCTAATTAGGATGTTGTCATAAAACATTGTGTGCTTGCTGCTATGTGTGTGCTGCATCAAAACAATATTGTAATTTAAAGGTAACACTATTATAAGCTGTTTCCATTAAACATAGCTGCATTTTGTCACTCTGAGTACACTCATACTGATACTGTAGGATAGAAAGTGTTTATCATTGACTTACTGTTTTCTTAACAGCAGTTTTGACATTGTATTTAAACTGACTGATGCAGATGATGCTTTTGACATAGTTTAATAGAATTACTATTAACAAGTCAGAAAAATAAGCCCCTTCCAAACCAGTCAGTGTTTGTTTATGAATCGTTTAAAATTAATTTGATTAAACTGTTGGAAGTTCTATGTATAGTTGAAATTGGTTTCTGTATAATTCTGTACTTCGTAACTGTGGAAGTTCTGGGACATAAATATGTATGTTCACATTGGCTTTGATGAATTTCTTTTATTTTTTCAATTGGTTGTGTTACTCAAACTTTTAAGAACGGCTATGTGGAGGATTTGGGTTTTTTCAGGAGCTTTTGTAACGTGTAAGGGCTGGCAGTGTCTAGATTTAATAATCTTAGCTTTGCAAGGAGACTTGCTCTGTTAAGTGTAAAATGTGTTTTCCGATGAACTTGTGTGAGTATATGAGTGACGCTGAGACTTATCATGCTGACATCTGTAGTTCCATTCGTGTGTTTACACAGCATTAGTCTTCTGCTTGGCATTCAGCTGGATGCTCTGCTTCAGGAGAGCTGTTGTGCAATATTTGCTTAGTCGCCTCCCTCTGCGTGTGTGCATCTAGCACAAGTTGCCAGTTTCCATCGATTTGTTAGAAAATATTTTTTGTTATCTGTATATAGAGGAAAATATCTGTCCTTCCTCATATGTGTACAGCTTCTCTGGAGCTGATCTTTATTTAATATGTTGAAGCTGGAAGAAGGAAATTGAAATTGCCAGGTTGCTTTTGTGTTCAATCTTCTCAAAACTTCCAGAACTAAAGAAGATATGTTGCCTCTGTAAGCATCAGGTGACTGGGTTTTTTCCGCATATTTCAGGTTTTTTACAGCTTTTTCAAACGCTCACAAATTGAAATTTACTGATAGATAGCTTTCAGAAATGTAACATACGTAAGATTAAAAACAGGAATGTTTTCTTGTATGCAGGGCCCAATGAATCATTATCTAGGTAGAAAGCATGAAACACATGTTACTGATTTGAAACTGCAACAAAAGTAACAGTCTAAAAAAAATAACATCAGTGTTTTTCAGAGTATCTAAAATGAGTTTACATATCCCTGAATTCAGTATCTGATCAGTGATGGGAATTTTAGGGTCGCCCTCATAGAAACATGTTTGTACTGGGTAAATAGAAAGTGCTTTAACAGAATATAAGCTTTTTACACTAATAGATGTTAATGTTGAACAGTTTTGATCCAGAGGAGATAGTGCTTGCAGTCAATTTGATTGGAAACATAGGAAATAAATGCTACTGCAGATTGCCCAGAAATTTATGGCTACTTTACTAAATGTAGGTCCTAAATTCAGAATCACTTTTGTTGCAACAAACAAACATATTCTTAAAATTTTTAAAATTATTTCAAGTAGTTCAGTGGAACACAGTTCCTGTAGTCTGTTTCCTGTTATGCACGAGCCATGGAAATGCTGATTTCTGAGTTCACATTTGCTGACAGGGCTACTTTCATTTCCATGAGGAAATCATTGCAACTAGTTCTTGATGAAGGGAAATGGAAGGACTGTTTGCCCTTGCTTTCTGTGACTTTAATATGTTTTGTGTGCAAAGTTGGTCAGTAATGCTTCATTGTAGGCTTATTTAATTGAAGTGTTTACTTGTATTTGAAATCCTGTTTCCTTCTACAGACTGCTGTCAGGGGACACCTGTGCTGTAGATACAAAAGAGCTTTCTTACAGCAGGATATAATAGGAAACATCAGCAAGAACATCAACTTCCGAAGAGAGTTTTGTTATCTCTGAGGAAGAAGGACAAATCTGCTAATGAACTTCAAAATAATTAAATGTTGCCTATAGGGAGAGGCAACCACTTATTTTGCATTCTCATACACAGTTTTGCAGTTGTTTTCTGTTGAGTAATGACAGGATCATCCTTAACAGATGGTGGTTTACCTGCAAAATGACACTCAGAATGGTCTGTCCAACTGATCTGGAAGTCTGTTACATAGAACCTGATGTTATACATGACAACAGACGATTCTCTTTCTTCAATATGCAACTTGTAGAAGAGTCTGCATCTGACTTCACTGGCCATCTCTTATAGCAGTTGATTGTAATTGCTTCTGAATGGGAGTGGAAGGTTTCACTAGTTCCTTCTGCTATGTGCTGAATTAATTTATTTCTAAGTAGGCTGGTACTGGTCTTTTAGTGACCACAGCTGTACTGTTGCCACTAGGAAGGAGCAGATGGAAACACCCAGTGAAGAAAAAGTGTGTAGACACACAATTTCCATGTACAGAATTCTATGCAGTATGTGTGGGGCAGGGACGTGTTGAGCAAAAACAACCAAAACACAAACAGTGTTTATGGCCTGTGTGTATGCAAGAGGATACATATTTGGCTTTTGCAAATTGAACAACTTATCCTCTTAGGCACCACATACACAATATAAATGTTAAATACAAAATATCTCTAATTGCCGCTCTTCAGAAACAAAACTACTGAATGGAGAAATTGTGGATAGGTTGTATAGCTTGTCCTAAAGCAGAAAAACGTCTGCTCTCTGCACTGAGATACTGTTCTTAATTTGGCTTAGGTACGCAAATGTCTCCAAACATGAGTAAAATTGTCATCAGGTAAGTCATCAGAACTATTGATCATGTAAAGAGTTTTGAAGTCTAGATGTTTATGCTTTTAGGTAGAGCCTGATATTGGTAAGATAGTTCGTACTTCACATTATATTTACAAGTGAAGCCGTGTCTTTTAGTTGTGCCAGGCTAAAACCCCATGGGCCCTCAAATTTGTGTGCCTGCTTTCAGCTTGGTGTTTTGTTGAAACTTTGATGTATTTTCACATAGACTCTTAACCTCTGATAACTATTGATAACTATTAATTAAGAATAGTATCTCTTCTGATCATGCTTTGTACTATTTTATGTGAAGTGAGGAACAAGAGCAGAACTGGTTAAAAAACCTAATTGAAGTGGAAAAATTGCTTCCTCTGCAGTAACCTTCAGTTACGGTTTGGGAACAAGATGATGGTGGCAGTTGGTTCATTCCATTCTCCAAAGATTTGCACAGTTACATTTCTGACAGTTTGTCAGAAGAGCTGCAGCCAGAGACCAGGTCATGGCTATGCTACCCTTCCTGCATTTCTAAAGTGACAGGAAATTTATGGAGCTCCAGTGTAGAAAAGGCCCCATTACAAAAGAGTTGAGAAGCAGCCTGTGTTTAGTGCATTTTGATAGCGTTGGTTTAGAAAGAATAAACACCTTACAGCAAAGAACATTTCATAAAGGAGAATTTTATTAGTTTTTCTGGAAGAAATACCTAATAATTACTTGTAAATGCTTATCTCTAAATTTCAGCACAGTAACAACTTTGGAGTAGTTTAATAAGAACTATATTCTGTATTCTAATTGAAAACATTAGTGAAGTCCTAATTATAATGCAGTGGCATTCAGGGTTTATATTGATTAACTGCATGAAGTTAATAAGTTAGTGCACCAGTATTCAAAGTTATTGTGGGCTTCAAACTGCGAGAAAAGATGTTTAGATAGAAGTGAAAGGGGAGTGAAACTATTTAGACTGGTACTTCAAAGAATAAAACAACATTTAGGAAGAAATTACATTTTCTACGAATTGGTATTCTTATACTTTTATTTTTCAATCTTGCAAAAGCCTTGCTCTGTAGATAGTCCTTTTAGAGTTTGCTGTGTTTAATGTGTTCCATTTATACTACTTGTACTTTTTACAGACTGTAATTACACTCGTGCCAAACTGATCTGAATTTTGATAAACTTTTTCAGGTTGTATAGGTGATTTTATAGGTGGTTTTTTTACTCTTTGTTTGGTTTTGCTTTCCCCAGTGCTTGGAAGAAGTAAAGCAAATAATCCTGTCTAGTAACGTGAACTAAATTGCCTTCAGTTACCTGTTATTTTTAAATTTATGTGTGTGGTGTCCTTTAAGGCAGTTTGCAGCTTCGCAGAGTTGGACTTAATACCATGGCTGCTCTGAAGTTCTTCTATCCACCCATGACTGCTTCTACTTATTTAAGATGGCAGATTCCTGCATGCCTTCTCCTCCTTGCTCCCGCCTCTTCAGCTAAGCAATGCAGCTTGTTTGTGTCCATCCTTGTAGTGATCTGGATCAGTGCTCCTTGTTTCTATTTGCCAGCTTTATTTTTCAGCTGTATAATTTCCCTTATCAGGTTTGCCTTATGGCTGCACATACAAATTTTTGCAAAACTGAACAGACAGAAGTGTTTGAAAGGGGGTATATGACCAAATTCTCAGGCTCCTCTCGCTGACAATATAGAGCTGCCTTTGTGAAAAGTCCAGGATTTTAAGGATGTGAAAGTACTTAAATGCATCCAGAGGAGAGCAGCAAGGCTGGTAAGAGGGCTGGAAGGCATGTCCTGCAAAGAGCTTTGGACTTTGGACTTGTGTAGTCGGTAAAAAAGGAGGCTGAAGGGTAACCTTATTGCTCTCTACAGCTTCCTGAGCAGGGGAAGAGACATGATCATCTCTTCTCCCTGGAATCTGGTGATAAGATGCATAGGAATGGTTGAAAATTGCGCCAGGGAAGATTCAGATTGGACATTAGGAAGCGTTTCTTTACTCTGAGAGAGTAATCAAACACTGGAACAGGGTTGCTAGAGAGGGTAGTCAATGCCTTGAGCCTGTCAGTCTTTAAAGGGGCATTTGGAAAATGCCCTTAACAACATGATTTAACTTTGGGTCAGCTCTGAGTTGGTCAACCAGTTGGGCAAGATGATGACTGTAGATCTCTTCCAGCTGAAATAATCTATTCCATTCCATCCTGTCCCGTCCTAGTCTTCTTTCCCTTCAACTCGGAACATGCATGCAGTTTTCATCACGGCATGCTTCTGTATCTTTTGTAGGAGCAGCATTATGGATCTGAACGTTCTGGGAGAGAGAAGGGGAATGATAGTTTGACAGGAGAAGTTTTATAGTGACAGTGCTATTGTGCTGTGTCTTGCATCTCCTTCCTCTCATTTCTATTGTTACATTCTCCTGTCAGGTGGAAATTCACCATAGTGCCAGAGGTCATAATCTGGCTGAGTTTATTAGTGTTTAGGACAGTGTGTCATTTTTATTAGGGAGATATGCCTTACTCTCTGGAAAATGTTTTAAAACTTAAGAACAGAGAAAGAAAAGCTACTTATTAGAAGGAAGAGACTAGTGATTTTTTTTTAACTAGTTTTACAAAAAGCGGAAGATAAATGAAGCATGATGGATTGGGGAAGCAGGATATCTAGTGAACCCAAAGTGTGAATTTTAGTTCATAGAGAATAATGAAAGATATAAAAGAATGAAGAGATAGTACAGTACTTAGTAAGATGGGAAGTGAAAGAATACAAAATTGCTAGAAATCTACAAAAGAAAGGGCCTTAAATATAGCCTAGAAATATGTGATAGAACAGTAGTAGTAGCTGCTGAGGTGATTTTAGTTTGGCTTACATTTATGGGAACTAACAGTAGTTGTTAAAAAGCTGAAGCATTAGAAATAATTCACTTCATGAAACTTGAGCAGTTACTAAAACACATAGGTTCAAGCATGTTGTGTTTCATAGTTCTGCTTTCTGTTTATCTCTAGGGAGAAAGGAACAATGGCTTTGATGTCCTCTATCACAATATGAAACACGGACATTTGTCCACAAAAGACTTAGCAGACTTTATAAGAGAAAGGTAAGTATTCATCCTTGGTAATCCCAGCTCTTTAATATAGTGTTTGTGGTTTCTATTGTTTATCATTGTGTTTTAACAGTAACATGCAAAATATGTAAAAATCAATGGTAATTCTAATATATCTCTTACATCCTACAGGAATATCCACATTTATTCCGTTCACTTAAAACTGAACAGGGACTCTTAAGCACCAGTTCATAACAAGCTTCTAATTTTTCAGGTTTCATTTAAAAAAACTGGAGTAAAAATCTAGAAATGTCACATTAGTTGTCCAGCAATTTATTTAAATTATTCCAAATTTTTCATCCTGTTTGGAAGAAAGAAGATAATATAAAGTTGCAGAAATTATCAGTTTTACAAAGGTTTTGACTTCAGATGAAGAATTATGCTATTAGCAACTGCTACTATAATCTTTAAAAAATTATACTTTCAGATATAGAGACAATAATTTTGTTAAAGAAAAGAGAATGATACGTAGGCACAAGAAAAAAGCATGCAGAAAATAACACAGATTCTTCTCTGAAATGGAAGGAACAAAATTGAAATCTGAAAATGTGACAAGTTCCAAAACGGATGACCTAATCCTGTTTTTAGTTCTTAATGAAAGAAGAGTGCTGCTGCTATGCTGAACATAAGCATTTCCATTCTGAACGAAATTGATTGTATGTTTGCTTCAGGATTTTCCCTTCATTCAGTTACTGACACTAGATAACACATGGAAAATACTTGCAAGGGACTGATTGAGGACCTGTTTCAATGATGGCTTCTTTCAGTTGAAGCTGTCCCAACAAACAGTTTTTGTTCTCTGTAATTCTTCATCAAAATTTAAGTTTTGGCCTCAAGTAGTTCTCAATTAAAAAAATAAATTCTTTTAAATTTCCACAAAATATAACCACTGCAAATCTGACAGATACTCCATTGCACTGATATTTGCGTGGTTTCAAAGTGAACTGGAGAAAACAACAAAACCCTTTTCACTAAGTAGAAATGGGTGAGTTCCAGAGTCCCTGTGTGATGGGCAGTCTCCTGTTGGAAGGAGGGCACAGCCCAAGTAATCTTGTGTTTTAAGAATCCCTGATTTCACAGAATGCATCATGAAGCCACACAGGATTCCAGTGAAATCCTCTGTTGAATTGAGCAGAGGGGTATCACATTGTTCACAAGTAGTATGAAATGCTTAATGCTTCACAAACTTGCAAATATTAAAATGTTTCAGCTCAAGTTTCTGCTAATTAGTTTTTGTGGTTTGTCAAGAAGGGGGCAATTTTTTCCCCCATTCAAACATGTTTGAATAACATTTAAATAACTTATGAAGATTAGTGACCGTGTAGGAATACATGGGGATCCACATTGGATACATTATCCTTCAGTGAGAAGTCAAATTTCCTGTGCATGGATCAGGATGTGCCAAAAAGATATGCAGCCCTCTTACAGCATTTTTTGTAAGATTTGTGAAAAAAATTCAGTTTGCATTAACTCACTGAGATTTGCTAGAATTTTAGTGCTACCCTGGAATTTATTTGGTAAGGCTGCAGTATAGTTCCTTAAGAGCAACTTGCCCTGGGATTGGAAAACATCTGTCAGTGATGCAGTTTAGTCCTTTCCAATGACCTTCTCCTGTCAGGATATTAAACCTCCATGGAGTATCCTTCAACCCTCTTTTACTGTTGCATGTGAGTGTGCCAGGCTGCAATTAAAAAAACCCCACAGTTGAGTAACACATAGATACTTTTTTTCAAGTGAGGAGGTGAATCACTGATCAATCACAGCCTAAGCTACCAGTAGTTTGTGGCATACAGTTTAGTTTCAAAGAAATGGAGACACGCCAAATATTTGGTGTCCTTGCTTTACTAAAACCTTTCAGGAGATGTATCTAGGCAGTGAAACTCTTTGCTGCCGTTGTGAAGTTACTGTGGGATGTCAGTTAACATCCTGGGAGATTAAAATGGTTCAGTAGAACACATTTTTTCACATGGGTCAAATTCTTGGTCTCAAAAAGAAATGGGATAGCACAGTATTTCAACAGTATTTTACAATGGTCCAGTTGTCATGTCCATGATCTATTTTGCATACTTGTTTATTGTGAAGGAATTAGGAGATGTTGCACACAATTATCTGCTCCCTTCCTTGTTTTGGAGATTATAGTCTAAATATTGTTTTACAGTACTGTTTTCTGCTAGAAGTATGTTAAGTGGATGGACAACATTTATTAGCAGTCAGTGAGATTTTATGCCCTGTTGTTTTTATGTTCTGACTTTTGTGTGCCTGATTTTCTGAACCCTTCACTATGAAAACTAAACGTACATAAATTTGAACTTCACATCTGTCCTTCCATGCCTTTTGACTCATCAGCTTTTTTGCTTTTTTTATTTTTTTTGGTAGAAGTGGAGATAGATAGTAGAGACAGATCCAGGTTGTTGTTAATACTTCCAAAAAGTTAGATTGCTTACATGTTCTCAGTCGTGTATTTGGATGTACAGACTGCTTAGGGCACAAAGGACACATGTCTATATGAAGCCCATCTCTGTCACTTCTACTGTTCAGAACAAGTAACTAAACTGCTGCTTAGTTGTGTGTAGCCTAATTAGGGAAGCTTATGGTTTCCTTTTCTCCAGAATTAGTAATGCAAAAAGGAAAAAAGGTATTAAGATATTGGATAACATTTTTTAATTATAGTTAGCATAAGGAGTGTTTTTAATGTTTTTCTGTACCACTTGCCTGTAAGCATCGTAAAAATAATCTTCTAGATCAGATGAAATTGCAATGCATATATTCCCATTTAACTTTTAAATGTTAAGCAAATCTCAAGCAAAGACAGATGTTCAAATGCGTGAAAATTAATTTAATTTTTTTAATTTATGGAGTTCTTAGTGTGTTACCTGTACATCAGAGTGCTCTGGAAAGTCAGTTGATAGGACAAATGTAGATCTATATTCCGAGCTGGTCCGTAACAGCATCTTCTAGTTGTTGGTGTTTGTAACTGATGTATGTTGATGTTGTGCGGTAAATGGCAGAACTCCAGTTTTGTGAAGATTGCTCTGGTAAGTATTCTGTAAATTGGTCCAAGGAAGAGATGTGGATTTTGGTCAGAATTCTTGTATTTAAAAAATAAGGAGGATAAAGAAGTCACTAAGATATAAAATCTAGAAAACTTTGATAGAAGATATTTATGAATAATTAAAACATATTGTTCATTGTGGTAATTTAAAAAAAAAAAAACTGCCTCTGCTTGGCGTGTATGTTCTTGCTGCTGTACAGTGAGCAAGAATTCCAAACCTTGGAAATTTAAACTTTTTCTTGTCATCAAAGTTACATTCACATGTGGAAGTAGGAAAAAGTTTGTGGGGGTTTTTTTTGTGGTGAATAACTTCACAGTAGGTGATATTTAAAATGTAATTTATTTATTCCATATTACAATTTAATCCCCTTTTCCAAATTGATTTTCAACTAATAGGATATTTATTTTGGAAGGTTGTAATACGTGCCTCTCTGTCTCAGGTGACTACTGCTACTCTGTTACATATTTTCATAGGACAATTCTTTTTGCTTGGAAAGTGTTGCTGTACAGGAGAGAGAAAAACCTCTGTCTTAGGTTATAGTCATGCTGTAACTTGGAAGAGGGGTGAATTTTTCATCTCCCTTTTTGATTTTATCTGTGCTGACTGTTAAAGGCAGTTGAGAACAGCAAATAGGAAGGAAGGACTGGTCTTTTCCAAGTCTTCGGTTCCTATGTTTTACTTGTTCTGCTCCCTGTAATGTTCTGTTACAGGGTTCTTAGATTATTTTTTAAATATACTAAGTAAATTTTTCATAAAGGCTTTGAGAGGTCATTAAAATAGACTAATTTTCAGCTAAAGTAAGAGTCCTCTGTCTTACACCTTTAGAATGCACATTCAGCTCTCTTCAGATGTCTTCTAAATTTCAGTTACGCTTTTGATGGTTTTCTTTGTCAGGGCTACAATAGAGGAGACATATTCAAGGTCAATGACAAAACTTGCCAAATCAGCAAGCAATTACACACAACTTGGGTAAGTAAGTGTACGTAAGAGAGAAATAAATAAGTGCATACCTTTTAAGAATCAAATTTGATTCTGAATATTTTATTGCTGACGTTGAACGTTAGCGTGACTTAGCCACCTTTGGAAATGATTGTTAGTTCTTCAGTAACCATACAAAATATCATGCAGCTATGATAAAAGCTAAGCACAGTTTTTTAAAACTGTAAATGAAAAGACCAAAGCCCAAACGTGGAGAAACTGTTCCCTTGTGCTTAAGGCAGAGTTCTTTTCAGACATATGACTTCTATTATGTGTTCTCAAGCCTATGGAAATTATTTTGAAGAGGGAACTTATGGTCTGTAAATGTGGTAGTTAATTTATTTATTTCTATATTTTCTGGTTTTGAAGTGCTGTCTGTCCTCAGAGATGTTCAGAATGAGACTTTTCCTTAGATTCATTCCATAGTTTAATGAAGGTTTTATACACAGGGTATAAAAAACCTGGAATGATTAATGGATGCTTTGTCATCAGAAAGATTAGGCCAATGAGAACTCAGACTTCTTTGATGAAGCTAAATTTTTTTTTTTATTTGTAATAATCTCATCTAGAAATGTGGGAAACTTTTAGTGGATAATTTGGGAACAGTTGTTTCTGCTCTTTAAAAAAAGAACCTTTGATCAGTGCTTTAAAGGGTATGGTTACTATTGATTTTTTAGCAGCATTAACCAGGAAATTGAGGTAGAAATGTATCTTCAGAATAGCTAGAGAAGTCCATTCAGCACAGAAATCTGAATCTGAGAAATGATTCCACCTTCCTGTGCCATACAGTTCATGTCTATTGATCAGTAAATCCCTTTTACTGATCAACAGCCCATCTTTGGTGATAGTTTTTTTTCTGCATCTTGTGCCTGCAGTGGTGTAAGACAACTACAGATTTAACTAACCAAGAAATTTCTGGTTTGTTCAAGTATGTTCATAAAAATGCTTACTACATGTTAGATTATTTTGAGCTGCTCTTGCACCATCTTATCACTTGGCATTATTGTTTGCTTATAATAGAGAGGATTAAATGAACTTTGCTTTGTTTTACTAATTAGAGTCAATATGGGTAAAACATAAAACATAGAAAAATTAGTAGATAGAATGCTAAGTACATTTGGAACATATTTAATATGAATTTATAGCAGTTGGTGGGGGATTTGTTTGTTTCAATTTTAGGAACAGAAGTGAACTGTAAATTTCTTGATTACCCTTTAGCACTGTTAAAAAAAAAAAAAGCCTACTAAAAGAAGAAAATCCAGATGAACTTTAAGTATTATTTTCCTCAATCTAGGACATTTGCACCAGTTTGGGATGTTTTCAAACCCTCAACCGAAAAACT
>VZRE01012969.1:545-13958 GCA_013396775.1 Cephalopterus ornatus
TTCTTGGGTTTCAACATTTTGTAGTTGCCTGCTCCTGTGCCCTTAGGAGGTGGTAGTTAAAAAATAACCAGCACTGGTGGACCCCAGCACCTTCAAAAGCTTTTTCCCAGGGGAACTTTCTCACTAGTTCCCTGAGCAGTCTGAAGTCTGCTTTCCTCGTGTCCAGGGCTGAAGTTTTGCTTTCACTCCTCCTCCTCTCAACAGAGATTTTAGACTTGATTACACTGTGGTCGCTGTGGCCAAGACAGCCACCAACCTCCACTTCTCTGCCAAGACCCTCAATGCTAACAAGGAACAAATCAAGGAGGGCACCTTTCCTAGTTGTCTGCCTTAGTACCTGTAGGATGAGGTTATAATCCAGGTGTTTTAGGGGTCTTCTGGACCTGTTTGTGCCAGCGGTGTGATGCTCCCAGTTAATATCTGGCAAGTTGAAGTCCCTCATAAGGACAAGGGTGGTTGATGTAGAGATTTCCCTTACTTCCTTAAAGAATAATTCATCAGTGTTGTCATCCCTGCTGGGTGGCCTTAGTAGATTCCCACAATGACATCCACCTTGTTGCCCCTTAATCCTTACCCAGAGGCTATTAACTGTGCCATTGCCAACTGTGAGCTCCACACATTCCAGCCCCTCTATTACACACAGTATCACCCTCCTACCTCACCTGCCCCACCTATCCCTCCTGAAGAGACTGTAATCATCCAACATAGCACACCAGTCACAGGACTCATCCCACCAGGTTACACCTATGCCAGTGACATCAAATCTCTTGGACAGGGCCAAAGCTTTGAGCTCTTCTTTCTCATTCCTCATTCTGCATGTGCTGGCATAGAATCATTTCAGATGTAGTTCATTGTAGTTGACACTGCATGGAACAAATCAAGGGATCCCACTACAGTTCAGTTCCTCAGGTTTTGGTGTGTTATCCCATTGTTTATCACTGGCAAGCCTGTTCTGGAATCTGATTCTAGTAACCACTTTTAGTTTTAATTGTTAGTCTCAGCTTACTAGAAATCACAACAGAAATTACTTGTTATTAATGTTCAGAAAAACACTTTCTTCCATGGAGGTAGCACACCATCCAAAATAAGGAAAACACTGCAAAGCACATTTATCTAATTTCTGCCAAAATACTATCAGGAACATATTTTTTGTCCTTGCAAGTACAGTTAAAGCAATGGTGTAATTAAAAATCACAGGTTTGACACTAGAACATAAACGTTATACTGCCTCAGGTAAGCCACTCTGATTTATATCGTTAAGGAATACATGTTCCCAGCCCTGGCTTATACAAGCGCACCTATCAAAATTTCACAGAAAAAAATTTTGTTGCTTTGGAATGCAGAGATGGTTTGTGGAGAGTGCAGTCAGGATACCCCCTTGATCAAGAAAAAAAAAAGTAACTGTTTATTTCCATCAAATTTCTTTATCCAGGTGCAAAATTCATTGTCCTGGCTGAAAATGAAGTCCTAATTTATTTTCAGACAGCAGAAGTAATTATTTCTAGGAAAGTTTCTTTGACTTTCTAGTCACAGTGTGAGACTTTACACAATTTAAGAAAAATATGACCTGTAAGTTTGCAGAATCTCACTTCATAAGTAAGTTCATATGAAATATCTTTTATCAGACTGCTTTATGATTTGTACTAGCCTACAGTTCATGATTATTTATCAGCCTGTCTTTTTCCAGGATAAGCTATCTCACTAAAATGAAGGAAAAAATCAATTAGTTATCACATTATCCATGTAGTGCATACAATACTCAGTGGGTGATGGATGTTGTTTTAAAAGAGCTTTTATTCCCAAAAGGAACAAAACTTTGAATTGATTATTTAAAAGCCAATATACTTTTTTTTCCTATAAAATTTCCTACAAAATTTTCACCTGAATTAATTCATGATTCACAAAATTTTCCAATTTTTAATGAAAAGTTGTTATTTATGTAGTCACGTACACAATACAAACATACCACAGTATTGCAGCACAGAATTGCAAATAAAGTACTAATTGTAATTATCTCACCAAACACACAGCTTTAAACATGTTGCTATGCATTATATTAAGTTACTAAGTTTTTCTCCTTCGTACTTTCTTACTAATTTCTACATTGTAAGTTTGAATTCAGCCAAAATATTTAAAAATTCCATTATGCTGCCAATACAAAAATGTAGTAATTCCATTAAGTATTAATAACTGAATAATTGTTTTATCAATATAAGCACAAAAAAAATTACTTAAGCACCATATTACCATTCGTTTCTCTATACCAAACCAAATTTACAAGCCATTTGTACACAAACTACGTGTACTAGGTTAGTTCAGAGACAAATGAAATCACACAGTAGAAAATCATGCAGAATTTAGTCTCTCCTTGAAGAAGACATACAATGAAGAAATACTACTTGTGTTATCCTCCTATTCTATTTGCCAATAATCAATCTTTTATTAAAATTACGTCACTCACACATCTTTCCTTACGTTAATCTTAATATCAAATTATGGCCTTGCTAATATATTATTATAAGTTAATCAGGCATTGCAAACACTAATAGCAATTAGCTGGGTATTTTTTCCCCGGGCACAATTCTAGGTAAACATATTTGAAATTGGTAAATAGATGCTATTCAAAATGAAAGCAATAAATAAAGATCAAAATATCTTCTGTACACAAGCAGAAGTATGCTGCTGAATGGAAGGAAATAAAAATAAACAAGGTCATCATCTTTCAAGAACATTAAAGCACAGAAGTGCTTTAGTCGTTTAAATGGGTTCAGATTCAGAGGTGATTTGTGCTGTAATATTATGTTTATAGTGATCAAACTATTTCTTTTTTCAGCTTAATCATGTGGTCTTGCTCTTGTACACTTCTGGTGTAGAGTTGCACATAAATTCAGTTTCGGTAACGCTGTAGGTTGAAGCCCACAGAAGAAGTAGTAGCCTGAACACCAAGTTGCTTAACTCCAAAAAACACCCAGATCTTAGACATGGCAAACCTCATCTCTCTTATTCATCATCATCATCAAGAGGTCTGGTAGTCACTTAAGCTGGGACCCACGAAAAGCAGCATCCCCATCAGGATCTGGGCTGAGATAACCACAAGGGAAACACTAAGGGAGGGAGAGCTGCATCTGAAATGTACCCCTTGCAGCTTTTCAGTATTCTCTTTTTCTAGTTCTCTACAAGAACCCATTGCCAATAGAGCAACAACAACACAGAAGAGCTGATATATTAAGCCTTAGATAAAAGGATATACACCCCCAAATTAGGCCATGAGTGCTTAGCTTATCTTCCAGATCATAGTCAAGCTTTAGTCTCACCTCCAGATCTTCAAGCAGGAAAGAAGAGTAGATTACAATAGTGTTTAATAAATGTCTACTCAAAGTCTTGCTACTTCTATGGCAACTCATATTATCAAGCAAAATGGAGACAAAACAGTTGCTTTGTACAGGTCTTAATTTTTAATGTAGTTTCCTAGAGTAGCATCATTCAGCATATTTTTATCCATTGCCTGTTTCTTTCTGTTCAAGATTTCTGCTGAACAAATTCCTTCATCACTTAAATACTCTAAAAGCATTATGCAGTTTCTGTTTGCTCTACAATTCTTCACTATGGTGTACTTCTATATTTCTGAAGTTGTATCTTTTTCTCCAGAGGTCATGAGTTAAATACATTGCTGGATCACTTTTTTGGGGAACTGAGGACCTCCTTCTGGATGCATGATATAGAAGATCATAGCAAACCTACTTGCAAAGAAATTCCCAGAATCACAAAATGTTCTGAGTTGGAAGGGAGCCATAAGATAATTGAGTCCAATTCCTAAAGTGAATAGCCCATATGGGCACCCACGACCTTGGTGTTATTAGCACCATGCTGCAGTGCACAGACATGACATAAATTTACTCCATATTAGTGAAAAAAATATTCAAATTATTTTAAGTATTTATATTTTCACATTCATATGGCTGCTGAAAAGTTTCTGCATCTATAATTTTAAAATGATTAAAGCTGTCTTTATGCATACAGTATAACAACAAAGAGTTCAGAGTGAAACACAATGACTTTTCTAGTGCAAGCCAATTAGTACTCAGTATTGTGAAAAAAAACCCAGAAGACATATGATGTTATGGCAATTGCAACAAGAAATTCCAAGACCATGAAGTAGTATTTATACTATTCTGGTAACCAAGCTTGGATTCAGTTCTTCTAACACAGCTCTGAGGTTAGGGAAATCAACATGATACCTTTGCAATGAAAGGAGACTGCAAGGTTAATATAATCCAAATGTTGGAAATGCAAGATATTTTCACTGTGGCAATATCCTGCCTTTTATTGTGTTATTTTTAGCCTGTCTTAAAATATGACATGATAGATAAAGGAAATTACTATTTTTATGGTCAAAGCTTGTGTGCAAAGATAAGGCGTGATGAATTAGCAGCTGCAAAAGAAGTAAAAGGCCTTTGTCTAATCTTTTTTAAATACATAATGAAGTTGTCCTGATCTTCAAAAAAACTACTTTTTTTCCCTAATGTAAAAAATGCATCTATTTCCTCCAAAAAAAAAATTGTAAATTTAATTTTAAACCCTGACTAAACCTCCATTTTTGTGTAAGACAAAAAACATCATGCAAATCAAATTATTTTCTTCTTTAATGCTAAATATAGTTTGAACTTGGCAAACAAAAACATCCAGAAAGCAATAACATTCCATTGCCATCAGTGAACATACAGCACACTAACTTGCATCGATTTAATCACACAAAAAAGCTGTAATGTGCATCCTTTTATGTCTACGAATGAATTTCGTTCAAACAACTTTAGTTAGTTCCTCCATTCTCCATTCTTCATTAACATGTTCTGTTTTCACTTGCATATTTTGTCAGACTTTAACAGCTACTTTTAAAATGTTTCCATGCTAGGAAACAACACTTGTTCAGATGAACGTGAAAGAATTTTATTATAAAACACAAAAAGGTTGAATAAACATAAGAATGTATATTTACATGACCCTCAGACTAACGTTTTCTAATGCCTGATCACATGACTTTGTGGTTAAAAGATTCTTTTTCATGTGTCTTATTTTGAGTGAACTAAGGGCGAAGATCTTACAATAGCCAACAAGCTAATAATGATATACTGCATTTCCACAGGAACTTCAATAGAATTTTAAATGTTCAAAATCACAGTAAGCATGAAATTTCTCTGCATTCTTGCTTTCCAAACATTTGGGGAGGGAAGGGTAAAGGGAGAGAAGAACACAGCCCCTGCAGCACTTCCACACGTCCAAGATAGGAGTCCAAATTGCAGATTCCAAAAGGATTATCACTGTAAACTTCAGTTAGATGATAAAAACACAGCTACTTTCAGTAAACTGTACAGGAGAAAGAAAAGGAGCAATGCGATGAAGTTTCAGAATGCAGGTTTTAACTTTGCAAATGACATAAAGATTGCCCCTTACCTGCTCACCTATAAGCAAATAAATGATACACTTCACAGAAGACTGAATAATGTAAATAAGCAAGCTTCTCCAAAATATTTTGGGAGGAATAAGTTATCAATGTATTTTGTATTCTTTTTGAGTACAGAATCAACAGCTGATTTTAAAAGAACTTCCTCCAAGTTGCATATAAATGAATTAAATACGTGGCAGTCAAATGCATTTCCTGTACTAAGGCTGCCTTTCTAAATTCCCATCCTCATGAAAACATGAAAGAACTCTCCCACATTTATATTCCATTATCTACATGCAGAAAGCATGCAGAAACATACGTATGGAACTAATTTACACAGAAGTGTTGAATGGGCACAAACGAAAGGTCAAAAATGCCTTCTTCAAAGTTCAGATGGGGGAAAAAGAGAAAAAAGGCAACCGAAGACAACAAAAACTTAATTTTCAAATTAATAGAGTCTATCATGTCCAATATACTCCTTTATTAAAATTTTTATTGTTGATCAATTTGTTACCACAGATTTGAATATGATAGTGCAATGGAAATATATAAAATCTATAGCCATTTGGGTTTACAGAGATGATGAGCATCATTAAAGGAGTTTTTGCACATGTGGATGCTTTTTTAAACATGTGTTTTTCATGTATTTTCATTTGATTGTTTGATGTTCCATCAGATCTGACAAATGGTTGAATTAAAGTTCTGAGCTGTTGCAAATGATGGAGGTTCAAAAGAACCCAAAACTAATCAGAACTGCATTAAAACAGACATTTGCAAACTGAGGAAAAAATATTTTTATTTTTCAATTTCTCACTCTCTCCCACGCAAAACATCAACTCATTAAAAAACAAATCTCCTAGCTAATGACAGAAACAGATGTAACATTTACTACGTGCTTACCTTAGTGATATACTGAGGAAAATAACAGCAAAGTTAACTTCCTATTAGAAATACTTAAAATGTCAGTGAATCGATACCAATGCTGTGCAATGCAGTTCCAGTCTAAATTGCTTTATCAACAATAAACATTGTCTCAGTTTTCCTCCCAGTAAAGTGAGAAAAGTCGTAAGTGAATGTTCATTTACCCCAAGGCAGCTGTACAAGACCCACTAATCTAATGAATACAATAAATAAATTTATTGCTGTATAAATCAAACACACTCCCAATGGAAGATATCAAAGGTATCTTTTGGATACCTTCAGCTTCAACTACATACAGACCACCATGAGTATTTTACATTTCCTTTTTGCTGAGCATTATATTTTTATTAGTATCTCCAGTATGTGTACTAGGTTGGCATTAAGTCAACACAAGCCTAATAAATGTAGATCCTGACATAAGTGAGTATGTCACAAAGCTGATTGAATTGAAGTGTCTAAGTCAGGAAAAAACAAACAAACAAACAAACAAACTAACCCAAACATGTGAGAAATTATGCATATCGATCAGGATTTTTTCAATTTGTACCAGTTTATAACATGCATATATACATATATAACATCTTAGTGCTTGGCCAGATTCATCAACACTGTAAGTTGTATTAGTGGTGTTGGGCTTTTTGGTTGTTTTTAAATAGAGTATGTCAATGGGTTTTATTCAACAATATCATGCTATCATCAAAACACAGATTTTGAGTCAGCTCTGAAATCAAATTTCATTTTGTGGTGGAACTATGACAAAACCTTCTATTTCAAGTCCTGAATTGAGCAATCATTTTTATATGGTTCTTCACCTAAGGTTAAAGGAAATAAAGAGTTAAAGTAGAACTTCGAGCTTCAAGTTCTCTCTTAATGTGAAAGCTAGCAACGAATGCTGGAAAAAATGATGGACAAATAAAGGTGAAAATCAGAAAATGAATAGGGATGTTTTATATGACTTTCTGAATCTCATCACAGTCTGCCACAATGTGTTTTGTGACTTGAATCACTTTGAAAACTTGCTCTTTTGATCCTTCTTTAAATGATTAGCCATTTTCAAGTGAAATTGAGAAGCCTAAAACCTGAAGGTATTCAATTTTTCACTTTTAAGATGAGGTATAAATTTATTTTGATCACCTAGGAAATAAAATTCAAATCCACCTCTGCACAAATATATTTTAATACAAGCATGTAAACTTTTTTTTATGCTACCTTCTATGGAAATTAAAACTAAAAGAGTGACATTAATACTATGCAAAGAATAGTTCAGAATAACGAAATTAGGCATTACAGATTGTAGTCCCTAGTGTTAATTCCACTATCCCTAGAGTAGTCACTAAAGAGACATTAATGAGGTTGAACACATTCTTAATTTAAGTAACTACTCTTGACCTATTGTCTTCTGCTGGAGTCTAGGTTTGTAGCGGCATTTTGGAGAATGACTCCATCATAACAATAATTTTAAAAAAAAACCAACCAAAATGAAGTCAAGACCCAAATATAAACATTGTCCTGCACTTCCTGGAAGAATTACAAGTAGTAATGGCAAAGAGAAACTTATTTCCTTGAAATTTATAATTCATTTTCATGAACAATTACACTTTGAATGATTTGGGGTCTGAATTTTTTCTTTGAGCATTAAGTGTGGGAAGAACAATGTGGTTCAGTTACTTTTACAAGTCTATTTGTTGGAAAACTTTCATACCAAAAAGGTCTTTCCCATTGGGTTTTACAGCATGTGAAGTTCATAGCTGTAGTAGATTATACTCTATAACTTCAAATGAGATGAGAAAAATTTAAGGAGATGAAAAGCAGAACACTAATCAGTGGAGAAAATACAATTCCATTTTGGTAGACTTTCCTCCCTTCCCTCTCTGTCCTTTCTCTCTCATTTTACATTTATATTTCTCCTGGTTGTCATTCACAGACACATCAAGTTCAAGACAGAATACTGGCATTTCTCAAAAAGGTTTGTTATTACAAATATTAAGAACAGCTGTGTTGACTTGGAATTCCTCTTCAGCCAGCAAAACTGACAGAATCTTACAATGCACTGTTACTTTCTTAAGAGTTTAAAAACCCCCACATTTCTCCAGTCAAACACAATACTTTTCAAATTGTTGACATTTTTATTGATTAGAAAAAATCTACAGGCACAAAGGGAGAAGAAAACACACTCATATATCCATATTTCATCTCCATTGCCATTTCTGGTATTTTGTTATTGAGAAGTTCTGATGTACTTTGAACCATAAGCCTGTGATGTGGGCAAGTCCTTTTGGGCTTGTGTGACATTTGCTTTTTCCTTTAAGCTAAGAAAAGAGGGATAAATTCTGAAAAGAAATAATTCCTATAGGAAAACATATGTTTCAGATTATACAAAGGAAGGTTTAATTTATTTATTTTAAAAGGCCCTTAAAGCTGGAGTTCTGTCTGTAGCAAGCAAATCTCCTTATCAACTCCTGACTTTCTCTAGATCTTGTAGAATAAGAAGACATTCAAGGGAAGACTTCATCAGGTGCAACAAAGGCAATAAAAACTGCAGGCACTGTTGAAGAGGGGAGATATGTCTTGTCCTTTCAAGAAGGATCAAACACCATCTGTATTACGAATGAAAACAAAAAAGATGTAGAAAAAAAGGAAATCGTATAAGTGGATCAAATAATATTGTGTCAACTGCCTATCTAATTATCCTCCCAGTACTGCAAGAAAATTGCAGTACTGAGAGGATAACTGGAGTGTTCCTATGGATTTTCCATAAAAAATACTTTCTGTTTCTGGATGAGACTCTCCTTTTGCATTTGGCACAATACAATAAGTACATCCATGAGAACACATTTACTTGCCCTCATTTTCTCTCCCTTTGCTCAAGTGGCAATTTACTGTTAGACTTCTTTTGCCATCAGGGAGTGAAAAAATGACTTTTATCTAGAGCTGACTACATTTTCTTCTTCAGCATTTCATTCTGACTGATTGCTTAGATCCTTAAATGTCCACGTGATATCTGGTACTAAATAATTAAAGAAAAAAATATGGATACTGGTTTGCAATTTGCACTAATATCATGGCATATTTTCAGTTAATCAATAGTAGTAGCTTGGCAAAAGATAAAGAATCACACTGGTTATGCATAGTTTAATTCTTGAGTTTACTTGTTAGAATTATTTTATTACATAATTTATGCTCTGATGCATATATAATATGGAAATGTCTATATGTATATAATATGTAAATTATGATCTAATATATAAATTATTCATTTTTTTTCAGAGTTGAAATTTGGTACATCATTTTATCTTTATATATTAAGAGGGGGTTGGCAAACGTATTTTTGTTCTCTGAGGATTTGTGTTGTTAGAAAAAGACTTTTTTCTTGATGGCCAAAGGCTTCACCCAACTGATTCTTAATATTTTCAGGTCAAGAAAAAAAACCTTGTCATAAGCTGTGATACCAGCAGTGTTTTAAAAATTGCTGGTTCTGCATAACAGACTCAGAATTCTTAGCAACCCCCTGCCATTAGAGAAAAAACAATACTCAAGCTTGAACACGTTTATCATCTCTGTTCCTGCAAGACAATGAAACATGTCCTGCCAGCCTTGAGAAATGTAAACAATGAAAGCAAATTTACATTTTGACAGGCAGGCATCTTAAGTTAAAGAGATGAATTTTTCACGATCTCTGTTTTCACAAGATCCCATTTAAGATAGAGCATTTCTATCCCCTGATTTTATGCTGTTATGAAAGAAAGGCAGCAAGACCAGGAGATGAAGACTGTCCAGGTGAAACAGGGTATCTTACTCTCAAGGGACCTGAGGGTGGAAGGAAGACTTGGCCTCAGGCAAGGTACCCAAACAGCACTTCAGTGTGGATCTCATAACACCATGCTGAAGGGAAGTGAAGCCGTCTGAGAAAACCCAAAGCCACTTGCCTTCACCACGTAACAGAAATGACCCTGCATCTCCCATCTCCTGGGGTTACAACTTCATCACCAATGTAAAGACAATTTGGTGAGAGAGAAGCACAACAAACCAGATAGACCCATTTCATTTTGCATGGAAGATTTATACAACACCTGGTCTGTAATGCCAGCAGGATGTTGGCATGAATGCCAAGCTGCTACATGCTGACAAGAGTAACTCACATCTGGGCACACACACAGGGCCAGAAGCACTGTGTCAGTGGAAATTTACATAGGAAAAAAGTGGCAGTTATAAGGGTTGGCTCTACCAAACTGGCTGCTTTGAGAAATAAATAGCTAGGCATAGGCAATGTTTCAAGTTAATGTTTCTTAGAAACATTTTTTGATACATAACCCTTTTCTTGATCTAGTCCCAACCACATATGCCATAGACACACAGGAAGCTTCTGGAGGAGCAAAGACTGATTAGCAAAGCTGATCTAGCATCCTTACGGCTATAGGTCCCCTCACTTTATATGAGCAAAGACAGTAGATTACTACTCTTGTACCAGAAATAATATTTTCAAGTAAACCAAAGCCATAAAAACATGCTGGATCATGGCTGACGAATCTTAAGCCAACAGCTTTTCAAAAAATAACTCGAAATAAAATCAGTAGACATGAACGTATTTTGTAGAATCCTACTTATTTTATATGTAAGTTACTTTGTTCAAGCACAACTCATATGACTCATTTCTGTGTTTTGATCAAGCCAATAATCTGGAATTCGTTTTTCACTGCACCTGCAATTTCTCCTCCAGCTTATCCCTGATGTCTATTTAGAACTCCATACGATAGAAAACACCCTTACTTTCAAACTTCAACTTGAAACTTTCAGGACATTTATGGGGAAAGCAGTGCAACCACGTTTCTTTCCCATTTCATAGCAAGTTTATTTTGAAATCTGAACACATCTTCATGAAAAATTGTTTCCAGAGGCCCAGTTCTACATGATTTTGATTATAACACCTCTCCTATTCTTGGGTCCACAAGATTGAATGCAATGTTCAGATTTCAAATAGCACACAAGTCAACCACAGGAAAGATGAAGCTGTATTTAGCAGATAAAAACAAAACAAATGGGAGGCCAGATTAGATTACTGCCTGTCAGCAGACCTTATGAGGCAACTGGCTGGCAGCTTTGGTAATGCTAACTACAAACAGTTTGCAATACCAAACCATTACATATATTCCCTGCCAAGACTGCCTGTCAGCTGTATGACTGGCCTTTTCCTGCCAACATAGTTGACATTCTCTCCTCGTCTATTAGTGAGCACCCTGGACTTGCTGACATGGTAAATCAATCTACTGAATCAGGATGTCTGGATTATAAATAGCAAGGGATGTATAAGATTTTCATTGAGTCCCAAAATAATATTGTTTTTTCCCAGTGTTCAGACTACCATGATTCTAGGCTACTGGATATGTATGTACTGGAAACCATTTTTTCTGTATCTTCCTTTCTAATTGATAAAAATAGCATTATGTGTCCATTTATTAATCATTGCTAGTCAGGCTCACCTTCACAGAAGTACAGAGATACATTAAAAAAAATCAAATGAATTCTAATTCCAGTAAGAATGGTCAGCAGATTAGAGAAAGTAATTATCTTGCCATAGTTTCTGGAAAGCACATCTAGTTCCAGTACAAGTAACTGTGATAGAGAAACCTCAAACGCAACTATTTAACCATTTCTTTCAGTGTCGTCTTACCACTGTGGCCTGTAAGTCCTTCACTTCAGCAGTCTTTTTTTATCTCAAAAACGTAGTGGGACAATACAGACAACAAGGGTTTTTAAGATAAGCATTTGTGTAATTATTGGTATTAAGGAGTTTTCAGCAATCTGCCCCTGGAAAACATGCGGACTTTTGACAGCTTTCCTCTGGTTAACCACTTAATGCTATTTTAGGCCTTTTAAGACTTTACCGTGAACACCAGAACCAAAATAATATTCAATCTATCCAAACAACTATGTGTTATGGTTTCACATTCCAGCTTATGAGTCAATTCCCATCTGACGGTGCAATGTTCTTGGCAGACTTTGATTTACCCCAAAAAATTTACTTTCTGAATACAGATTTCTACAAGCCTTCCGGGCAGCATGAACCCAGGACACTTCTGTTTGTAGTTAAAATCTCCAGCCTCCCCTTCCTCTCACTAAACTCTGTATAAAAAGTTACAGTAAGTCAAAGCTAGAAAATGACACAATATTTTTGGCGTTTAATACATAAAATAGACTATACGTAAAAATTTCTCCACTAACACAGACCAGCCAATATCAAAGCACTTGAAATTTAAATTGCATAGAAAATGGACCACCACAGTACAGTCAAGCTAATGGATGTGTCAGTTGTCTTTAATTCAGAGCTGTTAGAAAACAAAATAAAATTTAGTTTTATTTCTAAAAAAAAAAAAAAAAAGGCTGGAAAAATATTTTGAAGTAAATAATTTGATCTAAACAATCTTAACAAAAAAAATTTGATTTTGCATTTTTTTAATTGTGGCTTTCTTCTGAAACTCAATGATAATGTTTTACACGTAGAATCATTCAAGATTTTTACTTTATATTTGTCGAAAATGGATCAGTAAGGTTTGCTAATATCAATTATTTCCTTTGTAACCACGCAAAAAAGGACAAATTTATTCCATATTTTCCTTTGAGGTGTATACCTTTACATACACTTTGTAACATTACTGGAAATTCAAAACCAAAAAGTTGCTTTTAGTTAACATGTAAGTAATTTTTAAATAATTCTAATAATAACTTTTATGGACTTTGCTATATATGAATTTGCTACACCTGCAAGATTACAGAATCATTCTCCTTGTTCTGCAGATGGACATACATAAGTTTAGATGAAACTCTGCTCTTCAGTGCCCAGTTGTGCTGGTTTTGGCTGGAGTAGAGTTAATTTTCTCCACAGTGGCCAGTATCGGGCCGTGTTTTGGATTTGTGCTGAACACAGGGTTGATGATATAGAGATGTTTTGTTACTGCTGAGTAGGGCTTGCAAAGACCCAGGGCCTTTTCTGCTTCTCATATTGCCTTGCTGGTAAGTTGGGAGTGCCTGGGAGGTTGGGAGGAGACACAGCT
>VZRE01012971.1:6195-16531 GCA_013396775.1 Cephalopterus ornatus
TGGCCTCCTCCATGGGCTGCAGGTGGCTCTCTGCACCCCGATGGTCCCCCATGGGCTCAGGGGCACAGCTGCCCCACCATGGCCTGCACCACGGGCTGCAGGGCCTCAGCTCTGGGGCCTGGAGCAACTCCTGCCCCTCCTTCCCCACTGACCTCAATGTCTACATTGTTGTTCCCATGTTCTCACTCCGCTCTTCCCTGACTGGAGTTCTTTCTGCATGACAACCTTCTGTTCTTAAATATGTTTTATCACAGAGTCGTTACTGTTACTCCTGGTTGGCTCGGCCTTGGCCAGCAGCAGAAGTCCATCCTGGAGCCATCTGGCATTGGCTCCACGGGACAGGGGAACCTTCTAGCAGCTTCTAACAGAAGCCACTGCTGTAGCCCCCCCTGTCCCCTCTACCAAAACCCAGCCACAGAAACCTGTACTGAGCATGAAATGCCTCAATGTCTGCAAGAAGCACTATTAATGTAAATGTATGTAAGAGACAACCCCTGCAAGCACTGATTTATTTGCTACAACAGACCTCCCAGATAAATATCACAATATGGAAGGGGTTTTGCTTTTTTATTGGTTGGTTGGTTGGGATTTTTTTTTTGTTTTGGTTTTGTTTTTATTTTTTTGTTGCTGTTGTTGTTGGGTTTTTTGGTTTTTTGTTGTTTTTGTTTTGTTTTGTTTTCTGGTTGGTTGGTTTGGTTTGATTTTGGAGGTTTTTTTAGATTGTGGGAGGCTTAACATGGTTATCACCAAATGCTTGTTTTTTTTATGTCCAAGGTGGAACAGAACAGCATGTATTGCAACACACTAAAAACCCCCTAAATTTGAGTTGTACTGGCAGGAACAACTGCAAAAAATTACGCCGTCTGTTCTTTAGGAATATATATACATACTCTTCAGCAGGTAATGTTCTTAGGCTCCTCCAGTGAAGCAGGAGGCCTAATGTAAGGAATGTTTTGTTGTGCCCTTGGTTTTATCCATCAAATTCACATGACATCTGCTGCCTGACACAGAAGTCTAGTAATTCTGATTCTTCTAATTTTGCTCCATAGACTTTGACTTCTGGACAGGCAGAGTAGAGTAGAAGACATGGATCTGAACATGCATATGTGGGTCTCTCTCACACTTATAACTATCCTGTTACCAGCTTTGCATTCTCCATTCATCACCAACAGTCCTCTTTGCCACCCTATTCTGTACCCGCCCCCCAACTGAAAAACAAGGTTTTCTTACCCAAGAGTAGGCACAAAGATAGGTACAGGATCAGACAGGGCCTAATGCAGACACTCCTTGGTGCAGGATGCAGCATTTTAATTTGTTAAATTTCATCCCCTTAATCACAGCCCAATACTCCAATCTATCCAGATGTCTCTGCAAGGCCTCTTGTCCCTCAAAAGCATCAAAAAAGACTCAGCACCACCCAGGTGTAGTCCTGTTCACTACAACCCCTTGACCTCTGCTCTTCAGGCCCTCTTCAGCTCTGCCCCTTTTAGGCTAGGATGCTGCAGATAGACAGCAAACACTAATTAAACTGTAAGACATGGGTTTTCTAGGTTCTTTGGTATCACAATAATTTACTGATTTCATTAGACTAAACTATGAAATATTTTAGGAAATTCAATGACTAATAGTTACTATAATTTGTCAGCTTTAACATTGCTTAATTTTCATACCTATTACATGCTAATTTATTATACCAACTGGTACCATAACTGATTTATTGTCATTAATAAAACTGAAAGAGAAATAAACTAATATTCTGGCAAGAATATACAGATGTGACTAAGCTCTACATATATGAAAGAGAAATTAAACCTACTATGTAACAATGGTAGGAAATCTGCAACTACACTACCTTTAGCAACTGGCTCTTCACTGACAATCTAGAGGAAGACTAAAATAATTACATCCTAATACTATGCAATATTCCCTCAAAAGTTGCGTGCTATTTTTACCTCTCAACTTGATTTTCAATGAAGAATTACAAAAAGGATGAGCCTGTTAAAAAAAATTCGCACTTCTGCTGAAACCAAACATACCAAATCAGTGAAGACACATTTACTTTATGATCTTTTACAGTCTTTCCCAAACTTCTGCTGATTTCCTTGTTTTATAGATGCTAATTGTGAGTTTCTTTAGCTCCCAGAAGAATAACAGCCTTCAGTTCTCTCCCTCATGACACTCCATGTTACAGAAATTTTCTTTTCCTTTCACCTTTTTCACTGAAATCTGTCTAGTTGATTAATACAATTAGAAACTTAATTTTACCATCTAAACCTACAGTCACATACAGAAGGAATGCCTACCCCAGAAGTAGCACAATCATCAACAGGCCTAACAGATGCTGGAAGCACAACCCAAGTGCTGTTTTAAATTATTTTAGTCAGGAATTTGTTACTTCTTTATTAGATTTCATGTGTCTAAAAACTTTCTTTTGACACCCTAATATATTAAGTAATCCTCTACAAGTTAACCTCTACTCTTCTAAATGTCCTATCAGTAAAATTATCTCAAGAAAGTACTCACATGCTTAAAAGTTTGTATATTTTTTTCTGCTAAATTACCTGGTCTAACTAGTACACTTTTTCTCCTATCTGTCTTTACATCACCACAGCTAAAACAATATTATCATTGAAAGAGCAATCTGTCTCTTAAATATACTATTTTTGCAGTTATGACACTCTTCAGCTATGAGTTCCTGAAATAAACAGAAAAGATTTTCAAAAGCCCTTGTCATGACTTCAAACTGATCCTGTTGAAGACTTAGGGTTTAGTCTGGGACATGGCAACTCTGGTTCTGTGTTTAGACTGGGAAATGAGAGGCTGGAGAGAAGCGCTGTGAAAAGGGAGCTGGGAGTCCTGGTCGATGGCAAGCTGAATCTGAGTCAGCAGTGCCCTAGCAGCCAGGAGGGCCAACCATGACCAGGAGGGCATCAGGCAAAGCACCATCAGCCAATTAAGGGAGGGAATTGTCACGCTCTGCTTTGCACTGGGGCAGCCTCACCTTGAATATTGTGTTCAGTTTTGGGCATTGCAATATAAGAAAGATATAAAGCTATCGGAGAGTGTCCAAAGAAGGGCAACGAAGATGCTGAAGGGCCTTGAGAAGAAGCTGCATGAGGAGTGGCTGACGTCTCTTGGTGTGTTCAGCCTGGAGAAGAGGAGATTGAGGGGAGACCTCATTGCCATCTACAGCTTTCTCATGAGGGGAAGAGGAGGGGCAGGCACTGATCTTTCTCTGTGGTGGCCAGTGACAGGACCCAAAGCAATGGCCTGAAACTGTGTCATGGGAGGTTCAGGTTGGGTATCAGGAAAGGATTTTTCATCCAGAACTTGGTTGAGCACTGGAAAAGGTTCCCCAGAAAAGTTGTCACAGCACCAAGCCTGACAGAGTTCAAGAAGTGTTTGGACAATGATCTCAGGCACATGGTATGATTCTTGGGGTGTCCTCTGCAGGGCGAGGAGTTGGATGCTATGATCGCGAGGGGTTTCTTCGAACTCAGCATCTTCTATAATTCTATGATTTATTGGAAAGCCATTGATTTTAAGGGAAGAAATACAGTGCCAGAACTAAGACCCTCCAGATACCTTGGTCTTTTGACCTAACTCCTATTGAAATCGAACACCTAGGCAAGAGTTAGGCAGGTAGTAACTTTCAGGTCTACTCGATAAGTTACATTCTCTTTTCCTGATGCTCTACGTTACTGCTGAGCAAAAACTATGTAAGATCTGTGTCTCATTTCTCTTTTTATGAGAGAATATTTTACAATAACAGAAACATCAGTTGTGCCTCCTGGTGTATTTGGTTCGTCACAATGAATGCTAGTTCTGGTACTAGGATGCTCCAACAGGATTAGGAGCATCTTAAGTGCCTGTCATGTACTTGATACACACAATAGTCATGATGCAGACTCACTTTTACACTTAAATCGCTTTGTCTTTTTCTATACTGTTTGCAAAGTAGACTTAGATCAGCTTAAAACCTGACAAAATAATTGGAGAAACAGGATGAAGCCCCAAAAATACAGTCTTTAACAGGTGAGTATAACTCAAACGTAACAGAACAAGAGCTATTTATGAAAATAAGACTTACTACATAAGCCTCCAAAACAGCCTCTGCAAACCCCAAAATCTGAGTCCAGATGTAGCTTTGCTTCTATGTCCAACATAACTCTTGTTTTCTGTTTTCTCCTATTTCTGGATCCACCTCCAAATAAAAAGGAAAAAAGGAACATATAATTCTTACCTGTAGGCAAGAGTTTGTTTTCCAGGTACGCCCATAGCAAATACATGACAGCTAACATTCTTTGATTTCCTGAGTGGTAATTTCTTCTTAAGAAGCACCTAGAGGTATACAACATTTCAATATCTCTCCACGTTAGCTTACCAAGACTTAGTTTCTTCTACAACTAGAGGAAACTACTATTCTGCAACTACTATAGAGCAATAGTTGCAAACTTGTTGTAAATGCTTTATTTAGACTCCAGGAATTTGTAAACAGTACCTATTCGTACACCTCTTGTTGATATATGAAAATTAATGGATAGTTCAAACACCATCAGTTTTGCTCATTCACAGAAACAGCAAAAGAAGTATGCAAGTAAGGATGAAGTAAAAGGTGTTCCATCTATTATTCTGTGGGTTGTTGGTTCTTTTTCCTCAGTAACAAACTGTTCTAGTAACAGAGCTAGCTCTAAGACACAGTAAATACCATGTGAAAGATATATGCCATGCACAGATTTATTAAATATGACTACCACTGTGACTAATTCAACTATAAGAAATAACAAACAAATTAATACAAACAAGATGTTTAAAATTAAATGGTTACTCTGGATTTTTCTAGGTTCATAAGCTATGGAAGAAAATAAGTACTGCATGGAGTATTTTTGATGGTAACTGGACAGACAAAATACAGGAGGAGGAAAGACTAAAAGTCTTCCACTTAAAGTGTTATGCTGCTTTTGTGGAAACTTAATCCAACTAAGGTTTCATGTTCAGAACAGCTCCAATGATCTGGCACAATCACATTTAGAGCTCTCAATGTTTCACTTAAATGCACTGATGCATGGTGGCTTCATATATAAAGTACTGCAAAGTACTGAAAGGAAAAGAAGAAAAAAACACTCAGAAAGAAAAGAACACTGCTTTTACATCTTCAGATATATAAATAATAAGGTTAGGTTCTACCTTTCAAATGGCAGAATCATTTACCTTCCTTCAGGTTTCAAACGCAGGGAAAGAAACCAAATAATGTTTATATGAAATAAATATATAAACAACTATTTATATGAAAATCCCCCAACAAAAATCTACAATTTGTAACTCAGAGTGGTCAGTTTTAGGAATGGGGCCTATAGCTACTTTAATTCCATAGAACTGAGCTTAAGTCATCTGCATATTAAAAACTAAAAACACTGAGAAAATACCTTCCTAAAATGTCCTGAAAAGATTCTACTTGCTGGTTGCAAGACGAGAAGGATTTTACTGTTTATCACCTTGACTCAACACTTAGGAATCTCCATTTGGTTCTGAGATGAGACAGTGGAAAAAAAAAAAGGCAAAATTATCTGGCTTTGGTAACACAGCTGGTTCCACGATGTTATACTAATTACAGCTCTAANNNTTAAAACTCAAAAGCAAAAAAAAAAAAAAAAAGAAAGAAGCAAAAAAACAAACCAAACACTGAGAGATTAAAAGAAGCAAAAGCAAGAAGACTATGTAATTTCCAAAAAAAATGCATTTTGAAAATTCTTTCCTAGTAAGCCAAGAATTGTGGCTGTCTGGAGCTGGAAAAACATAACAAGACATATTCTTGCCAGCTTTTACAGCTGAATGGGGTAATGCATCCTCCAGACTCAGGGGTATGCATTTGGGTAATGGCCCATTTAGGTAACAGTGACAAGTTTTGTATTTTCTAGAGTTTTCTGAAGTTTTTTAATAATCATGACAAGTTTGACCATCTTCTCATTAAAAAGAACCTGAAACTTTGACAGCAGTCAAATAAGAACTAACTTTATGTTTGCAGATTGTCAATTAATATAAATCATTGTATTTCTGTTGGCTTTAATGAAATTACTTGCAAGGCATTTGAAGACGCTACTGTATCAATATGTCCTAATAGTTTTAAGACATAGTTGTCAATACTGTCATCAGATATACATTCCTCAGATTTAACTTGATAGTCTAAATATAATTGTCAAAGGAATCTTAAACCTGCTTTTGTTAATCTCTTTGCTTCTCACATGTATTTACCACTCTCCATTTAATCAGAACAAACTCCTTTACCCAATAGTATGCAACAGCCTGCATGTTTTCAGCCCTATCAGCCCTTTTTTAAGTCCTATATTTTAAGTGTATTTCCAAAAGATGCCTGAAAACTGTTCTCCGACATTTGTCTTCTGAAAAATCTCAAAACTGGAGGACAAATGGGACAGAATTCTTAATTCACTCAAGGTTTCAACTGCCTAGGGATCCACTGGTCACTCACGTCTTCATTCACATGGGAAACAATGTAATCACACTCGTTACAGCATGTGCTTCCCTACATAAAATATCTTTGAACAATACTTGTACATACTAGGTCTGATTTTAATTTCTGTTTCCCTGTCAAAAAGACAATGTAGTTGATGAGCTGTGTGGAAACAGGTCGCCCATGCAAAATTTACCAAAAACACTCTGTTAAAGTCCTAAGGGACTGTGGGTCCTATGCTGCTCTTTTTCTATAGCTCAATGTTGGATTTATTATCCGCTTCTACTTACTTGGAAATCAATCACTACATAAAATTGATTCAACAGAATTAAGCTAAGATTTCTATGCTTGTGGGAAAGCTGGCGGTGATGAGTCTATTTCATTCACTATAGACTTTTGGGACATACACAGACTTGTTACTACAACAGAATCTCCCCTCTTTCTAACTCATATTAGGATGGTGATAAACTATGAATTTATTTTTTGAGAGTTGTTTCTATATCCTCATTTATCAGAGGCAAATTAGCAGGACAATCCCTTGGAAGGTGGTGTGCATTTTGAGAAAGCAAATATAGTGTTCTTTGGAAGACAAATTATATTTGGACGCAACATCAAGATAAATTTAAGCAATGATACTAACTAGTTATTTTTGTCTAGATTTCTTTAAGTATGTACTACTCAGGGGTGACACAGAGGTGGGAAACGAAAGAAGGAGTAAGAGCAAGGTAAAATGTTACAGGTAATCAATATGGCATCAGGCATAATAATTGTTCAGTGTAGGCACCTGACCTATGCAAAAAAGGAGTTCAACACAAAATCCTACGAAAATTGAGTAAGTTGACGTATGTGTTTTAGAGTGAGAATGATCTAAATGACTCATTTGGCAAGAGATGTATACATGTTAAATAAAAGGTCAATACCTTACAGTGGTACCTTAAACCTTACATTACTGACATCAGTGATACCACAAAGCTATGGATCGTCATAAAATCAGTCTTGTGGGTAAATAGCACTGACACAAACAGTGCCTCCGCACTGCAGAGCAGACATCCTGGTACAATGCTTAAAATGGTATTTCTGGATTTGGGCAGTAGAACAAAATGTCAGAAAATAATCCTAAAGTAATTACTTCTCAGGAGTTTACACACATGCATATTTTCCATCAAAAATTAAAAGGATCCAGCAAGTAAAATGCCCCAAAGTAGGTTAGAAATCCTTGGTTTCCTACCAGGAGATAAACAGTCTTCATCATTTAGTATTCTTTATTTCAAAGTCATTACAGAGCTAGCAGGCTTACAGACACTAACATTTATTTTTATTATGGCTATATTTTATTTTTATTATATATTTTTATACTGTCACATTAGTATATATTACATGTTCTTTTATATTTTATGCTAGCAGAGGTTTTTGCCAGTATGTGTATATAGTCGTACTTAAGTATTATATTGTGCAACCAATAGATTTGCAAAAAGCATGCTGACAGGTCACGACAATGGTTTCAAGGCAAAGAAAAAAATTAACCATATCTTTATTTGTAAAATGCAATACAGAGTACTACTAAGTCCTCTTTGCCAAGAGCTGCACCAGAATATCTGATGGCTGACATCCAGTTTTGAAGTTTGGGTAAGGTCAGCTATATCTGCACCAAAAGATCAAAGAAGGACAGAACAAAGGAGTAAAATATATACAAGGGCTCTCCCTCTGCAAGCTACATCACGTCCTCTAGCATATGACTTTTCATCTAAACAGCCTTTCTTCATTTTACCTGTGTTTTTCTAGCATAAGTATCTAAGTTTGGAAGTCAATATCTTTTTACTGCTTTTTTTCCAGGCCTGGAAGGGAAACTTAACCTACTAACAACCAAGAGCAGAATAAGAATCAGTTCTGACCTACATTGGTTGAAGTTTGTTGCAATCTTCCCAAACTTTTTCTTCTGTTATGGATATCTTACACCATACAGATGGGTAATGTTCTTTAACTGACATAATAAAAATTAAAATAATGAATATTTTTAAGAGATCTGGATGATAGCCTGAGAAAATGGCTCAGAGTCTAAAACACATTCTGTCAGTTTCCTGAAAATCAATCACTATTAGTTTGAGATTCCAGACTTACTGCATTCCATCTGGTACAAAGAAATGTTTAAATAGTACACAATTAATGATAGAAAACTGATATGAATTAAACAGTTTTACAGGAATTTGTTACAGGTTGACATTATTTCCCACATTCAGGGAAGGTTGTTGCTGAAATCATAATAATATGTATCTGTCACAAAATATTGCTTCTCCTGCCTTCCACAGCCAAAAAGGGTACAAAAATCAGCAAAACAAATCAATAAGTCCCATCTTCAGCATGCATTATCTCACTTATTATTTAAATATTTATTTGTTTTTCAGCAATCCCTCTTCCCAACTGATATATACAGAAAACTTTTAGCTTAAAATACAAAGATTAAATTTTAATCATATTTGTATCATACAGTGTCATACATATTTTCAGGCCACGTACCATTCTCATCCACATCAGGCCCCCTCCATCAACATGTCTTTAGGTCACCGGTTAAAGACCTGGGTTGATCAGGGAAAATTCTAAACATGAAGTCCTTCAAACATTTTATTGAAGCAGCTCTTTCAGTTCATCATTCATTCGTAATTTCTTCAAGAAATTATAATTTCAGATGTCCAGTTCAGAGTTCTGTGACACACACAGAGATAAATGTTCCTTATGCTACCAGTGTGTCCTTGTGGCAAAAAAAAAAGGTGCCAGCAGCATCCTGGGCTGCATTAGGAGGAATGGCGCCAGCAGGAGGAGGAATGTGATCCTGCCTCTCCTCTGCACTGCTGAGGCCACACTGGAGTGCTGGGCCCAGTTCTGGGCTCCCCAGTACACAGGAGACATGGACATACCAGAGAGAGCCTAGGAAAGGGATGCAGAGGTGATGAAGGAAGCAAAGCATTTCTCCTCTGAGGAAAGTCTGAGAGAGCTGGGACTTCATCCTGGAGATGCAAAGGCTCAGATCTTATTAATGTGTACAAATACCCGAAGGGAGAGCACACAGAGGATGCAACCAGACTCTTTACAGGTGTGCCCAGTGACAAGGCTAGAGGTGATGGGTGCACACTCAAACATAAGCGATTCCCTAGAAATATCAGGAGACACTTTTTCACTGTGATGGTGAACGAGCACTTGCACAGATTTTTTTTCCCACTGGATGGTTCTAGAATGTGCAGCAGTACCACAACAGCCCCTAAAATGCATACCACAGCCCACCGCTTTGTCATTCCTAGCACCTTTCTCACCTTCTCACATTAGTGTGGCTGCTGTGAGCTCGCTGTTTCTGGGCCAACGCTCCACAACCATGTGTGGCTTTTTACACAGGGTGCTTTTCCTTCCTAATGACTCAGCTCAATAATATGCACCAAATTCAACTGTTACTTCAAGTGAAGACCACTAGGGAACAGGGGTGGACTCAGGCCCACTCAGTGTGAGATCCATCACTGTTAACTAATTACTCCCGAACAAACATACAGTTCACATCACTGGCAGTCCACAGAGAAAAACTGCCACAGGGCGCGTGTGGCTGGGGTGTGAGCTGGGATCCCTCCCAAGCTTCAGGCAGTATCAACAAAGCAACCGCCAAGTGCCAAAGGCAATGGAACCAGCAGGGGATGGAAATCAGCACTGGTGGAAAACTGAGGTCTCCCTTCCCCCCATCAAAGAAGTAGGGCAGAAGTGGAATAAATTCTGTTTGCCCCCTCAGTCTAAAAGGCTCAGTGCCTACTGCTCCCCACCTGATAAGGGGTGATACAAAAGATTGTAGTTTTAGTTGTTTACTGATAGAGAACTTCTGTCTTCTTCAAG
>VZRE01012974.1:0-14550 GCA_013396775.1 Cephalopterus ornatus
TTGGTATGTTCACACCCCTTATTTGCATGTGTCTCCTCTAACTCCTCCCACAGTTTTCCTTATATGGTTATGCTCTGCCCCACTTCTAGCACCTTCCCCCGAAACCCTATAAAAGGCTGTCCCTTGCTCCACCTCCCCAGTTCACCCTCCAACCCTGGGTCTGAACACACCCATTGTGGGCTGTGCCAACAATAAAGATCCTCCTGCCTCAACCTATCACCAGCGTCTGCCTACAATTCCTGCTAGGACCCACCAGCCGGGTGGACCAACCCTTTCTCCTTTAAGGGTTGCGATACAAGTTTATTAACATTTGTTTAATTTTTACTTTTATATTTCTAACTGTGATATCCATCATTTTATTTCTAGGTTTCTTGAACTACTTTCTCAAACAAATGTGGTCCCATTTGGTTCATACTCAATTGAAATCCTATTGGAATGTCAGACTCTGACAGAGATGCAACCGTCTATCTTTTTTCTAGCTGTTTCCTCTGTTTCATGAAAAATAAATTGCATCTTTTCTTTTAAAAAACATCTTTAATCCTCTCTTCCCTGGCTATCTTCTTATTAACTCCAAACTCTGGAGTTAATGGGTCTGACCCATCATGGTGCCAATATATCACTAAAATTATAGAGTTGTTGTTGTCTTTTATATTCCATTCTTTTTGAGAGGAGTTGCCCTGAAACCTCCACAAAGCTGCACTATGGTCAACCTTTAAACATGTTTTTTCTTCTCTGTGGTGTTTATGCAAAATTTGACAACAGGATGCTACTACAAGGGCAGTCAGGCTGAACAACTTTACTTGCCCTGTTTGCTTGTGTTCTACAGTTATTCTATGTCCATATGCTATCTTTATCTTTTACTTAATCTGCAAGATACTTGTGTTAGAGAACATTTTTATGCTTTCTGTGTAACATCTGTCCTGGTGATTTCATAGTCTCTGAAAAAGGAACTTGGATTTTGCAGTAAGATCACTATTTCTGTAATGAGTGACTGTTTGGAAGCTTAAAATGCATATCCTGCAATATGTAGCCGCAAAACTTTATTAATAAAATAATTTTTAAAATAAAAATTTTTAAATTCTTTATTAAAATATTCTAGAAATTTCCTGTTTACACCTTCTCCAGTATTCATCATTGTTTAAGTTTTTTTAATTCTAAAAATCTGAAGGGTACTATGGGTTATAGTCACAGAATTAATCTACAGACACTAACATAGTCCCAGCTCCATAAATTCCTCATGAAGGCCCAGCACTAGAACAGTGGTTGACCACTACCATGAACTGTGGAAAGCAAAATCTATGAAAGCAAAGCTAGAAAGAGATTGTTCATTTCCTTAGACACAAAAATATCTTAATTCTTCACATATACTTTGCAGAATTGTACTCCGTATTATACTCTGAAAACTATTGTAAGCTAAGATAGTGTAAAGAGATTAAATTAAAGAGTTTTACTTAAGTTTTCTGAAATTGCTGGAGGACTGCACTACTGCTGAAAACAGCTGTAGCAGGTTTTGACACAAAAAAATAAGGACTTGAAAGTATTGGTGTAATATGAGTAGCAATCTTGGACAGGGGTGAATGAAAGTTTATTGATGTAAGTCACTAGACCAAGCACTTCACTCAATACAGACATTTAGATGTTCTGTAAATTTTATTTAATGCTTCAGGTTTACTACGAGGGTAGTAAGGCACTGGAACAGGCTGCCCAGGGAAGTTGTGGATGGCTCATCCCAGGCAACGTTCAAGGCCAAGCTGGATGAAACTTTAAGCAATCTGGTCTAGTGAAAGGAGTCCCTGGCCTTCACAGGGAGGTTGGAACTAGATGATCTTTAAGGTCCCTTCCAGCCCAACCCATTCTATGATTCTATGCTTCTATGGCACAGGGCTCTGACTCCATCACAGAGATCCAAACAGACACAGAATTCCATAACTTTTAGTTCTAACAGTGTTTAGTTAAGTAGGTGTAAATTAAATAGTAGCAGAAAAGTTTGACAAGCCCTTCAAGAGGCTGAAGTGCAAGTCGAAGTGTATAGAGTCACACAGTATGATTTCTCAAGTTTACTTGCCCAATAATGTCTCCTTTCTTAAAAGGATTAAATACTCAGGAATATTAGGCAGCCTGATTAGAACAGAAGGTCCAACTCTTGCTCTCAAAATGAATGAATGAAAATAAACCACCACAGAAAATATTTCCATCCATTCCCTCTAACAGTGAGAAAAAGGCAGTAATGAAACCTTTTCTCAATCAAACTTCCTTTGAGGTTCCATATTTTATTTTATTTTGTGAGAAATATTTGATTTTATCACCATTTGCTCTTTCCTTCTCACGGTGAGCCTTTGAATTCCTGTTAAATTTTCCAGCTTTAAGGCAAATTAGGTCAAAATTATTCCCTTTTTTTTTTTTCCCCCAAAAGGGGGATGAACAGTGTGTGGCTCGTACCTTTACATGAATTTTCTTGAACTGAAAAATAAAAGATTAATTTTTTCCCATTAGATTTTAGCAGAATAGAAGGCTCAAGATCAAAACATGAAGAAACTCTACAAACTTTAAAAATCACACAAAGTTTCAACATCATAACTTGTAAATTAACATCATTATATTAAAAAAAATCAGTGGAATGGTCCCGGAGCCATACCTAGGAGTTACAAGGTAGGGGGAAATCCTAAACTATTCTTAATATTAACTTTTTAATAACAATACCATCAGATTCCCACTGGGTACTTACAAGATTTACTCAAAATTTCCGTAGCTCAGCTGGTTAGAGCATGGTGCTAATGACACCAAGGGAGTGGGTTTGATCCCATTGGGATGGGCCATTCACTTCAGGTTTGGACTCAATGATCCTTGTGGGTCCCTTCCATCTCAGAATATTCTGTGAAAACAAAGCTCTATAATTTGACATACAGAATTTTTTAGGTAGAAGATTTCAAACTATGTTCTCTTTAAGATTTCCTGGTATTCCCAAAACTCTTTTACTGACTACTCTTAAAGCAAACCTGGCTCTGACTTTCTGCCTCCAAAACAGGATTTCATACATAGCAAGAATTCAGTCTTCATCCAAGCTGAGTGGTTGGCACAGAATAGATATGCTGATGTTGTAATGCAGTTTTATGAAAGCACCAGATCAAAAACAGCGAAAGAAGCAAATAGAGTGCTAGAAATTATTCAAAAAAGAAGGCACAAGGGAAAGCACTACTTACACCGCTGCATAAATTCATCATACAACTGAATTTCGAATGCTCTCATTTCTATTATGGTTTTTTTGAGATGTGAGAACAAGAATTGAGGAAAGTGCAGAGAAGGGTATCAGGGATGACCAAAGTTAAAGAATAATATCCGTAGAAGGAATAACTAAACAGACTTGGTCCCTTCAGCCTGGGAAAGAGATGACTGAGAAGGAATAGAATAAAAGCCTATAAAAAAACTCTGAGTAGAATGAAAAAACATAAGATGTTATTATTTCCTTTCTTTTCCAATAAGAGGACTAGGGGGCAGGAAAAAATAGGTTGGAAAACAAATTGACATAATACCTCACACAGTTCCTCAGGATGTTTTATATGCCCAGACTTTATTTAGGCTCAAAAAGGATCTGGGCAAACTAAGAAAAGTCTTAAGGACTAGTTAAAAGCAAGACTTGTAACTCAGAAAACCACAAGTCATAGTTTCTAGTTGTGCAGATAAATACAGAGCATCTTCCGTATTGCCTGCACTCTGAGATGACCTTGTGGTCACAAGTAAACTTTGCTCTCACTCGACAGGGTTACTTAAGCATATATTTATATTGTGTGGATCAACATGTACATGCAAAAGACAGACTTTAAGTGTACAAATGCATTTTGCTGCTTTTTCAAAGGTACTTTGGCATGTTACCCTATTGAGTAGATTTGTAAAAAAAAAAAACAAAAAAACACAAAACACAAAACCAACAAAAAAGCCAACAGAAACACATTTTTTGTATTACACTTTACCATATCCCTTACAGTATTGGAAACATTAAATAATTTCTGTTAAATAATATGTTTCTAGGAGCAGTGGTTTTATTTGACTTAGATATTTTAGACTCTGAAATAGTCATATTATCTCTCTGGAAAAAAGATATATAATATGATGCAGTAATAGTACAACAGTTTACAAATTTTAACAGCTTATCTGTCAAGTTGTCCATCCCTAAAGTACTTAAAGATCCTTATGGGATTGCGGTCTTGCATTTGACATTTTTGTCTAAAAACACCACTCTCACACAGACATGCACACAGACACGCTCCCCCAAGATCACTGCAAGACCTACAGCATTTACCAATACAAATAGACAGAACCCTCATTAATCATAGTTTCATTTAAAATGCACTCATTCTATGTGTATTCTTTGGATTTTCCCTTTAACTTTGGGCCAGATGATGCCAGTGGTGAGCTCGTAATGTGAATCTGTGCTCACAAATAAGGAACTTTTGAAGGCATTACCCTTCAGTGAACTGTTGTAATATCAAAGGCTACAGAAGCTTTTTTCTACAGAGGCAAGGCTTGATTTGCTGGTATTGTATGGAGTGAGAACACAGATTTCTCCTTTTTTCCAGGTCTGGACATAAAGATGGTACTGATTATCACCAGCGTCTGCATAGAACAACAGAGCAATGCAAGGCTTATTGTATAGGACACAGACTACCATGAGTATAAACACCATTTCATTTAACTTCTCTCCATTTAAGCTTTTTTTTGGAAGATGTGGTGTGTAGAATACATAGTACAAAAGCAGGTAGTTTCAGCAGAAAAATGATATTCAACTTTTTGTCTGCTTTCTTCTATCCTAGTCATTCTGACTTGCTTAGTTACACCAGCAAAAAAAGATGATATTTCAAAACAGGGAAATGAATAATTGTTTTCAATAGGTGCAATAGTTATTGCTTCGAATAAATATAATAATTAAAGCTATGCCCCCACACCCTTACACAGAGGACAAAAGAAGCTTCCAACACTTGGTGGTCCATAGTGGGAAACTAGAACCATGGCACTTATCCCAAAGAAAGATTTCTCAATGATCAAATACAAAAAACCTAATAAATTTCATTTTATCTTGAGTAAAGGATACTTTACCTAGTAGAACTGAAAATGAGATTTTAGCTCTGTGAGACAGCTGATATTTAGACATTTTACTTTTCCAAAACTTTCTAGAGAGTAAACACTTTCCAGAAAGGTCAGTGAAGCAATTAGAGTAGTTTTCATTCTGAATGGGCTCAGATACATTTTGTATCCACCTAAGCCAGTACCGTGGCTTACAGGAAAAGCAATACAGCTGTTTCATACTTTAAAAATTTGACTTCTCAACTGCCAGGGAAACGTACTTTAGATGGGACTGTTCCTCTGTGGATAAACTTACTGGGCTACATCATGAGAGATATAGTTAGCCGAGCTGAAGCAGTGTGAAGAGCCCACACTATACTACTTCAGTAAGGCTCTAAGGCTGCTTAGGAAAAAGCAAAATGCGTTCAAAGCATCCAGATTGAAATCTATTGACATGGACAGCCATAATCAGGAAATTAAGTTTTGCAGAAGAAAGTGATTTAACAATATTCTTTGCCACAGACTTCTTGATTGGAAACCTTACATTTTGTAAAAAAAAAAAAGTCTTTAATTAGGGTCATATTTTAAATATTGTTCAGTATGAGCCAGGGCCACCTACAGATCAATTTTCCAACTTTTGCTTATGTTTAGTAACTCCTAAATTTCATACAGTCTTTATGATTTAACTTGTTTTTCAGTATAAAATTACATTTCTCACAAGAATGACCATTGAAGAACTGGATGCCAAATTATTATTCAATACAGTTAATATTGAGCACAATACTTAGATATATTAAGACATCCTGTGAAATGACATTAACACTAGTTAAATAGTTTTGAATGTTTTCAGCTGTATCTACTGGCAAAAAAACATTTTCCTTGGAGCACAGCCATTTTTTTCTGTGTGTGTTACTTCAGTTTCTTTATTCTTCAGGCTGGTGTTTATAGAGAAGAAACCTACAGCTACTTCTAAAATTTCCTCTTTCCTAAATTTCAAGTTCTTTGGAGGCCTCACACTACTTTTATTTTCAATATTTCGTAAGTGCAGGATTCTGAGGAAACTGAGTAGCAAATGAAATGAGAGCAGTATTTATCTGTTACTTTTGGTGTTCCATATGTATGTGTTATCAGTGATCTTATTACCACTTTTATTGATTCCTGTATTTAAAATCACTTCTCTTTTCCAAGAATTTCCAAAGTTCTTTCAAATGCCATGCTTTTGCCTCAGTTCAAGAATAAGTAAGATTTAGAAAGTCCAGGAAAACACTTGCTTTCAAATACAAAGCTCATCTATACAATGAGCCAAATCCTTTTGAAATTGCAGTGTTGGAAATTGTATTTGTGATATGGTTTTATGCATGCATAGATCACAGTTCTATTTAATCCTATAAAAAAACCTGACTGGATTTTCACTCACATTCTTAGAGATTTCTGAGGCAATATTATCCTTATTGAACTCACACTGCCAGCTTCTGGAAGAAGCAGTGATGACCCAGTCATCTAGCTAACAAGCCATCCTTGCTCCAAAAGGCTTTTACACATCTTATAAAGCCTCAAATTTACTGAGTCCCAGGCCTTGTTTCTGGGCAATAACACAAAATAGATCACATAAACTAGCTGTATCTAGGCTGGCATTCTTTGTTTACTAAGATCTATTGTTGTAGGAAATTGTCTTCTTTCAAATTAAAACTATAGAGGAAGATGTATGTGGATAACTGTATTTAGACACTGGGTACCATGTCACAAAATATTTTAATGTGGGAGAATTAAATTTATTTCCTCTCTCAAATTCCCCCACAAATCTATATATTTTCCCGTATAATATTTTGATAAGTCTTTTTTCAGTTTAGCATTTCTTTTGCATTCTACTTGAGAAACAGCAGTATTTTAAACATTAGTTGGGCTTCCCAGTTAACATGCATAAGTTTATTTCAGACTATGGCCAAATGTCTTTTCTACACCTTTGTATCTTAATCAATTGGAAACAAAAAGAGAAAGGAGTAGGTGGTTTTTTATATCTACAGCATATTTCTATTTCATGATAAAATGAAGTGCTAGCAGCACTGGAAAAACCTTTTCCATTATGTTAGTTTTTTACTGTAATGACCATTTTCCCCATGGCTAAATAGTTATCTTCTGCAATTAAATATTACTTGTTGTTTTCTAATTTCTAATGTTTCATGCCTGTGTGTGCACATGCACATCCACAAAAAAGCATTCCCTTTCACAGAATGTCCAGTGTAGCAAAGCTGTTAGAAAGAAGAGCCAGACAATCAAATTCGTGGATTTTTAAGCATTCTTTTATTCCTAGCTGCTGTTCCTTTTATCCTAGCAACAACCTGCTCATTACCTTTTCATCTTTTTTTGCATTAATACAATTTTCAATAAATAGTTTAGCAAAGGTCAGATGATAGGTTGTCATACCAGAATAAGATGTGATGACCTAACCCTGGATAGACATCAGGTGCCCAGTAAAGCTGCTCTATCCCTCCCCTGCTCAGTTGGGCAGGGGACAGAAAATATAATGAAGGCCTTCTGGGTCAAGGTAAGGACAGGGAGAGGTCAGTCACCAATTACTGTCATGAGAAAAACAACCTTGTTTTGGGGAAATTAATTTATTACCAATCAAAACAGAATAGAATAATGAGAAATAAACCCAAATCTTAAAACACCTTCTTACCCCTCCCTTCTTCCTGGTCTTAACTCTAGTTACATTCTTCCTCCTCCTCCCCAGCAGCGCAGGAAGATGGCGAATGTGTTCAGTTCACCACACATTATCTCTGCCACTTCTTCTTCCTCCAGGGGAAGGACTCCTCACACTTTTCCCCTGCTCCAGCATGGTTCCCCCCAACAGGGTGCAGTCCTTCAGGAACTGACCACTTCAGCATGGTTCCCTCAAGGGGCCACAGGTCTGGTCAGGAGGCTGTTTCACTGTGGTCTTCATGTGGGGTCACAACATCCTTCAGACATCCACTTGCTCTCCATGTGCTGCAGGTGCATCTCTGGTCCACCACGAACCTCCCTGGCCTGCAAGGGGGCAGCCTGCCTCACCATGGTCTTCATTGTGGGCTGTAGGGGTATCTCTGCTCCAATACCTGGAGCACCTCTTCCCCCTTCTTCTTCACTCATCTTAGTGTTTGCAGAGCTGTTTCTCTCACATCTCCTCAATCCTCTCTTCTCAGGCTGTAGTTGCTGCTGTACAGGATTCTTTGCCCCTTCCTAAATCTGCTACCACCCTTGCTAACGGCCTTGGCCAGCAGCAGATCTTTCCTGGAGCTGGCTGGCACTGCCTCTGTCACACACCGGGGAAGCTGCTGGCAGCTTCTCATAGAAGCCACTCCTGCACCCTCTCCTCTCTCACACCCCCTTCTCACCTTGCCACTACCAAAACTTTTCCAAGCCTGATACACAGGAAGAGGAAATTATTTGCCATTTTAACTCTGGCTCAGAATGCTAATAAAAAACTATTGCTAAAGTTCAGTGTTTAAATCACTATACCCTTAATAGCTTGCATCCTTGCTACTGGCCAAGCATCTCCCTAAATTGCTAATTTTCATGTTTAAAAAGTCTTGCAGAACACTGACAATTCCAAGGGACTGGAGGAAAGCTAATATATCAATAACTGAGAAAAGGTAAATGGGATGACTGGATAATTACTGGCTTGTCAGTATGACATTGATCTAGGCAAAATAACACTACGACTTAGGTGGAACACAATTAATAAAGAATTGCATACATAATTAATTCCAATGAACAATTTCAATTAATATGGAAGTTGTGACTTTCAAGCAATTTTGACACTTCTTTTTTTTTTGGTTTTATTTACTTTGTTTTTAAATACAGAAGTACAGTTAGAATTTTCTGTAAAATAATTTTCTAATTGGCCTAACATTAACTTAGGGTTTCATAAGAAACGTGGAATAGAATACTATACTTAATCTAATTTCCAGAAGAAAAAGTGTATGGGAGAGTAAGTAAAGAGTACCTCATATACAGTGCATCAAACTATGAGATTACAACTGCATTAAAATAATTTCCTTCAAAAATCATCATTTTTGAAATAATCACTTTCCATGGATGCCACAGCCCTGCTAGGATCACGGGGAACGTCCACCCCAGGGGAAAGAATCGAGACAAGACAAAGGCTCAAAGGGGAGTGAACCATTTATTAAAACGACCATGCCCTTGTATAGGGTGAGCTGTGGAACTTTCTAGAAAATAGGCGGGGTTACACCATATAAGGTAACAGTAGGAGGGGAACTTTCCATGTTAGGAAGTTAGGGGTGGTGCAATGACCTAATAAGGGATATAGGAGGGGTTTTAACCATATAAGGAAACGAACAGGACAGTAACTGAAGTACTAACAATGAAAACAATCACAATAAAGTCCTTTTTAGTTGCAATTGACTCAGTCCTAATTAAACTTCCTCCTCCTCGACCAGGCCTGCGATGAACTTGCGGTAGAGGTCCATCTCTATTGTCGCAGGGTCATCCCCCACACATGGATATTGGAATGTTTCTTAAAGAAACATTAAAAAATAAACACAAAAAATATTCATAATTTGATTTTCTGACACTTTTCTCAAGGAGAACCATCAACAGTAATTCTATCTCTATATTTTATCAGCTATATTAGAGCTAGAACTTTATTGCATTTAAACAATTAATTTTTCAACTAAATATCTAGAAAGGTCTTTAAACATATGGAAGGTCTTTCTTTTTTCTGTTGTCAAACAGCAATATATTCATTGTTTGAATTTCCACCCACAACTTGTATCTGAGCTTCCCTATTAAGACCCTAGAATCTTTTCCAGTCTCTCTTTTACTGAATGTTACATCACTGAACAACACACATTTAAAATGATACCATCTTCTTAATGTTTTAATTCAGTTTAGTGGCTCTGGATATAAGCTCCTTCTATCTCTTATATGACATTAGGAGATGCTATCTGTTGCTACCCTTACTTAATGTTTTTTTCTGACTTCAAAAAGCAGTAAAATAGGACGCGCAAGCTGCTGGAAGATCCTACTGTAAGCATATTCAAAAGCCACAATTCAAGTCAGCCTCTATTGTGAGCTTGAGAAATTATACCACCAGCATGCAAACTAGTAGGCTGCAGTTTATTTTCCACTGACCCACCACAGAAGATACAGGATAGCTATTTATATAGCACATATTGGATCCTGCAAAACCTCAGATGCTGCATTGCACATCCTCAAATAACTTCATGCTTACCATCACTCCCCAGCTTGATCCAGTCTCAATGCAAATTGAGAATCTTCAAAGCTAACCACAACTTCCTGGCATTCACAATCCTTAAAAAAAATGATACTGATCTGTGTTATAAATTGTGTGTGTGCCCTTATGTCTTGACCACCTTTGGAAAGGGTGACAATTATGTTTGTCTCTGTGGTTAAATATGAGGAAGCACATTTCAAATTCCATATGGGATCCTATGATAAATACAACTGGAAGGAGAACAGAGATACATCTGGTTGCAACTACCCATACTCAGATACCCAGAGCGCAACTGTTTAGAGCTTTAACTCTCTTGGTAAAAGTTGTTATGAGAAATAAACAGGAAGAGATTTAAAAAAAAAAAAATCAAAAAACCCCACTTTACTTTCAAAGGGGTTACTTTTTAGGGTCGGATTCATGTCATTTACTGTTTAAGTACACAAAACTTCCCACTTGAAATTATCACTAGTCCTCACTTGTGTGGAAAGCTCTTTCACATCATGTACATGAAAATCTGTATGACAAGCTTTTGATAACTTGCTATGAACTGCAATATCTTCTTTACAAGAAAAGGTGAAAAATAGAAGACTTCTTTAAACAATCACAGAATAAAACAAGTCTGTCTCTGCTCACCACCTACCACACAAGAAGAAAACCTTGAGAGCAAGACAGCTGTTACTTTTAGTGTTAGCTTAGATTCCAGTCTAAAGCATCCTATTCCTGGTCCCTTAGGAATGAAATGTGGCATGGTACCTTTCCTAGCACTAAAATAATCAAGTTGGTTATGGTTACTATTGTTATTCTTAATTTAGCTGCAAACAGGTGTAATACAAATGCAGTTTAATAAACTCATTGCAATTTAGTTCCTCTTTTCTAAGCAAAATTGTTTATAACCATGCTTTCTGCAGATTGAAAGGAAATATGAGGGCAAAAAACTTTAAAAATTACATACATTAAAGAATTGGGAGTACACTTTTCATTTTTTGCTTTTCACGTCTGAGTAGTTGTAACAATAGTAATGGTCACATTACTTTGTGTGTTACAATGCAAGCAATACCTAATTCAACCTTTAAGTGGCTTGTTGAAATTACAGTTTTTGCTTAATTACCCTCAGAAAATAGTGCCTAAAACTCCAGAGTGAAATTAAAACCATCTTACACCACTAGTGTCCTCTCTGACAAATCAATTTCAGGCTTGACACAATAAGTTACACTGCAGACAGCAGAAAGCCCCATATCCTGTGGGACTACTCAGATTGTCCTTTGAAACTGAAAAGACTCATTTCTGGTTCCTAATGGTGTTATATAAATACAAAGGAAATGGGCAGCATGCGGGGTGACATCACAGAGTATAGGAAGAAAGGGTGATCAAAACATTAAATTAAATCATGGCAAGTAAAAAAACAAGCTGCTGAAACCTATAAAAATATCCTTATTACACTACATAAAACAGATGCTACTTGTACTTCTAAAAAGCAATAAGATGACCTGAAGAGAACATTACAAGAAAAAGATATTACAGTAAATATTTGTGCTTTGATTAGATATATAAATTATTTTTTCCTGCTGAGTTCTTCTTTAATAATAATTTTATGTCTGTGGTGTGTACTGACTGCAGATCTGACTACAGCCCACAAATGCTACTGATTTTGAAACTAGCCATCCATTAAGAGATTTTTTAAATAATATTCATTGAATTCCATTGCTTAAAGTCACAATACCTCATGATGTAATAACAGCACATGATTTTAAAATTAAAATTTTGTTACATTGTTCTCAAACACACAGTATTTAAGCAAAAAAGTTAAAATTCTCATGATCCCAAGTTGAGGAAATTGATGTCTTTACTAAGTAATTTTAATGATGCATTTTTTTCTCTATGACTGTTTATTACTATAACAAGATTACTCAGAAGGCCCAACTCTGTTTAGTATGAGGAATTTACTGGATAATTTTTAATGTTCTTCATTTATGTTTAATACAGGGATACAAAACAGTCACGTGCTTGTGACTGACTACAGCTGAGGCCATTTTCTAATTAGTGGCTTTACTTTGACACAGCCACAAGATCATGACTGTTACAGACTAGGCCACAGAACCAGGAGATCCATGTGTGAGCTCTTTTTCCCCAGATAAAATAGAGTATTTTAAAAGTGTTCAAATGTTTTTCTGAAATTTCTGGTTTATAATATAGAATTTTAAAAATTCTGCTGCCTTCATAAAATCTTGTGAGTTGTTGATACTGTTGTATTGGGGATAATGTACCACTCTCCTCTGTGCTCTTGCTGGTGACTATCATGATAATATATGGTTAGCAAAGCTGCTGCAAACTACATTCTAAGTTCCTAAATGTACAGAGCAGATTGCATTCTGAGAGTCAGTAAACTAACACATCATATGAGTACATATTTTCCTTCAATCAGCATCTGAGAATAAACCCACCATATTCTTCAGTTTATTTTGTATTCTACTGCTCAGAATAGGTTCTATCAAACCATTCAAAGCCTGCAGATTATGCATGAAATTGCTACTGAGAATATTTGCATATCATGTTATTTTAATTGCATGATACTATCAATTTAATTAACTGGGACCGTGTTAATTATCACTTTCACAAATCAACTAGACATGTCCTAATTGATTTCAATGAATATAAATTCAAAGTCTGTGGAAGTCACCTAGTGTCTTTGGAGATTCTCTTAAGCCTTTGAAGTCTTTCTCAGCAAATGTATTTCAATATAAAATTTAAGGTGCCAAAAGTTTCCATTATTGTGAAGTCCAAGGGCTTGAAAGTCCTTGAGAAAGAAATTGTAAGACTGCAAAAGAAGAAATAATAAAATTCAGTTTCAAAATGAGCATAAACTTAAGAGATGATTCTCATATTACATTACTGGCACTCTCAGTGAGAAGCACTTAAGCTTGGACATCAAAGGTGCAGGCTGGTGGCACAGAACAAGATTCTCTAAGCAGGCCAGATACCAGAAAACATGTGCTCCACAGAACACTGTCTGTGAGAACCACTCAGTTCTCATATATGGTGAGCTTTGAAATGACGTAGAGCATTTTACTGAGTGAGGGAGCTATGAGAGAGAAGGGATGCTCCACCATGAATCAGTGACTGCCTTGTAAGGGAAAGAGCTGACACTACTTCCTGTATTTTTACTTTTTGAAAGACTGCTTGGGTATCTTGCCCTCTCGAAATCATTTAGCAAAGGTAAATACCCAAAATGGGTACATCCCCAAAATGGCAGCAAATATGGAACGACAAAACTGGATCATCAACAATCACTGTGGTGTTTCATAATCAGCTAAGTTTGTATACTTCTCTACCCTGTGTTCTGGCTTCTGTTGGCCTACTTCTGAGCTGTAAATATTCCCTAATGGGTAGCTCAAAATACGAAGAAGCATAATAAGACACACAGAGATGTGGTGTCCATGGGTGACCAAGTAACCCATAAAACGAGAATGTGCAAGGCTGAACATTGTGTTGCTTCAGGTCATATTTGAATCTAGTCATAAAAGAAGAACTGTGGGATTTTCTAACTTAGGGTTTCTCTTCGTATAAGAATATCTGTACTGAAAGGATTTTCTGACAGCTTTGTAAAGCAAATCATTGCTCCTTATATAACAGTCAGAAAATCTATGATTTTTATGACACAAGTGGTCAGATAAGACAGAAAAATTGAACCAGCAATTCCCTAGCTATCAACTGTCCCTTACTAGTAGCCACAAATTACCAATAAGTCAGTGCTTAAAAAAATCACATTTACATTCCCAATACATTAATAATCAAAGGATTTATGGAGTTCCCATAGTTATTTATGGTATGGCACCTAGTAGAGCAACATTTTTCAGAAACTCTGAAAATGCTTTTGCCATAAACCTTAGAAAAAAATTTCATATTTCATAGTACTGCAAATCAAAACTGAATCAGTTCAAAACCCAATCTGTTTAAAATCCTTTGATTCTTGACAGTTTCATGTCCACTGTGCTTCTCTTTTGTTACTGGACAGGCTGGCCATGAACCAATAATTTAGACATGAACACAAACAAACAGACATTTGGTAATTTTTCCGTAACAGTCTAATGGTAACCAAAGTCTTGTATTTGAAAAAGATAGACTTTGGAAAAAAGAATTTTTTTTTCCTCAGGACCTGAATTTACCAATATATTTCATGGATTATTAAAGTTTTATTCCCGCCCCACAAATACACCTCCAACTTTTTTTAAGGCCCCAAAGGGACTTTCACCTCA
>VZRE01012980.1:0-101206 GCA_013396775.1 Cephalopterus ornatus
ACATCTCACAACAACCGGTGAAAACTGAAAAGAAGACTTGATGAAAGCAAAACAGCCCTTTCTTAGCTCACACCCTGCTATTACACAGTGCTTTTCACTGCCCTGCCCATTCCGACCGGCACCGCAGCTGTCCTTTCAGCAGTAAGTGGTGCATGAAACACTGCTCAGAGCATAAGAAATGTACTGATGAAGCCATCAGAGCTTCCCTGAAGTCACACCAACCCTTTGGGGAGTATACACACATTTGAAGACTTTGGCTGGCTGTGAGAGAAACCCAATCTACAGGAAACATGCATCAGAAATGCTTTTAAACAGAAAAGGATCAGAGCAAGTAACACCATCGCATGAAAAAATAGTGTAAATGCAACAGCATTTCATGTCTTGCTGTGGAATGGTCTCAGAGCTGACCCTGGATGCATCCCTCCAGGAGAGCCACTGAGATGAACGTAATATGACTCTAGCTGTGACTAATAGATCCTGGACAAGCGACTTCTCTCCCTAACAATTTCCAATTAATTTGGGTGTAGCACAGCTCCAATCCCCAGAAGTACCCAAAAGTGATTTCAGCAATGCAAACTATCCTTGAGCTCAGTGCGCCGGCACCAATGTTTTTGTGTCAGGAATTCATAATGCATAACTCAGGGGTTTGTACTACAGCACATACCTCATTTCTGCACATAGCACAAAGGACACTTTTGAAATTGTCCTCTTCATCCCTCCTTGCCAGATATGCAGAACCAACCGAATAGTTGGCACTCTGCATTTGAGACAGCAGATAAGGACTGCTGCCCTGTTTATATAAACTGTGTTATCATGCTGCTCTTCTTGAGCACAAGTACTATTTCTCAGACAGAAAATGTTTAATAAATGAACATTTAGCTCACCTTCCTACACCTCCCTGAGTGCTTTTTTATTGTAGGTTTTCAAACCTGCTTCCATGAATCCTGATTGAGCCTTCTCCTTTCATATGCTGAAATCTAAGAGCCGGGTTTTTTTTGCAAATTACCAGCCACACAGTCACATCTGGTAATACTGAGTAGCAGCTTTCCTCAGATCTGCCTGTGATCTAGGAGTCAAACTACGAGCTTCCCTGGAAGAGGGTAAGTCTGCCTGCATTTCTTGGAAGCACGTAGCGCTTTTTCTTCCTAGCACATGGATAAAGGGCAAAACACAGATTTTTACTGTCTGATGAGGGCTTCCTAGGGCAGAAAGAGCTATCCTGGCTTGCCCCAGCATTACTCTCTACAGTGCTCAGTGGTCAGCCAAAGGGGGAAACTTCTGGTTCTCCATTTGCCACTTTCTGTCAGCATTTAAAGAAACCAGTGTGGAAACTTGTAATACAAAGATTTAAAGGGGTATGGAAAGATGAGCTCGATTTTTTTTGAATGAAAAATGGTGCTTGTGGCCCAAATCAACAGCTTAATAAACAGCTTAGATAAAAGAAGGAGTAGAACCTAACTGACTTTTCAGATTCAACTTGCCAGATGTTAATGGAGCATGTCATGCTCTGCCTGCACTGCCCACACCTCTTCCTCCTTGCCATAAAATCTCTCAGGCTCTGGGAAAAAGGAGCCAGCTTTAAGTCAGTGAGATACGCCTCCCATATTTTCTTCCAGCAAAAAGGATTGGGAACTCCTGGCGTTGCACCCAGCATCTTACTGAGGAGCAACCTATGTGAGTCCTGGTAGCCAGGACTAGGACCTGGATGCCCAGGTGCTGGATGCAGCACTCCTGGCACTTGCTAACAGGATAGCCTGGTATGTGCTGTTCCCTCTCCCACCTAAGGCAGATTTCTGCTCTATTCCTCTTCCCTTCCTGTGGGAGAGAACAAAGGACCGCTCCTGCCCACATCCACCAAAGGTCATCCTTCCCCTCCTCAAACCACTAGCCTAGTGGAGTATTTCACTTGTTCCCAGGAACTTGGGCAGTCTCCAGGGCTCAGCACAGCTGTAGCAACTGAGGGGATTCATGGGCTGCTTCACCTCCCTGCAACAGCATGGGCAGGGCAGAAAATACGGCCCAGAGCATGGTACCACTGATCTTAGGAGGCTGTGCAATAAAACCACCAGGAATCTGCTCCGTTTCATGGCCAGAAAGAAACTCTGGCTCAGAAAAATGCAGTAACTGCTTGTATTCTGCAGGTGGCTATTGGTGTCAGTATCAAACCATGTCTTATTAAAAACATTATCACTATGCACTGGACACTGAGAGGTGCTGCTCTCTTAGGAAATGCAGTACCAAAGAGAAAAATGGGTGAACTGTGTAAAGAAACAGATCAGACCTGCCAGAAACTAACCAGGCCAAACAGATACCGGCCCTTAAGATGTTCTGTAGGAGACAGCCGTCCTCTGACTGCAGATTCAAACAGTTTAGAAGCCTTCAAGCAAGGCAGAAATGCTTTTAAACAATGTGCACAACCTGAGCTTCTTTGAGGCAAATTCTAAATGTCTATAGATGTTTGAACAAATTAAGAGCACAGAGACGTCTAACAATTGTTATGCACAATTTCCCCAGCCTTGCTCTCTTTAGCAGAGTATCAGGTTCAACGTGATTCAAGGCCTAAGAGAGCAGAGAATCCTTTCCTGTAAGAGCTTCCAACATGAAGCATGAAGGTTTGAAACAATCTTTAGACAAACACACTGATGTTTATACAGTGCAAGCAGGCTGAACTCAGTTTAAGTCGATAAAACCCAGCATTCTACTCACTAGGGAAACACAGATGACTGGTTTCAGGAGGTTCTTTCCCTCAGACAAGCTCCTACAACACACATGGGTAGCAAGGGGCTTCCAGCAGTTTGAAGTCCACAATCCTTTCATTCAAAGGCCTTTTTTTTATATAGGACGTCACCCTGTGAGGAACGCAGAACACACTCATGTCTCAGGACAAGTGTTCCACCTTCCTTCTCCCATCCACCTGCCCGGAAATTTAAGAGCTGACATAGAAAAGTCGGATTTAAATGAGTTGGCTTGAATCCTGCCCGCAGCTGCCTGCAGCTATGCCACTGGCTCAGCCAGGCCCATGAGGAGCTAGGCAGCTGAGGCAGAGGCTAGGCAATGCCCTGCACTGTGATGGTGAACACAGCCAAAGCCCACTGGCTTAAAACCACCTGGGGCCAAAAACAGAGGTACCATCAAGGCAGCATGGACATTGAGCTAAGTGACCTTGACTACGCTGCTGAAGAAATTCCCTACCATGTCGCCACCAGCTTCTTCTACATGCTGAGGGGCTGTTTAATTTTGTCACTCACTGTTTAATTAAACAGTAATCTCTATAGGACAGAGTTTATTGCTTGCGGCTTATCTCAGCATCTGTGGCATTATATAAAGACATCAACACCTCCAAAATAACACTCGTCAGCAAGTCTGCCTCCCTTCTTAAGGCACGTATTCAAATATTTCAGAACTTTAAAAACAATCACTGTCTACAACAGGGGTATTACATTAGATACATCCATGCTGTTGGTTGCAAACTGAATGCAGACCAGGGACAGGAACGTGACTGTTTTCTGTTAAGTGAATCAGAGCAGCCGACAGAGAATTCCCAGTGGCATTACACTAACTGTGGAAGGACATGCAATAGCTGAGCTGACAAACTCAAAATGAGGTGCCCAGCTGGGACAAAGTCACCTCAGCAGAATATTTTTGAACAAATTTGGATTGCAAAGTAAGTTAATAGCAGATGAGCACTGTAAATCAAAAGGTAAACTGCAGTTTAAGTATGATATTAGGGCTTTAAACTAAGGTTTACTGCTATGTGAAACCACAGATTTAGGACCCAAGGAAAAGCTAGAAAACAAAGGCGTACTCAGCTTGAAAAGAAGCTAACTGAAAAGGAGGAAAAAAGTAAACCCATGGAAGGTCTAAAAGACTAAATATTGTTTCTTTCTTTTAACATAACGGGCCCTTCCCTCCACTTACTATAATGTCACCTTTCCACAGGCTGTTATTACAATTCATCCAATTTTTGAAAAATATGACACCTAAATAGGAGGTTGGCATCCACCTGTAACGCCATCAGCAACCAGAAGGACTGTGGGTGGTATCTATTTCAACACATGTGCCAGGAGTCAGCACCCAGCAAGCTCACTAGATTAGACTGGTCTGATAGAAAGCAGAACTTGCCCCTTACTAATTGTATATATTCATCTTTTCTCACCACACACCCTTAACCCCAACTAGTTCGGGATTAACTCCAACTACTGTTAATCTTACACCATGATTGAAGAAACAATCAGTATTTTATAACATGCGAAAGGGCCTTCTCGGAGTAACTGCAATAAATGCTCCTTGGTGGAATGCAATTAACACCAGTAACAGCCCAATGAAAAAAGAGATACAGAGAGGGTGGCTCTGCAGCACGTGTTTTAGGAGTAACTATATATCAGGCATCAAACAGAGTCCTGGATGAGGATGTCAGGTCTCAGAGGCAGTATCACACTCGCCTCTTCTCAGAAAATACCTGCTAACTCTGGAACTGCGCAGGGTGGGTTTGGTTAGCACTAGTCTGCAAAGTGCTGGGCCCTCATTCAATGATCTAACAGATCACATCACAAGAGATAACTCACACACTCTGAGACTGTTTTGCATTTGTTTTGATTATTTAGTTAAAGAGGCATTAAACTGAATAGCACCCATCAGGTCTGCCTGCTCTGCCTTTCAAATAATTTTCCATTGTCACTTTTCTAACTAAGAAGGAAAATCTCAGCTTTCAGCACCAAAGATAAATTACCAAGAAATGCCTACACCAAGCAAAGCAATCTAGTCCAGACAGGTCTAATCAGAGCAAGCAGAGGGCTTCTGTGTGCCGCTGCCTCTGCTTTGATTTCAGTGGTCAAATGAACTAACTGAGTTAATAGTCTTGCCAGGGAAGAAATACTCACTTCATAGCTATTTTGCAAAATTGCCATGTTTCACTGCCGTTATTATGCTAAGGATAGGTAATTTTTAAGCCCAGTGTCCTCTTCCAACACTCTGTCAATTTTCAGAGTGAACCTAGACCCTGAGAGTGTCACAGCTGCGATGCTGCAGAATGGGAAGCTGATCTGTGAAATTCCCCCAGTCTACACCTATTTTGACAGAAATGGGACCTAGTCCTTCACTGCTCCCTCTTTATTAATGAGAAGCTTTGCTTGCAACATGTTCTTTAGAAGAGCTGTCATGTGGAAACACACATATTCGGCAAGGGAAAGCTTCATCCAGAATTATGGTCTCATTTGCATATGTCTGTACCTGAAATATCTGAACAACAGAGTTCATTGAGTAAACACAAATAAAGCACAATTCAATAAACCCAGTCTGTTAATAACCAACACCTGTGACTTTCACAAATTAATCACTACAGTAGATCACAAAGAGTTAGTAAGAAGGGAATGCAAAAATGCTAAATTGAATGAAATAACACAGATAAGAAGCAATCAAAAATCTTACCACAGAGCAAGTCTCTGCTCAATTTCCTTGAGAAAACCAGTGTGAAACTTGTGCAAAGGTTCGAAGTTGGAGAAAATGAGATTTTTCAGTGTTTCAGGCATGCAGTCCTCTTTACTCACTGCATTCTGAAACCACTACAAAGAAAAAAAAGAAGTAAAATTATTGGTGGGTGGAATGCAGCAGGTGTGATCATTTGCTGTCTTTATGCACCTAACCCAAATACACCTAGCACCTAACCCAGCAACAGTTTAGCTGGCACCAGGAATACAACCCAGGCTACCCCTGATACTCCTATGAGTGAACTGATGAACTGGAGCTCTTATCAGTGCTCAGGCACTGCATACTTGAAAAAGGAACTCCCTTCCCCTTTGCCATCACTGATCACTACAAACTGAATTGGCAAATGCTGTAGGTGCAAGAGAAAGAGTATTGCAATACTTGCAACATTTCCAAACAACCCAGTAAAAACAAAAAATACGCTCTGCATTATCTTTTGCTGAATTCTGTCTGAAATCCCTTTGACAGGAGTTGGTACACTAAGCACACAAGCCCATGTTGCTGAGTGCAGGTAGACAACATCACACACTTTGCAAAGTGAACAAGTGGAAGACACTACTATCAGAAAACAGGAGGGGCAGTGCCAAACATTGTAAAGACTGGAATAGGCTCTTCCTCAGTTTTGCTCCATATTCTCCCAATTTCACCTTAACAGACCTATGGGTGAAATAAAGAAAGCCATAGGACTAGATGGCTCGCCAAGGTAGCAATGACTATTGTCTTCAACATGGTAACACTACTCCCTCCTCACTGTCCTAAGGGGTTCCAGCTATCTGTGGTTGACTTCTAGCAGTGCTTGGAAGCCTGTTTGGCCCATGGAAGGCTGTTACAGCAGTCTTGCTTGACACTGAATCAGCTGGAGCTGAGCCAGATCTGGGATAGAGATCCCTCCCAAGCCTCCCTCTCCCCTGCTTTATCTCCACACTGAGCAGAGCTAAAGGTGAAGCACATCTACCAAGCCTCAAAATTCATGCACAACATTTGTTCCTTTTCCAATGATGCTGGTTACTTGTTCACTCTCAGTGGCCTCCTGGGCCAGTCTTCGTGGAGCACAGCTGATACAGCTGTATGCTAAACATCAGGCCTATCCCTCTTGGTGAACCAGCAAATTCAAATTTGCCTACCACAAGAATGAAGACCAGGGTGGAAAATGGGGTTTAGCTCTGACGAGTTAAAACTTTGTTTCTGCAGCCACTGGGTGAAATACAGCACATCTGCATATCTGCTGTTGAGACAGCAGCTATGACCCCTGTCCCATAGAACCTGGCCTCTTCCCTCATTGACCTGGCTTCTCACAAAGCCAGGGTAAGTAGCAGTGGGGCCACAGTTACTTTTTGCTGTAAAAACCATGCTATATTGGCTATGTCTAAGCTCATGTCAGATTAGCTGCATCTGTCACGTGGGCTCCTGGAACATACAAGAAGCTGAGGATGAAGTGTAGCCCTGGTTCTCAGCTGGTCCCAACACTCTACCCTGCAGCGTGTCCTCCTTACCACAACACTCAACACAGGAGTGGGCAATGCACCTCACTGGGAAATTAAAGAACTGAGAGTCCTGGAGCTGACCTGAAATACCACGAGGGGTTTTGGATCCAGTGCCCTTTAACAGACAATTGTTATTTCAGGTTAAATCTTCCACCAGCACACTTGGAAGTGAAACAAGACTATTGGTGTGTGTGCAAAGATGGCACGCATTTGCCTTGATGATTTTAATGATCGCACTCTGATCAGATGTTGTAGATGAACGACTCCTTTAACACACAGTTTCACTTACTGAAAAATCAGAATTATTCAAAGAGGTACTCCACAATATTTCATGTTAAATGGAGGGCATTTAATCCAGTACAAAACATTTATATGTGCCCCTAAGGAGCTACTTCAGTTTTAAGAGAAGTCATTGAAAACCCACAGGCATTTTTAGTAATTACAACCACAAAGCATGAGAGCAAGAAAATATAACTGAACTATGTCCCAAGTTCCTCAACCTGATATAGTTTCATAGTGCATGTTACTAACCACAGTGCAAACCTCTACTTTCTGGGTTTTGTGTTATTTCCTCCCTGGAGGAGCATTCCTGTGCACTGCAAAGAATACCTACAGTACAGAATATAAAAGTAGCATGGAACAGTTAAGATGTTAAATGGAGCAGATGAAATACTACCGCTGACTAGAGCTTCACATGTTTCATGAGTAACGCTCCAGTAAACATACCGATGTGATGACTTCAAGGTCCTTCAGGTATGTTCGTTCTGTAGTGGCTACTTCTTTAGCAATGAAGTAAGCTTTCTCAGTTGGGAATCTCTGTAAATTGCAAACACATTACGTTTTCCTCTGCTTTTATGGAGAAAAAACTGTAGATAATGAATCATGAAGAGCGTTACAAAGCAGTGACCCTTGCTTGTGGTTACTGTGACTCATGCTTGAATGTTCCTAAACCCTGAAGCCCTGAAAACAATCCTTCCTTGCAAACACAAGAGAACAAGCACTTTCTATGGGTTTTTTAGAGACTTCTTTTTCTGCCACGGTGATTTCTACAGCTTTGGGGTGCTGATGTTCTTTTCAGTTTATTCCTTGAGCAGGGCATATTCTGAAGTTCCCAAAGAAATCCCTTGAAGGCTGGGTGACTATTTAAATCAAATGTAAAATTTGACTAAAAGAAAAAAATTGTCCAATTATTATAAGTTTCATCATCAGGATGAAAATCCACAGTAAAAATACTCTCAGAAAAATTCAAACCCATAGGATTTTCCCATGTGTGGCTGGACAACCTAGCAGTGGGAGAGGGGAAGGATTTTAGAATAAGTTACAGGTTTAAAATTTCTTAATTCTGAAGAGCCGAAAGAACGCAATTGATCTTCCTCCGTGTTGCTCGGGAAGCAAAAATGAAGAAAAACGCATCCATAGATCCTTTTCCTCTCTGTTTCCCCCTTGAAGACAAATGATGCCATGGATATGCTAGGAAAGACATGTAAGCAAAGACTGTGTGGTCATTTCCTGGTCAGTGAAAAACTCCATAGGAATCCTATCAGCTGGTATATACAGCAGTCACTGGCTGCTGTAACCTGGACTGAAACAGAGAATCCTAAGTCTATTAACTGATTTTTGGTTTTTCTTGTTCTCAAATTTCTCTCACATATCTTGCTAACTATGCACAGTGGGAAAACAGATCTTCCTTAAACAAACTCCCATTTTCCAGCAAAGCCATCTGAGTTCCAACCTTATTTCTCCTGAGATGCTCCAAGCTCAGGAAAAAAACCAGACCACAGAAGGGCAAAAGCAATCCCCTCTAGCCCTGCAGCACAGGAGGGATGAGCCACCAGGCACCCAGAACACCCTGGCTCAGACAAACATTTTATTTTCAGAAAGCAATTTTGGATGTGATGCTCCCTTATGGTTTTGCTGCCACAGTGAATCTGAGCCAAACACTGCCAGCTGAACTCTGCAGGCTGTGGCTCAGAAAGAGAGTTTTCTACTCCCACAACCAGATGCTCTCAGCAGAGACAGAATGGAGAGCCTGGGTTGGACACTCCTGCAACAGGCTCAACATTGTTCCTTTTCTTTCTGTCACCCGGAAATTTTCTATCCAGTAAGACAGTGTTTTTTTACAACAAACTACCAAACTCCACTCCTTAAAAACAAGCTAGATTTACAGGAGACCCTGTCTAAACAAGCTCTTACGGTTTCAACCAACAGGAATGGCACAGATTTATTACAACACATCACAAAGAAGAGAGCCAAGGACATCTTCGTATGCCTTACTTTTCTTTTCACCTCTTCCTCATCATCAGTCCTGATGCATGATGGGTCATTCAGCAGAGGGCTGACCAAGGGAGATGACTGCTTGGCATCAGGGCTCAGGTTTGGAGATAGAGTCATATTTGCCACTGATGGTCCTCCTTGGGAATTGATGGAAAGCTCTGAAAGGTGAGGGCTGCCAGTCAGAGAACCTGCTAGGAAAAATGATAAAAGAGAAGTTAGTTAGGACAGGCTCTCTCAAGAAAGTACCAAAAGGAGTTACAATATTAAATTGCAGCATGTGAAATTATGCTACAAGACACAGCCATCAGGGTCCTCAAACTAGCCCAAATGGCCTTGAGCCAGAGGAAATGCATCCACTTGCATTAACCAAGGGACTGCTGAAATTACGCCTCTGTAGGGAAGGGATCAAGGCACAAACTGTAAGTCTTTACTGTGAGGGTGGTGAGGCACTAGTACAGGTTGCCCAGAAAAGCTGGAGATTCCCCATCCCTGGACGTGTTCAAGACCAGGTTGGATGGAGCTCTGAGAAACCTGGTCTAGTGAAAGGTGTCCCCGCCAATGGCAGGGGGGTTGGAACTAGATGATCTTTAAGGTCCCTTCCAACCCAGGCCATTCTACGATTCTGTGAGCCTAACCATCAACTTAATACAAAAATTTTCATCACTGTAGTCCACTCTATGGAACAGAATAAATACAACAATATGAAAATCACCCTAGGAGTGCCATTTTTTCTAGCTAAGTAGAATTTCAAAGACTCAAATCAGTACTTCACAGGGAACTACAGGACAGAAATTAGAACAAATCTATATGGCTGAAGTTTAGAGAAAAACAGAAACTTTCTACAGCAGTTTTGCTGCTAAGACCACTCAGATCTAACATGAAGGGAGAAAACTACTAGTTCCCCAATTTCTACACACAACACAAGTATGTATATTATACCTTGTAGGTCTTTCCATGCTCCTCTGATTGTTTGGGATGGAAATGCTAGCATTACATTTACATAAGAAAAGCAATACTTTTAATGCACAAAGCATGACAATTTCAGATTTTCACAGATATAAAGTCCCATTTAATTTTGGATTAAAAATACGAAAGAATTAAATAATTAATTACACGTTCATGGATTCATATACACTACAATCAAATATTACTGAAATTAGCACTTTGTCTTCTGGGAGGCAGCCAGATTACTCACTGCACAAAAAGAAAGTTTGCCAAAAATGCCCAGTGTCCTCCCAGTTATCTCCTCTTCCAAACCTCTAAAAATCTAAACCTCTTTTAGAAGAAGGATCTGTCATATGGAAGAACATTTACGGTCTGTACCATTTTGGTATCATACACTAAAACTGAACCCAAAAAAAAAAGTGACAAGCTCTTGGTTATGACATCTTATGGCTGTCTAAGATTAAATGTAAAACACATACATTGCTGTATATAACTAACTTCAAATACAATTTACTATCATGTGTTTGTGTCCTCCCTAAATTATGACAGGTAAATGTTCCTGTTGTTAAAAAACACAGCTGAGATGCTCTGGTAAATATAATATAATAAAAAGTAAATATAATTAGGCCAGTAGTAAAACCTATTTATTTTCTGGAAGAACTCAAGATTTATTGCTAGAACACGAATGTTTTCCAATTCCAAACCAGTTAATGTTTATAAATCATTCCTTTGAAAAGAGAAGGTAAAAGCCAGTACAGTTATCAGTTTACGTAATCATGACAGTTACGTAGCCGATTATAAATCAGAGTCAAAGCGGTATTTGTCTGAAGTAAAAGTGTGTATTATTACAGCTAGCAGGAAAGGATTTACCAACAGTTTCACACTAAATCAATGTTCAGTGAAATTTGAGAAAATATCACAGCTTGTTACACAAATGTCAATTTTATTGACACTAGCACACAACTATATACAGTATTTTCAAAAGAAATGGAATTCATAATTAAGAAATAGTGAAACAGATTAATAGCAAGGTTGTAAGGTTAATAGTATTTACTACATTACAAAAGACATAAGAAAAGTGATATCACCTCAAACGTGGAAACAAAGAAATTCTGGCACTATGCCTGTCATATGACAGCAAATAAATGATTTGCACCTCTGTGAGAAGTTCACAGGCATTGTAGTCTAGGAGTTAAATAGCACCTATCTGTGATAGATAGACATAGATATATTGACTTATCTACCTACCTATCTATAACTAACTTCTGATGTACTGGAACTTTTATCAGTACTACTCAAGTATTTCAAACTACAAAATATCGAATAGACAATGAATTAGAAAGACTTTCTATCCTAGAGTTGGAAGACATAACTTGGGAAAAGTATTATGGAAAATACCACAACAAAAAATGTGCCTGGTGGCTCACAGCATTGCGTATACACCCATTGATTAAAGACTTGCATATCAATGCATCACTGACATTCTCAAAGTCATTTTGCAGCAGGCTGAAATGCTGCATCCTCCCTGTTGGTATCAATGTGGGCATGAGCAGTGACCAAATCCAACCACCACCACCCAGAACCAAGAGCTCAGTTAGGCCCCATCTGCCAGTATGCTGAACAAGTGAAAATTACAGCTAGGTATAAGAAAGCAGCTACATTACAAAAGGGCCTCAAAATTCTCTTACGTTAGTACATTCTGGGGCCTAATTACAGCCAACACTGCCATAAAGATCAACACATTGGATGTTGCTCTGGTAAAGGTGGGAACAAATTTGTTTTGCTGTAAGTCAGTAAGCCATTAAGACATGAAAATGGAAAGTCTTCCCTCCCCCATTGCCAATCAATCAGGACATGTGTCACACTGATGGGTTGTGACAATGCTACAGTGGCTTTCTCTTCTTCACGGAGGAGAGGAATAAATAACCTGTATTAACCAAGTGTTTCATCTGACCTCCTGCCACAGAAGAGTATATTCCTACAAGCTCTACTCATCAACTACATGCTACAGAATATAAACAGAAACAGAAGGGAGAAGACCAATCTTATTTACAAGGTACTGAAATTCCTCATATTTTACCCTAAAGGATTTATTGATTGACAGGCAATTATTAGTATGTCAGTTGCCAGATATCAAATGGTACTGCACACTGGAGGCCAAAAAGGTTTGCAGCTGGTAACATGGAATTGTCTTTGCTAGTGCTCCAAGTGATTTTTATTTAGATTCAGATTTGGGTCATCTTTCAAGTATAATGGAGTCAGCTGTATACACACAAACCAAGAGACAAGTACAAAAGGATGTTTATCTAAGAATTGCTTAAGTACATACAAAAATTTTATCCTTGGTGGAGTGAGTAGGAATTAATAGGCATGTGCTTCAATTATTTTCTAAGCTTGGGTTTAAGAAGAGAAACAAACACTGGTTGACGACAGTGGCAAATAATGAGAATACACTTTACCACAGCATGCCAGACTGGCCCATCAATGCCAAAATACCTGGAGCGGTTCTTAGTTCCACTGAGCTAGTTTACTCTCCAGACATTGGATTAAAGTGCTGCAGTAGGGAAGGTGACAGAAGAAGTAAGACTTGATTAAAATCTAACTTGAAAAAAATTCCAAGAAATGCCAATGGCATTTTACATGGCCATAGGATATGAAATTATGGGATACCTTCCTATCTTTGCACGTGTTTCAAATTGCTCCCCACCGACATACACATTCAATGTGCTACACAAAATGAAGCCAGCGGCCAAAATCAAATAATAGCTATACTTTTGTCCAAATACACATTAGTTGCTTGCTGCAATTGGGTGGTGGAAAGGCACAGGAGTGCTGGCAGACTGTGGGTGCCCTGCCAGAGAGGAACAGGCTATAGTCCACCCCACAAGCCATAACTGCTTTACTCTAGCTTCCCATCACACACAGATGTTAACCCGTAGGGACTGGTGCTGAGGTTGGTGCCTACAGAGTGTTGGGCTGGCTGAGTGATACTGCTTTAAAATATGGCTCGTATCAAGGGAAAAACAGTTAAAATCAGAAGAAGAAGGTCTCTCCCAGAAGTCAATTCACATCATAGGTGACCTGAACTGCCTGCTGCCTCCTTCTTTTGTTGACTACATAGACAGCATAAGAACATCAGAAATCCCTGGTCAGAGACTTTAACCAAACATGGGTTATTCCTGTATTTGTGAGGGAGAAAAACGGGACTCAATGTATCATGAAGATACCCTTCCTCGTTCCCTTTTCTCTTTAAGTTGCTAAATAACAAACTGAGGCCATTTAGTGTTCTGCATCTGCTTCAAAAGAAACAGTTCCCAACCATCCATCCATATTCTTTTTTAACAGTGAGGAATAGTACAGCAGTGTTAAGATGCTCATGGGAATGTTCCTTCTCTGTGGAGTACCAAAAAGCAAAAATGACTCAACTATGGAAACTGAGAGAATACATCAGTCATTACTGAGGGTGACTGAAATTCTGCTGGAAAACTTCACATACAGCTTAATAGCTCACCAAGTCAAATGTTAAAAGTTATATTGCTCTCAAGGTTGTTTTTATTATTATAAATTAAAACATGTTAAGAACCAGAAAAGCACCTTTCTCAATACCCGGAATGTTGCAGGGCTTGCTTGCTCTTATGTCTGCTCCACAGCCTGCTCTGCAGTCAGGGGAGGCTTGTGACATCAATATCCCAATTACTCTGCTTTAACATGGGATCAGCGTTTTCTAAACTCCAGTCTGGCAGATGGAACCCAACTTGTTGCCCCTTTGTCCTTGGCATTACTGAGCATATGAAGAAAGCATTGTAAGAAAGTATCTAACAAAGCTGCCGCTGCTGTGGCCACACAGTCCAGCTTAATTTTCCATTTGCACACTGGTTGCATAGCTCTAACTTGTATCTAAACATTTTGGTCAGAGAAAGATGCATAGTAAAAATGACATGGGGGACAGACAGCACCAGATAAAGTAAAAAGAGTTTTCATATGCACTTCACCAACGACTGAAGTACCTTAGATTGGAGAAGAGTTTAATAAGGGTGTCCATCCCCTCTCTCCAGCTGTGAACCAGGCACAGTCATTTTGCTGAAGAGTTACGGGATGGAGATTCTGCTCTGTCCTCCCTCAATGCAAGAACAAAATCCCACTGACTGCCACAAAAGCTTGAGAGGAACTAGTTCATCAAGCTGCGCTCGTCTTCCCTATTACATGAACAAAACTGGATACAGTTTGTTAGTTAGAAAAGTAGTTATACACAGCCATAAATTCATGTACAAACATCCCTGAATGCAGTACCAAAGAATTTGAGGAGAAACAGGAATTAAAAGCAACTCAGGAAGAGACCCAATCTAACTCTGCTTGGCTTAAAGAGGAACTTCACAGGGAGAAATGTTCACTTTGACTTCACAGCTTCAAAATGCGTGCCCATGGCAGTGAGCAGAATTTGGGAAAACGGTGCACCTTCTCAGTGAACCAATTTCCTCATATTTAAGACAAAGCATCAGCCAGCAATTGGACAAAAACAATAAAATCAGTGACAGTTTTACAGCAAAATACCAGTTAGAATGAGTAAAAGCCTTCAGTACAGGTGAAACTAAAAATAAAAAATTAATTCCATGCATACACAGTTAAATGGCTTGACATGCTTATAGTCTCATCAAGCTTGGTGTTGGTTTAGTAGCCAGCAACTTCTCCAGTTGGTAAAGGTCCATGCTTTATTGGTATACTGCAGTATTAGACAGTGGTGAGTGTGAAATCAGACAGTAACTGCTGTTGGCCTACATCAGGGTGTACTCACATCTTAAGAACAAAGAGTGAACATTACAGTCTGGGAAGAGTGCAAGGTCACTGGGCATCAGTCCTTTGTCTAGCCTTGATCTTTCCAGACAGAAATAGAGCAACCTATAGAAGGATTCCCTGTTGTACCCAGGGTTAGGGTTGGTTTGCTTTTGTTTGTCTTTAAACCAAAGTGACACAGGGCTGCAATATAATTGGAAACCTTCATCCCCCATGTAAGTTTATGCCACAGATACTGTCCATTTCAACAAGACATCTCCCTAAGACTGCAGTGATCCTGCTTATGAGCTACAGCAGACGGACTTGATCGCTGGGTGCAGCCTTCATTAAGAAATGAAGGGCAATCTGGTGTGCTCAATGGAGCCCAAATGCCCTGGAAAAGAGCCCTTCTTCCCCCTCTTCCCTCCACTCTTCTGCTCCTCAACATGCTATGGTTTCTCAACTTGAGATTCACAACCTGGTGGTGGTTTTTGTTAATTCTGACGTGAGGAGTGCTCTGTGAGACAGGATCACTGTGATAGGAGGTATTAGGTACTCCGAATACAAAATAGGCATTTCTGCAGTAAAAGGACATTGAGACAGTGCTCCAAACAATGCAAGGAACAGAAGATACACCATGCTTTGAGGATAGACAGAACATTGAAAGGCTTTTTCTCCCAGAAAGGTACATGCTGACAAAACAGAGCATACAATGAAACAAAAAATGTTTCTCTTTAAACGGTATTAAACAAATGACAAAAATGAGAATGAAGTCCCCAGCATTGCCAATTTTAAAAATTAATTTTGACTATTGAGATTTATTTAAAAAAATTTATGCATGTGCACACACAGAAATCAGGAAAGGGCTCATAAGTGAAACACTGCCAAGCTTATGAACTTTTGTTAGTGAGTCCAGGTGAGCTTCTTAGAAGAAAAGGGAAAAAATAAGGATTCAGCTAATCAAATATTTTTAAGTGCCTCATGGAAAAGCAACAGGCATGAGCTCTAACATTCTCCAAAGTAAACAGAGAGAACTACCTCTGATCTTGCTGAAAACCATCAAAGGCAAAAGCCTGTTCTCTTCTCAAAACAAGATTTGCAGCATTTTAATCTAATTTTAACAAGTTCGAAAGCTCTTGAATCATAATTCATTTTCCTTCAACCTCCAGTGACAGCTGTATCATTACTGCCTTTAGAGTTGATTTTATCAATAGGAACCATCAATTTTTGTTTTTCTCAGGGGCCAAAACTTTACCAAAAAAATCTTCAACAAAAATTACACTTAAAACTCTAAACATTCTAGAGCAAAATATTTACTATCATGTCACGCAAACATATGATCCTAAGTCTTTACCCTCTTTCCTGTAGTAACACTACCATTATTTACACTCCTACTTGTGAAAAGGATGCCTGTGAATACACAACTCAGCCATGCACACAGGCTTTCCAGATCTCATAACATTTAAAAGTGCTCGCTGCTTTTAATAACAAACAACATATACCAAGCTTATTCTACACGTTCTTTATAGAACACAGAATTAGAAGACAAAATACTCTGAAAAACTGCTATTTGTCACCCAAAATAGGCTTTTTATTTTTATTTATATGATGCCTTTGGTTTTTAAATAGAAATTCTGTATTTTAAAATACCAATGGCATCACACAGCCTAACCACAGGGAAAACCACAGAAGATGCCTTTGCTCAGGATCCACATGTTGCACAATTATTTTCCTTATAAATAGGTAAATAAGATATGTGCCCCTGTCTAGGAATATTTCAGCAACTATAGAAACTACTGAAACAGAAGAGGAAAAACATTTTTCTAATGTCAGTTTCCTAGGATTTAAACTTCCTTCTTTCCTAGAATTTGACAGTATAAGCAAAATTTTTCCTAATGTAGCTTGACTAAAATCAGAGTCTGCTGCTACCCACATTTGAGAAAAGTTACACATCATTTTAAGCTTTGGGTCCTTGTCATGTTAACACTGTGCATCTGTCACGTACCATCAGAAAACCCAAACCCATTACCAACAAGTAGGAGACACCAACAAACAGCTGGGTTTCTGACCAAAGGACTGTTCTCCTACCGCTTGTGTCCGACAGCAGCTAACAAAAGAAAGACCTGTATATTAAAATTTGTCTCAGAAGATTTGTATATTTAGGGTTTCTCTTATTTCATATGGACAAGAGGATTGATCCCCTAAATGAGGAAAAAGAGATGTGCCGAAATACATAGAAGCTGCCTTGGGAAACTACACTGTTGAGAGGGAGAGAAGCATTATTGGAAGACTAAAAGGGACTTAAGCTTCCTTCACTTTGTTACATGCTTGAACAGAGAACCTCTTTCCTTCCAACTCAACTGCCCCTTCCAGCTGGTAACAACAATGCTGCTGAATTCTCCAGTAGTTCGCATTCTTGTGCACAGGGCTAAGTGACACCCAACTCCCCCACACATGTGTGGAAGTCAGGAAAAACTTGAATTTTTAATTTGTTTTTAATCATTAGAAGTTAAATTGCAGCAATTAAAATTTCATTCTAAAGTCAATTCTGACAGCAGTCTAATGGCTCATTATAACAAATGAGATTCGTTAAACAAACAGGGTATTTGACAGAATTTATAGGTCAGATACCCTTTTTTTTCTGCTAAAGAACTGTTCCAGAAATAGCCACAGTTCATGCTAATTGCATATAAATCATACTGATGAGATCTGAATAACTGGTTTTTAATATTCAAAATCAGGTCTGCATTATCAGTTCAACTGATCAACACAATTCTTGCTCTCCAAGTACTCTATAAAACTACTGGGTCTTTAAACTCTCAGAAAAAAAGTGGAAAGCACACTATGCCAAAGGGCATTGTAAATAAATAAGGCCAGATATTTTCTGTGTGCTTAAGATGCTTCCTATTCTCTCTTGCTTGTCTTCCTGACCCTAGGGCTCCCCAGAAAAAACTTCTGGTGATTATGGAGACTCGCTTATGCTTGTGTGTTTGTTGTGGGACAGAAGAAGACAAAATTGAAAACATCTCTTCTTCTTACTAAAGAAAAAGAGGACCTATAAACAGCTTTCAGATCTGTCTCGCCCATTTTCCATATGACTTCCTCTGGTCACCACCAACTACTTGCATGCACAGATAGATCAGAAAGAAGCTTCTGGCATGAATGCTACTGCTGCTTCAATTAATAGAAGCTGCACCACAAACATTGGTGCAAACAGAAACCAATCCTACAAATTTTCAGAGGTGAAAATACAGGTCCTGAATCATCTGGTCTAATAATATTAGCCCCATTTAGTGAACTGATTCATAAACCATTGTTTTTTCACCCTTTGCTGGGTTCTAATGATTACATTCAGCATTGCCAGTGCTACTCTCTGGAGAAAATTCTGTCTAGTTTTGCATGTGCTTTAATCATGAAGCAAACTAATAGATTGATATGATTTTTCAAGCTGTTAACATGCAAATCTTTTATTATGCTCATCTGTCTCTAACTGATCTCAGATCTGCATAGCCCACACAGTGTAAATGCAAATACAGCAAACCTGAAAACTTTCAGTTACATGTTGACATTTTTGCAGCTATAGTTATTTCTCTTCCAGTTTTTCTTTGACATAATTTGTATTTAGCATGCACTACAATGGTCAGTGGGATGGTGCTTGTTAGGAAGGCCTATGACCTATGGGTGACTTGAGACAATGGCAGCGCTAGGCATAAATCATCCTCAGAAAACATCCTCCTGCTGCCATGCCCAAGAACATGTTTGATAGTGGATATGGACTTAAACCAAAAACAGTGCAGTCTAGGCCATTCAGATATCAATTATTCAAAACTCCATACCTGCAATATCCTACGTAGGTCTTGGCTCCTAAATCAACTTGCTACTTTCTATGTTTCCTTCATCTATTTATTCCAAAATTTTATATCCCAAGTCACAGAGGAAAACTAGACTCTAGGAAAGGCTGACATCAAAAAAACCTTCCAGAAGAAGGTCCCAAGAGGACATAGCAAGTTTGAGCAGCTGCTGAGTAGGACAAAACTTAAAATTATCTGACATGACCTTTCTGCTGACATTGTAGAGGGTGACTGAATGTGGACAAGTAGTTGGAATAGCAAAGAATTAAAGAGTTCCTTTAATCCACAGATTACCTAAATCTGCACATTATTATGGACAAACTCCTAACTGCTTTTGCAACTAGTCTCCATATTCATCCAACCATATGGACAGAGTTGATTTAGCAACTCTGTGATAAGAGGCTTGGACAACCCAATAAGAGGCTTCCTCCACATCCTCTGGGAAGACAGGAGATGGGTGAGTCAGGACTGCTCAATTCAGAGTAGACATAGATGCTCGATCTTGCTGGGATTCAGCTGCCTCATTTGTAGCAACTGCCTAAGGATATCCGGGCACTTGGTCAGTATGGGAATGAAAATTTATTTTTGAGAGGAAAAGTTATCATCAGCCACATTGCAAAATCTATTGGAATTGATGCGAGAACCAAGTCTTCTGCTTTGCCTGTCACTACCTCTGTTAGACAGGTAAGCTTAGATCGCTGCTGTTGACCAGTGTATGCAGATTAATCAATGACTAACTAGAACTGACAGGCTCCTCTTACCATGTGCACTTTGTGAGCCAGAATAAGAATTCCTCCATCTCATCTCATTTGCAGTCTTGCACCAAAGGTTTCTGTTCCTTTCTGCAAGGTCTTTCTGATTTGTCCCACAGAAAAAAAATTCCCAGGTGAATTTTAAGGAACCTGATCCCATGTGAAAATGTCAATATAAACTGCTTTCTCACTTAACTATTCTTGGCAAGGGCTCAGTCATGAACCACATGTCTGCTGAAGGAATTTGGCCCACAGACTGTTTTTAATTAAATGCTTGTCTACTGATATTAAACGGAGCTTCAATGGCATTAGAATACTGCAGAAGTGATTAATCCTAAATGAAATTATTTCCTATGTAATTTACAAACATTATTTTTTCTAACTGGAAGAATTCCACATGTGTTAAAACAACAACTAGTCAAAGATTTAAAGATGAAAAAATGCCAGATGAGAGAAAACAGTCAGAGAAAAATCCTCATATTGCATTTTTGAAGGTAATATTCAAATGGGAAAAGTTGTTGAGAGACCTTATTAGCAACTAGCCTAAGTCCAGCTACTAGCAGGTTTGTTCTTATAAAATTATAAATTCAATATCTTTGTAGGCATATGAGAGAAGAAATCAGATCTGGAAACAGTATCTGAAAGGATGCAAAATAGTAAACACCACTTATGAAATTTTATATTTACTTAAATCCAAAGAATATAAAACGTATTCACTTTTCTTAAGTAGCAGAAGTGACTGCAAATCCTTGTGTTGAAAATCCATTACTTGAACTCTAATTTTACTGGCTAACAAAGCAATTAATTCATCTGTCTGGATTGCTATTACTTTACTTTATAATATAACTATTGGTACTTTCGCTGCACAGGCAGCAAAAAATAAAAGGAGACTCATGCACCTACTTCCCCATGCTCACACCATCTGCTGATGTGGGCTTCAACTACCTATATTTCATCTTATATATTGAGAAGTTCAAGGCAATTATTTTACATCTATTCTAAACCCAAAACACAAATAACCTTCTTTTAGAATCATATACAAGCAAGCTTTTCCCTAATTATAAATCTTGCTGTTCCTAGACTCATGCTTTAAACTACAGGAATAAACAAGAGCATTCTCTGTCACAAAATTATCAATGCCTAAAGAGATGCTTTAAATCCTTCCTATTCAAAAATGAGGTATCTAATGTCTAACAAAACCAACACACTAAAGGAGATGAGAGAGTTAAAACTTCTATTTACACAAAGATATATTTTACTTGCAAAAAATAAAGTATATAACACATGCCTAATATTTTTAAACATCCTTCATGCAGATTAAACCCTGTTAAAGTGTGCATAGACCAAGGCATTAGAAAAATTAAAAAGAATTCTTATTTTCTTATTTTTGTAAAAACAATCTTGAAAATTTTATATTGTCTAGATTTCCAGAGTCCTGTGACTTGTTCATCAGTACTTATGTTAACGGATTCCTCATCGCTGCCTGTATGTACTGCCTGATGCAGGTCACTGGAAGTGACCTGCAGTTCAGCTAATGCTGGTGTTCATCACCTAAAAATTCTCAGATTTAGTTCCATTCTTCCACAAGAAAAATATATAAAAGTTAAAATTAAGGCCAGTCATAGAGAGCACATCTTGTCTCCCAGATCTAGTAACTGTAGGACACTTTCCATACAGGAGACCTTTCATCTGGATTTTCTTAATTAACTTGAAGAAACTAAAATCAGATTTTATTAGGATATGGCCTTAATTCTCAATACTTTTAGCCTGTGAAAAGGCAGTACACACAGAATTAGTCTCTTTGTCCTTCTGCACATGTGAAAATCTTACTATTCTATGTACAGTACAGAAGACAATCAGCCTGGACCACAGTTAGTCCCATCATTCTCTGTGTCAGAGGATGAAAAATTTATGAGGTGGCTCTACTAAAAAGATAGCCTACAACATACTAATTGGATCCTGCACAGATAAAGATTTTTCATGATCAAAGCAAAAAATAAAATTAAACAGCCACCATCTCCAAACCACCCACCAAAAATAACCCACAAGAGAACTTTGATGTCTCTATAATAATTCCACTGAAAGAATAAGGGGAAAAAAATGTCCTGCAATTAATCTTTATACCACACTGATAAAGGATAGAAAGGATTGCCTTGGAAGTAATACTCATACCACTCTTTATTAGAGCTGTTTCAATTCAAGCTTTTTTCACTTGAATTATATCTTTTATCTTGTTCTCTTTCTTGCCTAAGGAAGAGTCTGGAGTTTCAAAATCTCCAACACCAAATCAGCCTGTTGAACCCACCGAAGAAAAAGCTAATACTGTCATTTTTTCTGTGTACATGCCTAATTTGTATCCTCAGTTCAGATTATAAAATGAATTATGAAGATGAGTAGACCAAACACATTCTTGCTATGAAAAGATTTTCCAGCATATTTCAAGATTTCAACAAGTCTTGGTCTTGAATATCAAGCTGCCTGCATTTGGCCACAAGTTTAATTTTTTTCTCCTAACTCTGTTGAGGCACTCATAAGTTGCTCTCCTTATATAGGAGAGAAAAAAGATTGTAAGAGACATACAAAAGAGCAAACTGTACCTACTTAATTTAATTTTTGTTTGTTTTGTCAAAATAACTAGCCAAGTGTCAAAGAAGCTACAACATATACCTAAAATATGATTTCATACAAAGAACAGGTGAGTGTATAAAGTTTTACAAAGGTACCTAAATCAGTAATAATTTTCCTCTCCTCCTGCCTTTCAGAGGAGATATTTACTGTTAAGTGTCACTGAGACTTATTATTGTGTTCTAGCATCCTTTCCCTCTGGCTGGTCTGTACAATGACAATGTTTGAAATAGCCCATGTGCTGAAATTATTACCAGCCACTCATCAGGAGCCCTAGAAGATGCAACCACTCTAATGAGCAATCACAGTATCACCTGGCACCTAGCAGCTGAAGACCTGCACACCATCTTCATCACTGAGGCCAACAGACACATCTTCCTCTACCTCCTCATCAAGCTGAAGGCTTCCAAAAGAGTACTTATTTCTAGGCATAGGAGAGGAACTCAGCACAATGGGATTTCCAAACACCAGGGGGTGAGTGAAGGGGTTAATGACTTCCGAGTCAGAATCGCTAGATTCTGTCCCACTGCTGGTGGAGCCCTCCACCATCTGGATTGCAGGCATGTGATCCATCATGCCACTGGCACGTAGTGACTGCATGACTGGGCTCTGCTTTGACTGTACCCCAGCTGGCATACCATTGGCCATCACTTTGCCTTCTGGAGAAGACATCTTAGCCACCCCACCTCCTTTACAATACCTCTCTGATCTGTAGTCTGGCCCAGGGGTTGAGGATATCTGACTTAGGATAAATGGATCTGTAACTGATTTATTGCAGAGATTTTGGGTCTTCTGTGCACGAGACCGTTGAGAACCTGGAGAATATCTGCAATACCCATGGCAGTTACTGGTATGGTTATCTTCCTTGCCAGTCCTTATCCTGCAGTCATGCCCATTTTCTGAGACATAACCCTGAGAGCCAGTTCTACTCAGGCTCATGTTAGGGCTTGACCCTTTGCTACTGGGAGGCAATGGAGTGGCCAGTGGACTACGGCTCCCTGGCCCTCTAAACATTTCATCAACCAGAGAGCTATGCCTTGGCATCCTGGGGCTTCCCCCAGTGTAGAAGGAGAGATCAGCTGTGTTATCATCAAGGTACTCTTCAGAGAGGTACTGGGAAGACTTTAGAGAAGCTGAGGAATCCCTATATCTAGTTCTATTGCGATTTTCATCTCTGTAGTGAATATAGGCACCACTGGTCAAATCACCCTCATAATTGTCATTTGTTTGGGAATATGACCGGGTTATTTGTCCTCTGAGGAGATCATACTCGCTATCTACATCACTGCAGTCAATGAAAGGAATGGAGGTGCTGCTGCCATGAGCAGCCCTGGAAGCTGGACCTGTGCTTGGTTGCTGTGATTGAGGTCTGTTCGGCTGCATCCTGTCCTTAGAAGGTTCCTCTTCTTCCTCCACTGTTGACACCACTGCTCCATCCACCTTACTGCCTTCCTTTGGACTCTTCTTCAAGGAAGGGCTCTTGTGCTGTCCAGTGTCTTCTGTTGAGGCTTTCAACTCCTTTCCTTGCCGGCAGCTCTGCACTGCTACAGCATCATTGTCGTCTCCATAGGCTCTAGCACTCTGGAAAGATAATAGAGGGAAGGAAAGGGGGAGACAAAAGGAGAGGGAGGTGAGGGAGGGGAGAGGTTTGGGAGGGATGGGAGCCAGAAGGAAAAGGCTATGTGTAATTATGCAATAGAATTTTGCACTGCATCTGCAGCAACAAAGGAATCTCTTGAAAACAGAAGAGGTAACCCAAGATTCAAAATTAATTAGAATTTTAAAAAAGAAGTTTCTGATCTTGGAGAATAAGAAAAATGCATGAACCAAGCAAGGGAAGAGAAGGCAGACAGAATGCAGTGATAATGTAAAAAGGGGTATTTGAGGTGTTTTGATGCCCTAAGGCAGCCATCAACACTCTAAGAACATCAACCTGTTCACACTACTCTGAGAAGTTGGAGGGAAAGATAAAAACACAAGAAAAATTCTGCACAGCCTACTTAGATACATTAGAAAAGTGCTTCTGAGCACCCCACATTGACTCCCTGGAGAATACCTGCCACTAGGTCATAAGCTGGCTTTTCTGCACGCAAAAGTATATTGCACCTGCCCAGCAGCCATGGTCCATCTACCTGAGCTTGTCTTAGCAATATGAAAATGCTACAAGATATTTGAAATGGGCTCCATTTGTAACAGAATTCTCAGAAGTTCCTAGATTGAAAGAAAGGAGAGAGCCCATGAATGTCAAAAGGAAGCAATGAATGGAAGGTGAAGGTTTATGTAGCATTCTTAAATACATTAACCTAGTAGCTTGCTCCTGACATTTAAGCTCTACCTAACGTAAGATTATGTGATCAAATGTTCACCTCCACAAACACAGATGATCACAGAGAAACACTGGCAGGTGGAGGAAAAGCAATAACCTAGCCAGGAAAATGGAGCTTCCTGACCTGGCTCTTCCAAAGGCTGTCCCAGCATAGCCATCAGCCCATGGGTTTGGTGTGTTTGGCATGCCAGCAACTGGAGAGACTGGAGCATGTACATATTGGCTGGGTGGGGAGGTCAATGTGTAATTGCCAGCAAACATTAAACTGGACTAGTTGGTGAGTAGGATAAGAGAGTTCGAAGCCAAGTAACCAAGTCAGGCCAGGCACTGGAGAGACCATAAGGCCTCAGGGCCAGCTTACTGGCAATGCTCCATATCTGCACCAGATATTGGAGAGACATCTTTGCATGTGTGTGTCTCTCTGCATGAGGTAATAACCAGGAACCAGAGGATCCAAGTTACTGGGGAGAATAAGATTAATTACCAGAACGTGTGTGCATATGTGTGTGTCTGTAGAGCTGAGTACCAGAAACTGGAGTGGGGCTGTAAGCCTTCACTGCTCGTGTGTGCAAGTGCCAGCCACTGGGAGACCTGGAGGTCCAGGGGCCTGCTTCTGGATAGACCATCTAAGACCAGTGTCAGGAGGGATCCATACCACATATATGTATACATATTTTCCCCTAATAAACTTTCGTCCAGATAAGCTGAGGAGTGAAACAGGGTGAGGCCACTGTCACTGTCTGCGCTTGTGGGAGAGCGGTTTTCTGTTTGTGTTTACATCTGTGGCTGGCTGTGTGGATATCTGTACATATAATGTATGTGTGCATTCATGCAGGTGCCTATAGTGGTTACATGCTCAGCCTCACTCCTAGCTGGACCTGGGAACATGCAGCTGCTGCAGCCTCACTACTATTGGGCTATTGGATTTGCAAACTCCTAACACGTAACAGCTATTAACACAGGATAAATACGTAAGGTATTTACCAGAGATAATGGCTTAGAAATCCAGAGCTGTAATTTTTTTCTGAGGAAACAATTGTTCTCCTCCCTCGTTAATACAACCTAACACCTTGAAACGGGCAACCAAGACCTCCCAGTGAAGGAAAATAATTACACTTTCCCCAGATGCAATAGCCAGCTACAACCTAGGACCCCGGCAGTAACACTGTGGATTGTAATTTTTCAGATGGTCATTATTACAGCTCAGACAAGTTTACAACTTGTATTTGTCTGATTGTCTACAAGCAATGCTGTTTCACTCTGCAGAACCCAAAGGTTATGATACCCAGGGTTCCTCAGCTCCCAGGTAAATAGTAAGTGAGCAGAAAACTATGCTCCTAGGGTTTCAAAACAGTAATCAGTGGAGGGTAATCTAACAAGAAATGTTTAAGAAGAATGATCCAGGGTTTCAACAACATCACTAACTTCTTTTGGCACCTCTGTATGCTGTTCTGAAGGCTGTGCAGTCAGATTCCTGATGGAATGAATCTTGCTGTGTTTCCTGGAGATAAAAGGAAAATCACGTAAGGAGCTATTTCAGGGTTTTTTCTACAAAGTGGAATCAAGAGACATGCCTCTTTTAAAACAAAACCTTTGAATAACAGCTTTCATAAAAGTTTGCTCCAAATCAGATTAACTTTATTCCTTTCTGTAAAATTTAAATGAGTTATGTCTTGCAAACATACTATTGTAAGAAAAGGGAGAGGCACTGAAGCAAAAATGGTCTTTCACGTAAACATGAATCATAAGCAATGAACTGTTGTCATGGTCTTTGTGGCATTTTGGCCATTACTTTCAGCTTACCATGAGCAAGATGAATTCAGACAGAACTGGCTCTAGCAAGTTGGAAGAGTTTCAGTTTCCCTGGAGACCTCTCCCTTGAGGTTGCCTATACTTTTCCTGCTACTTTCAGTTTTACTCTGAGCTGAATATGGCCGTTCACATAAATTAACCACATCTCACCAGAGAGGGTGCAAATCAAATTGGGGGAAAGTTATCTGCGACAATAGGACTCATTGCTGAAAAACAGACTGAAGGCTATTGATTTTAAGTGAACTATAAGTTATGAAACTTCTGCCAAAACATTCAGGACCACAGGGATATTATACATGTGATAACCAGCAAAGAAGAAATTTTTTAGTTGGACTGGTGCTAAGATCTCAAAATATAACTATCTGGAAATCACAACTTTTCTTTGATTAAAACATATTGAGATAGTTAGTTTATTTCTTCTCACCTTTCAAACTGCACTTTTTTGTGCCCTCCTTCCTTGACATAGTCAAGAACTTGCTTCTGAGTCCGACCACTGGAAGAAAACCATAGTTAAAATATTTAATACAATATAGCAGCTGGTCATCATAAACATGTACAAGTCCCGCATATGAAGTCACAGAAACCAGAAAAATATTTGTCACTATCAGCAGAAACTCATGTCAAGATCATAAGAAATGGGACCTGGTCAGATACACACAGATTTTTACCATTTTGCGTGTTACTTGCCTCTTTTTTTTGCTATGGAGCTACTTTTTGATGTCATTTCAGAACTGCTTAAACTCAGCTGTGCCTTCTATAGGGTACTACATTACTGGGAAGTCACCACAATGGAAAGGGAAGCAGGGGTTAAGTTTTCCTCTCATGAAGAAAAAATATTCTTGAATCATTTTCAGTCAAATACTAGCCATATCTGGTATCAGTAAACCCCGGAACCAAGTTGAAAACCCCTGAAATGCATTTCATTACTCATCTGCTAGTATAAAACACCTTTTGTGCAGAGATTTAGTGAGAGGTGGCATATGTGGAAAGAAGAATGCAGGTCTTACCTGAACCTAAATGAAGAACCTCTAGAAAAAAGAACAGGTTTAGGCTTTGGTTTAGGTTCCTCAAAAAGCCTGAAAAAGGCATGATGCTCCACACAGATCTTCCAGAAAGACTTGCAAAAATCTCGACTGGCCATAAGGAATTCCAGGGTGTCCTGGAATGAACTCTGAAAATGGGGATAGCATTTGCAATGTAAGCAGGCAAGCAACATTAGAGAAATGCATTGACAAATCAGGTGCTATGCTATCAAAAAAAAAAAAAGCTTTTTCCCAATTCATTGGCATTCAAACTTAACAGGCCTTATCCTTCCCACTTTGAGACATCAGTGATCTGTCTATCAGTATCAAAGCTATTGCTCAAAATTCCTTTCATTGACAAATATGACAAAGATAAATCAATGTTTTGAATATTAAATAGAAGAAGTTGTTTATGTGCTATAACTTAAGAATTGATGATGCAGTACCAGAGTCACACCCAGAAGATGACTCTGGCACATTCTACGATGACTGATTCAGTTTACATTTGCTTTTCTAGCTCACCTGAGATGCCACATTGATGTGCACGGTACCAACAGTGAACATAAGCAATTAATTAAAAAAAAATTAACAAAATATATTCATGAGCATGATAAAAACTATGTGTGATCTGTGAGAAGAAATTTAACAAATAACCTTTTGTCAGCTTCATCAATTCCTGACAAGGACTTACATTCACATCAGGCCGTAGTTTGATAAGAAAACGTTTCCTCTTGAAGCTCAGCTTTCGAACCTTAGCCCAGTTGAAGGCATTGATCTTGGTGTGACCCTACAGGGAACAAAGCCAGCAGAGTTCAATCACTCCAGATCTGAATGAAGAAATCTAAGACATTAAAGAAAGCTTGTCATGAATTAATCATCTATTCACTTTACTTGAAATGATGATATTTCTTAGCATTCATCATCTGATAATGCAAAACATAAGCATCTGGTGCCACATCCGAAGGCAGGCACTTATGGTTAAACTCTTGCATATAGGACCAGGTGTACTGAGTTGTTGTGAAAATATCCAACCTAGCATCACTGCACAAGACAAGGTGGACTCGTGTTTGCCCAGATGATGCTGTCTTGTGCCATTATGCAGACTCAGATTTTCCGTGCACTAAACCACCTTCCCAAGGTGCCTCACTCTCTTTCCAACAGCTACAGTGAATCTAGGGAATCCAGGCACATGTCACTTCACTTTGTTGAGGTAATTTCCTCCCTCTTTGTGTGTCTACAGGGCAAAATAAATATCCCGTTAAATATTGCTTAACTGTGGAAACAAGCAACTGGAAGTTTTGCATTGGAAGTACAAAATACTGCAAGTATTTTGACCTTTCATAGGGAGCACCAGAAGCAAAAGCAATCTAAACAAATTACTTGTCTCTGAAGAGTCACAAAATGCTTTTCTGAAAGCAACCACTACCATAAGCAAACAGCAAGAGAGAAATTATCTTCATAATACTCCAGCTCCCAGCCACTGCATCATTAACCCCTACCCTCCACAAGTTTCATTCTTAATCTGTTAGCAGGTAGTTGAGGTATTATTGCTAAATATTCATTACAGCAGTTTGTTCAGTAAAAACTTCAGTACAAAGCATACCTACAGCACAGCACAGAAGTTTCAGAGAACTACTACAGGATTGCTAAATGCAGAAACCCACGCTGATATAGGAGCCATCACCAGACGGCTGTAGGAGTAATGACAGAGTAATGATCTCTGCTGTCTAAGAATCACATAATTAATCTCCTTAGAATAATCAGCAGCATTGACACTGATTTCTAAATAAATGACAGCCTTTAAAATAAGTCTGACTACAGCTTATGCCATTTGTGAGTGAACTTTTATTTTCATTGGGGTCATTCTAATGAGATCCTCATATTTCAATTTCTATCAGTTATATCTAAAATAAAAAGATGAACTTAGGGCTCTTGACCTATGAAGTGGTTGGAGGAAGCCCTAAGCCTACTGGCAGGAGCCAATTGCTGGGCAGACTCCAACAGGTCAGAGCCTGACTTCCTTTTCAGCATTCAGTCAAGGAGCTTGATGCAGTAAAATTTCCAAGATTTTCAGAAACTTAAAAGATGAAACAAAATAAATTAAAATTGTTTTGAAAGTCACAAACATACTAGGTCAAGAAGAGATGACCAACTTTTAGAGCTTGACAAATCAAGCCTTGGGCCTTCAAACCTGCAGCTACACCTTTACAGAAGGATCTGAGTTGTCTGCTGGGACTCAGTGAAGTCCTTGCTGTTTGGTGTGCACACATACTTTCACCTTGTAAAACAGTCTTAATTTAATAAGGCTTGGCAATTCATGAGTTCACCTGATGAAAACACAGTGGAGGAGCAGAGGAAGGGCCTGAACATACAATTACTTGAGTTATGTGAATTTTTAACAGCATCTTAGTGTTCTTGATGTCTAAAGATTTTTAGACATCATTCTCATATTTCAACCTATGCTTCACTTTTGGGGTTTTACTAGCAACCCATTTAGTTATCAGTTGTTTTTTTTTTTTTACTTCTTTTTCTGCCTTTTTTGTTTGTTTGTTTGGGTGTTTGGGGTTTTTTTAAATTTTGAACTCAGAGCATTTGGGTCAGACATTTCTGGGTTTGTTTGTTGCTGTTACCTTCCCTATGAAAGGTCTCAAAGTACTTTATAAGGTTGGAAACACTAGTGTTTTAATTATAGTCAAATAAAATGAATTTTCTTTATTGAAAATTGCATAAGGGACATTTTAAAGAACAGTTTACTGTTTTTAACACAGAGTGAGGTAAGTAGTATGAGTCTGAAGTGGAAGCAGTTTACACCAGCTTTACAACTGTAAAAGACCAATTTGTTATTTAGCTAAAGGAAACTGCAGAACAAGAATTTGATAAATTTACTAACGATGCTTCATGAACATCTACTAGGCTGACTGGGGTAGGAAAGGGGAGAAGGGAAATACTTTGGATCTTTAAGGGAAAGAAGTAAGATTCATGGATTCAGCAAAGGTACAATGAAAAAGGCTGGTGAAGAAAACTGTAAAAGCTCTGACAAAGTAACACTACACAGAGAGTTTACAATGCATTATCTTCATCCTTTTCCATGTACTCCAATTGTCTGTTGTTTTACTTGTCTCTGCTTCACACCCATTTAGTATGCACCACGCCTGCAAGACCTACCTGCTCCTATACGGAGGAGGTGTAGGAGCACAACCAACTTGCAAAGGATGAGCTATGGATCAGTTTGCAACTTGAACGGCAAGTTGTGGATGCAGATGGAGTTCTGCACTGTGCATGCAAATAAGGTAAGTGTCCCTGGAAGCAAAGGACCTAACGCAGCCATAACACATTTAAGGTCATTGTTAGAAAAAATTTGGAAGTTCCTGAATTTTCCCAACCAGATACGTAGCTGAGGTCCTAAATTCTTACTGCTGTCAGAAATCTCTCTGCTTTATGCAGTACAAAATCATGTCCTGAGCAGCTCTAACCTGAAACACCAGAATGCCTGTGTTGGCCACAGCCAGGTTGATTTTTGTCCCTTCCCTGTCCTTGGCTGGATGCAAGCGTATTCCATACATTTCCAGCCGACGGGCAATTTCCAAAAGTTGGAAGTCAGACTCTGCTGGTGTCTGTCCCCTTGAGAAAGAAAACAAGAAGAAACACAAATTTGTCACACCTTTTAATAGAGATCAAAAGGCCATTCAGAGAAAAAAAGAGATATTTGATCAAAGAGACTGAAAACTGTCAGAAGTATAATATCTGTATGGTTTTATTATGTCTCTAGCCTTATATCAGCTAGAACAACAACTTAGTCTAAACCAATACCAAGAATACACAGATTTTACAGTCTATTATAAATTTTGATTGCTCCAACTCTGAGGCACCTGATACAGCTAGATTTTGAACCATTAACTTTAACATAATTTACTGCTTCCCTTTGTATTTTCCATTGGAAAATATGCTGTATTAAAAAAAAAAAAAATTGATGAATGGAAGTGTGTAAGGATGCTGTTCATTGTGAAAGTGAACGTAATACCAAAATGAAGTAAAACGGAAGACAAGAAAACCTTACTATAAATGTTGGGAAGCATTAATTTTGTGATGAAAGTATGAAACTTTGATTATTACTGCTATGGAAATTACTACCACTCATCTACAATTCAATCTAGCTCAAAAATGAAAGTGTTCAAGTCTTGAAGTGTTCTTGACAGCAAAAAAATACCTTTCTATACCTTATTTGTAATTCTGTTAACCACCCTCTTACTACTGGTCTTTTCTCCAGACCTTAGAATACCAATTTGCATCACCATCTTGAATTCTATTCCCCCAAATCCCTAATTCTGCAAATACCATGTGCTTTTCATAAAACTGTCATTAAACCCCTTCTTCATCCACCTCAAAATACAGCACATAAAGGTGAAAAGGCAACATTCAATGTCCTTGAAACCAAAGGACTACTGTCAGAAGTGCCTGACTGATCAGTCATGATTTGCAATCATACTCGCACAAAATCAGCAGTGAAGCATTTTGTATGAAATAGACTGTAAAATAACAGCATGCTTGAATGAATATCAAATCAATTGCACTGTAAACATCTTGTTATGATGATGGGAGAAAGGAAGGAGTAACCTTCAGAAAGTTCATGGGCTTTAACAGTTTTTGAGAAGCATCCTTTGAGAAACTCCGAAATCCAAATCTCTTCTGTACTTACGATTTAGCATACACTTACAGTTAGAAGTACTCTACAAGAAAAGAAGGCCAGTAAAAAGATCAAAAAATCTTACATGTGGTTACGGTGAAATTCCATGATTTTGTCTTCTAATGCTTCTTGATGAGGTATATACTTGTTCTTCGCTAAGTGTTCACGATCTATGGTTTCATCAAAATCCCCAATCTCAGCTATGGAGAATTTTAAGAGAAGTCTATTAAAACACTAAATCTCAATAATCTGGTCCATGCAAAAGATCTAGACAGGTGGGAAGAGGGCAGGGAAGCAAACAGTTTCTTGCATGCCGTGTCATGGTTTTAAAATTCATATTCCCCCTACATTATCAACCACACGTGACTTCCCTTCTCCCCTGTGTTAGTATTTGATATGTGAGAGGAAGCCCAAGGATTCCCTCCATCTCCCATAACCAAGTAAGGAGCGGTTGGATGTCAGTGGAACAAATGAAGCCATCAGTGCTACCTTGACTTGTGTGAAGGATAAGGGCAGGGGTAACAGGAAGGCCAGCACTAGTTGAGCAGAACTCATCCATCTCTGTCACACTCATGATGCTCAGGTGTCTTTCCATGGAGGAGCCAAGCACAAGCTTCCTCCCCAGGCCCATGTCCCACACTGTAATCTTTGAGGGAAAATCTGAAAGATGGTTCTGTTTGCTTGTTTGAATGCAGGCTTGTATTCCACCTTATGGGGTTATGAAACATTTTTCTTCCTCTAATTCTGCAGCAGTTTGAGACACATTCTGTCTCACTCCTCCTCAAAGCTTCTCCCATCTGCTGCAGTTATTCAACACTGTGTGTGCAACAGTATGTCATACCCACGTTCCATTTTTCAGCCCATTCAATGAGATTTCCTCTTTTTGGCAGGTGGGGGGGGTGAGGGGCAGGCAATCTATGTGTGGGTGCCAAATTACTATCTTATTGCTTGCTATTCTTGGAATGCCTCTGAAAATCTTGCTATTGGTTTTTTCACTGAACAGGCATAGCAGCTTCTGCCTGCAAATCTAATGGAGTAATAGCAACATCGCTGCAACAAAGGCTGCTACCTTGGTAACGTCAGTGAAATTAAAATACAGTGCCCTCAAATTAAATGCAGATTACAGTCAGACATATTGTTGCACGGTTGACCTAAGGATATCACAGAGCCAAGCTCATATACACCTGCTTCATCCTCACTCATTCCGCCTACATAAATGAACCCTTAATCCAGTTCTGTCCAAAACAGGTTGATTTAGAAAAAGGAAAGGTTTCAGATTATGTTTAAAACACTGGGTGATTTCTGACAAACATTTGCCTGGAATCAGAGGTACCTGCAAATGCAGAAGGGAAGCAATAGCCTCCTGTAGGCATTGAAGATGAGAAACGAAAGCATCTGTGAATGACAGAGCAGTAGCCTTTTGACACAAACTGCCTGCAGGCACATGATAACATTTTACACTTTGGAGGTCATAGATGCAAAAGAGTTGATAACTGAGACTGTCTGATTTCCACCCCCTCACTCACCCCATCTGCTCTCAATCATTCCTTGAGACAGTAAAAATACTACAGAATATTTGAGAATTCCACTTTTAAAAGTTGTCCCATTTGTCCCCATCTCAGAAACAGTTCCCTCCTTCCAGTTTTACTCATCCCAGAATCACAAATCTTTAGAGTTCTTTTTAATCCTAAATCAAAGAAAAGGCAAGTTTCTGTTCTTAATGAAGCCATAAACCCACGTAAGTTTGCAACACGTCAAATAACATGGGCCTGGATTCTTTAAAATGCGGTTCATAACCCATATATCCATGTACACAAATGAGCTTAACACACCTTCTGTAGGGCTTTCTTCAAAGCCAAGAGTAGGGAAGACTGTTACTTCACCCCTACATGATATCTATAATGTTCTCAGCATTTGTCAACTGCTAGTCCATTATCAAAATTGTCTTCCTGGCTTTCAAGTTACTTCTGAATTTGTTCTCTCTGACCTCATACTCAACAAGACTTTACTTTCCTCCTTATCCTCCTTTCCCAACTTAAATGCCTTTCTAGTAGCACTGCATCTAGAATGAGACAAAGTTATATTGTAAATATTGTCAGCCTCACATATAACTGTTCTTTAAAATCTTTTCATGTGATTTAGCCAAAGATTTATTTGCGCTGCTGATCCCTTTTCTCTTATCTTGCAAGTGCATTACAGCATGCTTTATTCCGTCTCCATTAGCACTTCTGGTATGTTTAATGCTTTGTATTTCAGCTGTTTTTCTCTTATCACAGAACCACAGAATTGCTTAGGTTGGAAAACACCTCTGAGACCCTCAAGTCCAACTGTTAACCCAGCACTACCAAGTCCACCACTAAACTATGTCCCTAGGTGCCACACCTACACATCTTTCAAATATCTCCAATGATGGTGACTCAAACACTTCCCAAGCCTGTTCCAATGTTTGACAATTCTTTTTATGAAGAAATTTTTCCTAGTATCTAATCTAAACCTCCCCGGCACCACTCGAGGCCATTTCCTCCTGTCTTATCAATTGTTACCTGGGAGAAGAGGCTGACCCCCATTTCATTACAACCTCCTTTCAGGTAGTTGTAGAGAGCAATAAGGTACCCCTGAGCCTCGTTTTCTCCAGCCTAAACATTCCCAGGCCCCTCAGCCACTTCTCATAAGGCTTGTGCTCCAGACCCTTCACCAAGTCCATTGTCCTTCTCTGTACATGTTCCAGCAATGTCTTTCTTGTAGTGACAGGCCCAACACTGAACACAGGATTCAAGGTGCAGCCTCACCAGTGCCAAGTACTGGGGGATGATCACTGCCCTGGTCCTGCTGGCCACACTATTACAGTCCAGTTCACCACTGGCCTTCTTGGCCACCTGGGCACACTTCTGGCTCATGGTCCGGCCATCTTCTTAATTCACACACTTGCTGTACTGCATCATTTGCAGTATGAGTGTCCTCTCACTTCTAACACTTTCTACAATGCTTTTAAGGTATTTTAAAATCAAATATAAATTTCAATCTGTAATATACATGTTAATTTAGCAGAAATCTATTTGCTGTCATATTATGAGTTTATGACAAATAACAGTCTATAACATTGACATAAGCTTGTATACATAATATTAGGGCCTCCGGGAATCAGATATTCCCCACGGAAACCACCTACTGGTACAACATCAGTAAGACATACAATAACTAACCTGCATTCTCAATCTTTCCACTTTGATATCATTACTCTTATCATCTCTTTAGTTTTATTTTTGTTGTAGACAAATACACAATATTTCTTTTGCTACTATTGAATAATAAGCTAGAGAGAAAATAAATAAAGACAGTCATGTGGGTAAGATACAGCTATAGACTCATACCGAAGAAAATTTTCACAGAAAAATGTTCATGAGACACTTGACGGATAAATAAAAAAGGCAGTCACAAACTTCTAGCAGAGGTTTCTAGCAAACACTGCTATGCAAAAAAGGGAGAGGGGAAAAATCATAAACAGAAAGAGAAAAAAAAAAAAGAAAAAGAAGAAAAAAAGAAAAAAAAAAAGCCAGCTTGCAGTCAGGAGACAGCAAGGGGAAGCACTGCAGGTGCACCATGAAGCACAACATCCCTCTGCCCAAAACGGCAGTTCAGATTCTGTGAAAACTATCTCACTTCTGCATGATGAATCTCTTGCCTCTCTTCTGAAATTATGAAAAAACTCCATTTTTGAATGCAGAAGTTACTTACCTTGCTCTCCCTTTAAGTACTACTTGATTCCTAAAATCCCAATTCAGAATCATTCTGCACCTCAAGCTCGCAAGTAGAAGGGACAAAGAAGTAGAGAGAGTTTCAAATGCATCATGATCACTTCCAGCAACCATGGAAAATTATTTAATCCAACAGCTTCATGCATCGGAGTAGCACAAGAGCAATGGTGATGATTTGCCATTTTTACACACCTAGAAATGAGTGCTTCTCACCAGCCTGCACAGGTGTGTCAGGGGTATAATGGAGGAATTGTGAAAAACCATGGAATTAAATTTGAGTGTTACTGTGGAGAGAAGGGAAATGGACAGCTTGTAAAGGTGAAAGAACATCCTGTGTTTTATCCTCTTATGCTCTTGCTTTAGGAAAACAAGCTAGCAGTTGCACTCAAGCAGTTCAGAGCTGTAAATGGTTCATTGAAGAACTTCAGTAATTAATAAGGTACGAGTAAGACATTAAATAGGATCTAAGTAGAGATCATAAGAAAAACAATGCATGTAAAGTACAAGAGCTCAAGAGAGGATAATCATGAAGCAATACCTCAAATGAAGAGAGACACATGCATTAGGGTCTCCTCTCCTCAATGTCTTTCTTTGGTGCACAGACCAAAGTGCACCCAGGAAAACTCAGCATCCTAGCACGCAGTACAGCAAATGAGACTCAATTTCCCCAAATGATCAAGACATTTTTTCCCTTAAAATGAAAGAAAGTTAGAACTAGCTTAACCAAGGAAAGAAGTACAGTTGGTGTGCTGGACACCATAATGGGAAAAACTAAAAGACAAAAAACTCACTAGCCAAAAATAGTCAGATTTAAAATAGAATGAGAAATACAGAATTTCACAGCTTCTTACTGCTACTCAGTCACACTGGGCAATGATGACCATGGCAAAGAGAGAGCCTGCTTTTCCAACAACAGTTGATGAGAAAAAGGCCTAATGCTCTAACAGACTATGATAATGGATCATGAGATTTATCTGTTAATCTTTAAAGAGCTTCCTAACATCTTTGTTGACTGTAATTTCCATACAACAGCATTACAGTGGAAATATGCAATACTGAATTGTACAATGACCATTCAAAACAGTGTCGATTACAACCATTATACTTGCTACTACGTGGATTTTTTCCAAATGTTATTCTCAAGATGAGTATCCATAAAGTCTTGATATGGAAAACATATACTGTCTTTAAAGTGATGTGGAAGCTGAAAGAAGCTTTGATGTGATGAACAAAGTTTATGTATGATTCTACTGAACTGTCCTATTGTGCATATTTTGCAATTAAAAAAAAAAAAGGTTTAAAATCTGTTGTTCTTTTCTTTTCTTCCCTGTCAGTTTCCTTTAGGACTGTGATTTAGTCTGGCATTCTAAGCATGTTTATTTACTACATCCTCTAGACAGCATAGAGATCTCCAGGAATTCGAATGCTCTGCTGACATGATGCAAAATATATTAAAACAGGAATTCAGAGGAATTCAACCTATCTGTCATGGCCTGCAAAATGTACTTTTTAAATTCTTTTCCAGCCTATCGAATGCAGTGCTTTAAAAATGCAAATCCAGTGTCCAGAAGCTCTTTTTTATTTGAAATAGTAAATTATATGTATTTGAATGCCATCATACACAAGTACAATAAATTGTCCATATGGCTTAAGCCTGTCTCTACAGCAACTAGTAGCAGGTAACCCTGCAAAACATATCCAACCAATCATCCTGTTTATCCTTCTGGAAAGAAGAAAAATGGCAACTTACACTGTACTATGTGTGAGATTAGGAGGGCAGTGCTGGTATCATTACACGTTAGCCTTCCCTGTGCCAGGTCCTGCTTCACTTGCAATGCAAATAGGTACCTGCAAAACAAACATGAACAAAGAGCTAACACAAAGCAGGAAGGAAAGAGGATAAATTATTTCAACACCCCCTCTGGCTTTGATTGTGTGTTCCTTTCGCTTTTTAGAATCTACAGAAGTGATCAGAATTACCTAAGTTTAGAGGCTAAATAAAACACAACAGAGAGTGAATTAATGCCATTAGAGTCATACACAGTGTCTGCTTTGCAGAACCAAGATATATCTCTCTTCTTCCCTCCCTTGGAACCAGAGCAATGAGATATGACAGTGGAAGCAAACATGACAGCTGTTAGGTACTCAGCCACACAGCAAGCAATGCTAGATAGTGCAGCTGCTTTTAACTATGAAGAAATGACAGATAAATCAGTGATTTAGAGGTATCAGTTGATTCTTGTAGAATAAAAAGAGAACTCCAAACTTCCACCTTGACACTCATCAGGAAATGATGCACAAAACCTTGATGAATCAACTCTAGCTTGTTCTGATACCTCTGTGGCCCTATTACCTGCACCATCATGTACCAGCCCTTTCTAACATTGCCTCCAGCCCATTGGCCACGTAGGGCAATTCTACACTGATAGCTAAGTACAGAGACAACCTAACTCCATGACATGATTTCAACATTTAAATTTCTTCTTTCTTCAACAAAAATTGAATATCTTAGTTCCACTCAGTATCCAATCCTTCCTTACAAAAAAAAAAAAAACCACAAAAAAACCCCCACAAAACAAAGAGCCAGCAACAGGCTCTGTTTTATCAGCTACAGCTGATATGAAACCTGAACTGGTTAGATGCCTTAACAAGCCTTCCAAAGATGGCAGCGCCTCTGGAGAGCTCATACTAGCATCTCAATAATTTTACTAAGACTAGATTTTAATAAGTTCAGTGAAAAGCTCTCATTTGAACAGTGAATTTCTGAATGTGGAGACGCAGGTACATAAAATAAAAAGGACAAGCTGATTTGAGGAGTTTGGAAACGTACTGTGTATGTATGTACTGAATACAGCAGATCTACATAATGTCCTTTTGAAACCTGCAGACATCTGCCTACCCAAAAAATTCACCCCGGTAGAAGAATATAGCTCAAAAATGCTACATTCTCTTCTTCAAGTGATGAAGCAGTTCTCTGTGGATAATGCTTTCACATCCTACATACTGCTGTGTACATATACTCAAGTCCCTTAGCATAAATATGTAGAATATAACAAAAAAAGTCATTAGGATTCAGAATCATGTCTTCAGATGCAGAAAGAGATTACCAAAAATCAATTTATAGTTCACATACTAAGCAACTGAAATGCAGGACATCTACTGGGAAACAGAAATGTTTCATTAATAACATCACATTGTAGGTTTTCATTCATCCCTTTATTCTTTTTATTCAATCTTTCAAGTAAATATTCCTTCTCCCAACCCCACATTTCTACTTTTCTCTTTCCAGGCCATAATGTAATATCAATAATTTTTTTTTCCATTCCAATGCTCTATTATCAAAATGAAACATGACAAAGATAAACAGTGAACACCACAAAAGTGGACTTGTTCTCTATAATGCGAGTCATAAGGACCCCAGAGCTCTTTGTAAAAGAGGACTTTGTCTTGTGAGAATATTGAAAATAAAACCTAATAATGGAAGAACTGAACGAAAATGGAAACATGTAATTAATAATACTGTTAACCAGAAAAATAGCTGAAAAGTTGCAGTGAAGAAACACTGCAACAAAACAATGTTTCTGACCATAAAGGAAGGACCTCTTAGTGATAAAGAACCTTAACAGGTCCCTTATGTACCTATTTCCTCACAGAGGGATATGACTCTTTGTGCCAAAGCAGTGCGAAATTCAGAGGTTCAATGAAGTTTCTGAAACGCAGTGAAAAGAAATACACCTTTAAGGTACTCTGTGTGCATGTGTGTGTATCTGTTTCCACCTTTCTCTGATTTTTCATTCTATTCCTTTTCCTTTCTACTTCTCCATCTCCAGAGTCACACTTCCACCTGTGCAAACCTTTGGCATGTGTATTGGATCTACAAATAGGGTTCAGTGCTGCTGCAAATTGGCAATTGATGTAAAACAGCTCTCTCCCAAACGTGGGTGCAGTCACATGTGTCCCTCAGCAAAGGGGTGATCCGGGCTGCCAATACATGACTTACCAAGGTCCCTTTCAACACCACTGCCAAAGGGGCTGAGAGAACTCTGTTGCCAAACTGACTTCTCTTGGGGTTAGTAAAGCTTTCCTAAGACTTCAAACCCAACGAGGCAAAGGACTCATGCACTTTGCAGAACTCATCAGCGTGGACTGCAACTGAATCTTAGGGCCTGTTTTTTCAGGTGCATTCAAGGCTGGGACAAATACTATCAAGCTAATACAAAGAGGCAGTCATCAATCCTCACCCATTCATCTCATATCTCATGTTTTCCCCTCTGTCCATCAGAGATTTAACACAAAAAAATAGTCATGCAGCTACTAACCTTGTCAGTTCCTCCTGCAGCTGAGCGTGGTCAGGTGGGAAGAATTTTACCACAAATTTGACAACAACGTGCTTCGGTCCTAGGGGAAACGTCAAAGGAAGTTAGCAAACATGCTGGCCAAATTTTATTATCCACAATGATGTACAAGGGATGATTCATGTAATCTGCAGTGCATACATGCTAACACCCTGTCCTTTGTTAGTATGCAAGATATTTAGAGATTGCCCAATAAAATTTACACATGATAAAAGAGAACAGTAACTTGGTCAAGAGCTACTTTCCTAAAATCAAGTCTGTTTTTAGTAATTACATGACTCAATCTAATAAAATATATTATATATAATAAATATAATATAATAAATTTTTCAAATACACTCCATTTTTCAAGGTCACTAAAAATTTACTATTTCCATTTTAACAGCAGTACTTGTTCCAACTTTTACAAGTATGACCAGTGACAAAAGAATCAATGCATCTTCATTGTGTGAGAGGGACAGGTGCCAGAGCATACACTCAGACTAACACGACCAGAGATGTACCCAGGAAAACTTAGCCTCAATAGCAAAGCTCAATAAATTAAAACCTTGTCTGATATTTGACAGAGAAACAAAATAACCAAAACCTTTCCTGTTCACTTTTCTTTCCAGAGCTGGTGGCTATTTGCAATTTCCTATCCTTTCCCACCACCCACCTGAAGGCCCTATCCCAGCTGTTTCCTTCTCTTCATCTCTAATAGTTTCAAGTTCTGCAGCAATGTCCCACACAGTTGTAATACATCTGCTAGCTCCCTCCCAGTAATAATATCTTTGTGTTCTTTTCCTTCTATCCCAATTACTGCTACCTGTCAGCAATGTATGCTTCCTTTAAACCTTCTTTTACTGTACTACTTTTTTCTCTACAAAATTGTTACCTCCACTCCCACCAGTGCCTCTTCTAGTGACTGACTAAGCTTCAGTTTCCTACAGAGTTAGCCCCTTCATATGTTCATGTGACATAACTTCACATCACGCAGAGTACATCTCTTAAGGACGAATTGGAAATAAAAAATAACCCAAAAAAAATTCAGTGAAGAAAGTTTAGAAGCTAAAGATTGCAACTGACAGAGTCCTAATTTATTCAAGTACTCTCAGACTAAGGAAAGAAATGTCAACAAGGAAGTACTTACTTCTAATCTGTTTCATAACAGGCTTCAAAAGATCAAGCCACACCTGAAAACAAAAGAAGGTGGTTATCATCTCTGAACAAACTACTAGAGGAGCATTTTTAATTGCAATACTTAGATTATCAGTTGCATACTTATTTTTTTTCCAGTGTGGTCATTATGCTTTCCTTAATTATACACAGTGGGTTTTCCCCCTAAAACTCTGGAAGATGATCAGGAACCAGCACTGTTAATTGGCACAGCTTTTGAAGCAGTACAGATTCAGAGAGATGGGAAACAGTGAGGAAATCTACCCCTCACTTGTCTCAGGCATCAACAATCATATGTGGTCAGGAACCATCAATTTTGTGGAAAGAACAACTGAAAATAGGAGTTTAGAAAAAGACAGTCCTATACTGTCATTGGGTTCCTCATTCTAATTAATTTTGAGAAAGGTAAGTGAAAGGGTCTGGTGCTTGCCTTTGAGCTGGGAACACTGGGCAAACAGAGAAACAAAAAGGCAGCAGCCTCTAGGTTTGGGGGACCCAATAGGAGTCCCACTGTGAGGTCTGGGCATAAATTTGGAGTTTCCTTGCTTGGCTCCATGGAGATAAAGGACCCTCCCTCTCACCATCTGTAGGAGGAATGTCCTCTCAGATGTGAGGTAGACAACAGCACAAGGTATGGGTGGGAGAAAGCTTACTTTTGATTTGTGGAACATTTCCTCTATTTTATAAAGCCAGGAAGCTCAGGCTCAGACTTTCTTAATTGGGGACAGTGTAACTTCTGCATATAGTTCCCTTTCATATGTTTTTTAACACCCATTTTCCAGAACAGCGTATAGGTCTTTCCTTAGGCTTTTAAAAGGGAAGTAGCAGGTGGAATTACAGTTTTAAGAGCTTAAATCCACATACTGCAGTCTCAAATCAGAAAGGCCTGGACAAAATATTACAGAAAGCAGAAGGTAAAAGCCAGACGATTCACAGGACCTGGAGAAGTGTGACAGCTCACAGTCCTCAGCTGGTAACTAACTACCTATGCCCAAGATTTGTATTTTGTTATCTCACTAAATTGCACAGGGCCTCCCTTGCAGGTGTCTGGAATTTGTGGAAGAACACCCTACAACCGTCACAAAGGTCAAAGCCATTAAAAAGCAAATTAACTGAGTCTTCCTCTAGAAAAAGTGTATGTATTAAAATTATTACTTCTTCGACCTTTAATAATTTTACATTATGCAGAGACTGACACATACTCAAAATATCAATTTTCTAAAATCATCTGAGAAGCCAGACAGGAACAGGCCTGTATTGCTGCTATAACTGCTCCAATGCTGTGTGACATTTTTATCATTACTAATATGAGTGCTTGAATTCTTCTTACATTTCTCAGTCTAGGAAAGTGTTTTTCTTTTTTTTCAGAGGCTAAAGAAACTTGGTTAACCAAGAATAGGAACACAGTGTTTATCGCATGTTAAACAGGTTCTGAATCACTCTGACACTTCAATAACTTAAAACTGTTTTGTTTCAGAAAGTTTGCATATACATTATCTGCAACCAAGGTCAGGGACTTTGACAAGTTTAGTTAGAAAAATGACATATCAAATATCAAATAGTCAATTTACAAGATTATGGGAGTAATATATATTATTTGACACAAAAAAAAACTCCCCAGGGGGAGTTTATGATACAGTATGAGCACACAAGTGCATCATTCCTTTCTTTACTTTCCTACTCATCCTACAAGCAAGTTATAACATCCTTGGATCGACTGCTGGACACTACAAATGCATGTATTGAATGCATGTAGGGAGAAATGTGAGGCAAAACAAAGATTACCACTGTCACCAAACCCAAGCAATCAAAACTTTCGCATCATGCAACTCCCACACTATATCTAAACACTGTAAATCTGAGACTGGTTTATAAACTGGAAATGAAAACTAATGTGAGGACTCAATTAAGATTTATGTTTTCAATTTTCTCCAGAACTACAAAGGCTAGATTATTTATTTGTTAAATGAAAGCTGGCATTCCACAATGGTGACCAGATTTCAGCAGCTGGAGAACTGGGGCAGACATCAAGTGTGATGAAACTCTGTGAAACCCCAGGCTTGGCAACAGTGCCTTATTTCTCCTTGTCCCAGCAGAAAGTGCAGCCCTCAGACCCTCCACATTCATCTCCCATCTTCAGCAGATCTTGCCTGCTACAAGCATGGCATGCTTCTATGTATACATCTACCAGGCATCCTGACATACAACTGTCAATATGTCAGATATGAGGTCTGGAACCTTGCACGTGGAAATAAACACAGCTGAACTGTGAATATATGACTTCATGTACATATGATTACACTCAAACAAATACACTCTAAATATTTATTTTTCCTTTTACATTGCACTCTACACTGGAAAAGCAACTCATTCTGTTCAGATGATATGAATGCAAAATAAGCATCTGTGTTTTATTTCTCAGACACACTATTAACTGCAATTTTTTTTATTTGCACAGTGTTTTAGTTCTACATGATGACCATTATGAAGCTCAGAAAACTTTAAATCCTACAGGAACGAACATTCACCTCAACTGCATAGTATAAACTGATTACAATAATTTAAGTGTAAATAATACTCTCAGAGGGCTGTTTCACATTGAAACAACAATTCATAATCAAATCTTCTGGTTCAGAGTTCCTGTGAGTTGCTTTCAGGTAGTTGAAGGCATTAATTCCACTGAATCTCACCATTCTTGGGTCATAGCTGACTAGATATGGGCAAGGTTTGTGGTATCTCCCCATTTTTCAGAAGTAAAGACTGGAATAAGAATGTGGACCAGTGCTCTCAGATATTTGACTAGTATTTCCTTTTGCAAGAGTAGGGCCCAGATTAGTTATCATGCTCAGTGCATGGAGCCATTTTCCTTCAGGTCAAACTGGCAACAGCCTTAGGGGGTTTTCTCCACCTTCCTCTTCATCAGAACCCTGTCTCCCCCACTGTGATTGTCTGGACATATTTCCAGCCAGTCAATTCCTGCCACTGCAAGAGCCTCAGGCAGTGGCAGCACCTCGATCTCTCCTGCGTTCTGCCTCAAGCAAATAAACCGTTCAGTTTTCATAAGACTGAAAACTGTTAGTTTACTTGAGGCCTCTGAGCAAAATAGAGAGGGTCATCCATTTGAAACTTAATGACCTGTGAAGCAGAGAAGGTTGATCAAATGACCTTCTCTATTTTCTAGAAAACTAAAGAGCAACTGTATATACAATAAATGTCAGAATTTGTTTCGGTTTTACACACATACATCAGCAGTGTCAGCGTGTCACTATTAACATGGCTACGCAAACCCTCTGCTGTAATGGTCCTGTACAGTTGCACTGTTCTGAAGAGTTACGTTAAGCTCTCAAGTTACCTAAAGCATTAGCCAAAGATATCTGGCAGAATACTAAACTGTGTTTCATGTAATTCCAAGAGCAAACTATGAAGCAGATCACTTCTAAAGATTAACATCCATTTTTAAACATTTCCTATTTAATTACAGTTAACCTAAAACACTCTGACCACTAGTGTTCAGTTTTACTGTCTGTTGCCTAGAGTCTATGTCTGTACTAAGTCACGACAGACAAGAGATTGCTACAGTTAATTTCATTAAGAAATATTTCTCCTTATGCATATTTTAACTAAATGGACTAAATTTTTTTCTAATTGCCCAAACTCATCTCCTTTAGGTCAGTCAGGCTACACGTGCAAAATCCACCCACAGGCATGAAATCCAATGTACATCAGAATGTACTGGTAAAGCAATTCAGACAACTAGCACACATGCCAGTAAGTCACACAGTAAGTCTAAAGTAAATCAAACTTCAAAAAGAAAGTCATTAAAGGCTACGGATCATCAGCCTCTGGCTTTCTCTGCTGCATGATACTGTTAGTGCAATGCCTCAATGTTTCCAGTAGCTGATCTCCAGAGTCCAGAGTGTCAGGACCAGGACACCTGACTGTGCCACACAGCTCCCGAGATAAAACTTCCATCAATTTATTTGGGGGTTTTGGCTTGTCTTTCCTTTTTATTAACCTTGTTATATTTTGTCTATCCCTTTTCTCACCCCAAAATGTTTTTCATGAACTCTGTCACAATCATTGCAACTTCTCTGTCAGTGGAGAAAGATTATTTCTGCACTCCAAATCAAGCAGGACTGTAAAATCAAGAGTTGAGTCTTGCAACAGTCCAGCCTTTGGCTTCTCTACAGCTACTTATAAAAACAAAATGCTTTCCAAACTTGTGTCTGAATTGGCTGTTATTTTCAACACAGATGAAATCTGACAGGAGCAATCAGGTTTTAAAAACATTTCTTCAACTCCAGTAGGCAAGAACTTTTTTTTTTAAAAAGTCCTTTTCCTTTTGGAGATTGAGGATTAAATATATCTTTCAAGTAAGAAGCAGAAAGAGAGAATACAGTGTGTATGCAGATGAAAGCCAGATGAAAATTAATCCATTTACATACCATCATCTTTTTATTATCAGGAAATTCAAGGCCAAAATAGTCGCCTTCAACAAGGTTCAGGTGGTTGCAAACAGCATCATGCAAGACTTTCCCTGGAGCTCTTTGCTGTAAGAAGAAAACAAAGCCTAGGGTTACAAAGATGCTTTTAATTAGTGGAAGAAAAAGTTTTATGCTAAGGAATTATTCAGCAAACAACACTGCCAAAATTGTTTACAAAATCAGTGGATATTACAACCATACCCACAGGGCAGTTGACAATAATTACACTAGTTTTAAAGCTACAGAATATATCCATCCATCCCTGGATGGCAGTTCTGAATCCATCTTTAGTGCATTTTTATTTTTTGAGGGAAAAATACCATGAAATAGAAGGAGTAGAGGAGAGGGACTTGAGATACAGTTCTCTTATGTCTGCCAAGGCTAATTGCTACTGTGAACTTTGCAAGATAGTTTTTTCATCCCATGTCCCTTCAAATGATGTCACATGGTGCTACGTACATCTGAGTACAACATAATGAAACCAGAATGTCCACTGACAGGGCTGTCATACACAAAACACCAGGGACTGAGGGGTTGCTGGATGCCTGTTGATATGCAACAGGCTCAAGTCCTGGGTTCTGACTTCATACGGGCTTATCCCAAGCCTCCTGCTGTGAGGCACTGAGGCTGGTTCAGGCCTGTCTGTTACCCTGATGGGGCTGGTGAGTAATTTGGAGGAGTCAAGAGCAAGTGTTTCCTTCCAAACACTGAACGCCTTCCCTCTACAAAGACCAGATGTTCTAGCCCAATATTAGCTTCCAGAGCTGCTGCTCTGCTGATTGTAAGGATTCTTTTCATCAGCCCATCTGTTAAATCCACACCTTCAGAAAATACTGTAAATTACAGCTCACCAACAAGCCTTCTGCAAAAAACAGTCTCTGTATAAAAAGGCCAATCACTGAAATAAAATATTTTTGTTCCTTGGACAAATGCACCTATTTTAACTTGAGAGGCCCTGAAACACTGATCTACACTCACTTCAGAACAAATAATAAGCCATTAAATTGCACAAACCTCACTGTTACAAGAGACCAATCACACCCTGGACAAGTGTTCTTGCACTCAACCTACAGACTGGCCCCTTCCCTTTCAGCCCAGTAAATAATTCATCATCATCACGGCTAGGCTTTGCGAACGAAGATTTGGGAAGGACTCTACCCACGCTTGCTACAAGCGCCCTGATGGCTAAAAAGGCCAATGCGAGATAGACACATCCGGTTGCAAAAGGCACAGCAGAATGACTCCCCAGGTGGTACCGACAGGACACGGTTCTTTCTGCATTGTCTTTTCTCCTCGAGAGTGATCCTGCGTGTATTCTCAAAAGAAGCAGCAGCGTTGTGGATAGTGTGTCTCCAGGCCTCCCCATTGGAGGCCAGAGCAGACCAGTGATGGTGATCAATATGGCCAAGGCTGAGATGTTGTTTCAGGGAGTCCTTATATCTCCTCTTCGGGGCTCCTCTCTTGCGGCAGCCAGTGGCAAGTTCACCATAGAGCACAATCTTAGGGAGGCGGTAGTCCTTCATCCTGGAGACGTGCCCTGCCCAACGCAGCTGCGCTCGCAGCAACATGGCCTCAATACTCATAACTGCTTCCTGTTCAAGAACAGACGTATTGGTCACGTAATCTGTCCAGTGGATGTTTAGGATTGTACGGAGGCAGCGTTGATGGAAGCGTTCTAAGAGTCGTAAGTGGTGGCGGTAAATGACCCATTACTAGATCAAAATAAAACAGCAGTAACCAAGCTAAGAAAAGAAAACCATTAGAGGTCAGCAGACTAGCTGACCTGTCTCAAACCCGAGTCCGAGCTCAAGTCTGGGCATCTCCGGCAGTGGCCATACCAACAACCCACTTGCAAGTGGGAAGCTGCTCAGTCCCACCTCACCCCAGATGTATCACTATGCAATTTGGTCTCTGTTTCACTGGAATACCAAAAAATAGATGGACTTTTTTTTTCCCACCCAGGGTAATACCTGCTTTTCAACCACAACCTTTTTCCAAAGGTAGTTTATCTAACATTTTCTAATATGAATTGTGAAAAGTAAGTACCCAGTAGCGAGGCTTACACCAGAGAAACTAAAACAATGACATTTTTCTACAGAAAGGATACATGTGCCACCACAGCAGCACTGTCACCTTGGTGATGTAGGACACAATGACTGAACCCTTCAGCGCTGGCTGGTTTCAAAAGTCTGAAGAGAAGAGCCAAGCTCACTTCTCCAAGAACTTGCTAAGCAGGTTTTTGCCCAGCTTACTCCCAGTGCCTCTAACAGACCTCTGACATCAGGAGGCGACGTTCACTCTGATTATTTTATTAACTGTTTGTTAATGTTTGCTGTAGAAAATGTTATCTTCATGAATACTGTCAGAAAACACATCAAGAGCAATTGCAGATAAAAGTACTTATTTTTATAAGCATTCACCATAACCTTGCAGCAACCAAAATAATTCATACCAAAATGCCAAGAGGATACGAAGAAGCCAAGGGAGATAAAAAAAAGACATCTATTTTTCTAGACAGAGCACTTTTGATCTGACACAATGCCATCCAAAATAATATCGAGTACATTTGAATACACTCAATTCACACATTCCAGCTTCATTAAACCAAAAGCAGCCTCAATGTCCACCACCACACAGACCATTGCGCCTTATATGTCAGTTCTAAAAGAAAGCTTCCTATATTTTCCACTCCATCTATCACTGTACACAAGCACAAATAAACATACATTGTCTGCTAATGAAAGAGCTTCCTGGTAAGTGCATTTCTTTGCAGGCAACAGAATAATATTAAAGACATTAGACTGAGTGTAATAATGATATTATTTTACTGTTCTGAAAACACACCTAAAAGTGATTTAGAAGCAACTGCCCCTGCTTATAGACTAGTCTCAGGCCTTCAGAGTTTGGCTAGGGCTGCTAGAAAGTGGAAGGACGTGTTTGTCAGTCACCTTCAAGCAAGCAGCTTTCTTACTTCTGCACAACCAGAAAAATGGAAGTATGCCTGCGCATATGTATGTATGTCTTGCTAAAGTATCTGATGGACTCCTGTCTGACAAAGACAAAATTTCATCATTCTTCACAGGGAAAATAAAGCATCTCCGGGTGCATGGGGATTTTTGATCAAGGGGAAAATGCAGAGAAGCCACCTGCGTTACCACACTGCTGAAGGTTAGCTGAGGAAAGCACGCCTATCTGATCTCAGACCATGAGTTAAAGCCTCTGAGTGTTTTCATAAAGTTTTTTTTTTTCTCTTAGAAGCATTTAGACGATGGAACAACAGTCATGTAGTGTTTATGTCACTTGGCATTTTCTCTGGAGTTTGGCTCAGTAACATGAAATGCTTCTTACTCTGATATTTGTAAATATTACTTTTCTAAACTCATCTTAGCTTTGATCAGTCTGCCTCAAAATAAAATCTGACAGTTCTCTCAAAGGAAATGCTGTGCATATAACATCTGCTGAGATTTAGAGCCTGACGAAATTCCAGTCTTGTAGGACCAGAAGGAGAAGTACAACATCCACAAAAGTATGAACTCACAAGGTTTCAAAGAGATGGTGCAGTTCCATGACATCTCTACTAAAAAATTTAAACACAATAAATTAAAAGTTCAGTCCACTGGGTATGGAAGCAAACCAGGAGTCATTCAGGGCACTGCAAACACAAGCTGACAGAGGAAGCATTCAGGAATGAGTGTGCCATACCGATGACATCATCTGTAGTACACAGTTGTGCCTGACCTGAACGTGGTTACAAGCCCCATAAGAAAATACAAATTTCCACGGGATTTGGAAGGCATTTTCCAACCATCAAGTGTGGCCCTGTTGCCATGCCTCAGACAGCAAGGATCAGGAAAGCTTCATTGGCTTCTGTCCCATAGCCCTGTGGCTTCATGACTGCATAAGCCAGAGCTTGGCTGCTTTCCCTGCTCTATGCCAGCACCAGGCTGATCCATGGGGGCCCACGAGTCCCCCAGAACAGCCACATATGCATGTCAGGTTGCAGGGTGGGGAAAGGCTTTCCTACAGCCTATGGTACAGAAGAGCCTTTCCCTGCTACAGTCAGAAAGCCCAAGATCATTACACGGCCATCACAAAATGAGGGAAGGTCACCAATGTTGCCACATATGGAGGACATGGGAAAGGAGAGCCCGGGGACCTATCTCCTGCTCCTTTTGTGCATCATCGAATGAGAGCTCAGAACAGGGAGGAAAAGAACTCACACAAAGGTGAAGATCAAAGAAGTATGAAGTATGCAAGTGAGACTTTGACATGGAAGGATGGAAACAATGAAGGTTGGTGGCAAGACTATACCTCCAGACCACTCGTCACCACAGATACCACACTGTAACGTAGTGAGGGAAAGGAAACAGGAGGGCATGGTATGCTGGTGGAACACACCTGGGGGAAGGTCACATGCAAGACACAGGAGCTGGGAAGCAGCTGCACCGGGTGGCAGTCCCCTGCTCCTGTTTCTGTTGACAGCCAGACTCCTGTATAATCAATGGAAAAATATTGCAGCTCCAGAGGACAATTCTTCCTACCCCAAACCAGCCAACTGAGCACACTGGCAGACGTGTGAGCAGTACAGCTGTATCTTTTACTCCTGACAAAAAGGAGCCAGACACCTGTGTTACAGGGTTCACGTTAGACGAGGTGAGCCACAGTCATACTGATATACCAGGGAACTACTATTATTCTCTTGTCACTAGAATAATAAACCTTACACCAAAATAACATTATAAATTTATTGCAGAGAAAAGAAGCTCACTGATTTCCAGCTACACATGCTTATTGCTTAATGCGTATGGAACTGGCCTTTCGTTTAGCTCTGTGAAATCACATTTTAAAAGTCATTTTACATTTTCAGGGAACATCCAGTTCTAAATTATGAATAATGTGCATCACCACTTTTAGCTGCAAGCTATGAAGGTACCCAGTCAAACCAGCCTGCTTTACATGTTATACATTCAACATCTCAGTCCTACACTCAATTCACCTCCCTCTACTCCCACCAAAATCCAAAACTGTATGTTGCTTATGATCTTTCAGTGGTGTATACTTTAATAGGTTCAACAATTCTTTCATGTTCTAGCGATTGCCAATCATTTAAAAAAATCTCCCTCTACATACTTGTTTAGACCATTCTTCGGCACGAGTACAATACGGACTTTTTTTGTAAAAAAAAAAAAAAAAAAAAGAAAGTGCACAGCAATATCTGGAAGATATCCAGGTCTTCAAAAGATGTGGGTTTGGTGACATTACACACACCCCCCCTAGTTTATTTAGCAATTATGTCACTAACTTTCTACCAAAAAAAGAAAAAAAAGTTTATGGTTGAATAGTTATTTTATCATTCTTCTATGTGTCCAGCCAACTAATTTCAGATCTCAGCTTGAACAAGATCTTTGGTTGAAAGGTGTTTGTTTGTTTGTTTTCAACATTACTGAGATGTAATATCAGGGTTTAAAAAAAAAAAACAAAACAAAAAAACACAACAAAAACCAACAAGTTAAAATAAACACTTTCTTCTGAACATCTGAAAAATGTTAAGTCCCATTTTTGTGAAACAAAGACATGAATTTCATGTGGAAACACAGACTAATCTATTTTCCTTCTTCAAAACTGCAAAAGGGTCAGAAAAAAAGTTTGGGGTTTTTTTTGTTTGTTTTTCTTTTTAATTACACTTGCTTGTGGATTAGTAACAACCGATAAGTAGAGAAAATAACTCCGTTATGTTCATCTAAAAGAAAAAGGTACATTCCTACCTGCCACCACAGAAAGGCAGGCATTTCTTCCATTAACATCCTGTTCCTATAATATTTTGGGTGCTCAAATGCTCTAAAATGAAATGTGATAGCTTGATCATGCTAAATATTTTACAAATACTTCAATCTTATATTGTACAATGCTTAAAATTTTATTTGCTCTTTCATGGTTAATCATCAAAAAAATTGCTTGTACTGATCAGCCTTGTATCAGATCAGCCTGACTGACAAATTATTTTTATACTCCAATTTAACAACTGCATAGAAATGATCATGAAAACTCCATCCAATATTTTCATTACTATTTCTGAAGTCATACACAGTTGTAATCAATACTAAAAATAACAATGTTCTTAACAGCTTAACTTTTCTCAGTTATTCAAAGCTGTTAAAAATTATATATGTATCTACAGCTCTGAAAGGAAAGAAAACCTGTCAACAAATGTTCATAAGCAAATAGTATAAAAATAACCTCGAAGGTAAGATCGAGCAACAGGGTTCTAAAACAAATCACCCTGACAGAAATTTATACTACAAAGAAGGTTTGAAAACTACTCACAGGAGAACAATGCTGTCAGCATCTGAAGACAAATTTAGTATTTTAAACAGTTCTCCTTTCTGGTGTAAAATGAAAAGCATAATCCATATTTAGCAAAAGTCTATTTCCTGAAAGGTGGGATTAAAGGCAAGAAGCACTGGTCTGAGTATTGTTGCTCTGGACCTGATACTGCCAAGACACATTCTCTGCCCTTCTCCTCTCCTCCCTTTCAAAGTGCAGGTGATAATCCCATGGGAAGGATTAGATAACTATAAAAATAGCATTAGACCTTAAAGATAGCTCTTACACCTGGTCTTACTAGTTTTTACCTTGCTGTTCATCTTGGACTGGATAGTTGAAAAGTGTTGGAAGAAGTGTGATTCATCACTCCCTACGTACCAGGCCAAAGAACAGTGGAGAAGTGACATCTTTAAACACAGCAGTCACACACTCCCACCACTACTTTTACATAGGCAGATCCTCACTCTGTACCTGCAGACACCAGGTATGCATCTCATTTGAGGAGAAGATACAGATTTTTATGATAACCTAGAGGCACCTCATTCCTTTTAAGATATAAAAATATCTTAAAATATTTGAATGTAGTTGAAGGCTCCACTCCTGGCACATATCCCACATGCTTTTGCACAGACTGTGCACGTACCATCAAAGGGCGGATTGAGGCCAAATGCAGTAACAGAATAAGTCTCTTATACTGCCTTAAAAACAGGCAATTGATCATCTGCTGTGTGTGTACAATAAGACTATTTAGTGTTCTTTTCTTTCAAGATTTTAGTGGGCTGCTTTACTACTTTACACTTATCACATAAGCTGTATTCCCTTAATGCCAGTGCTTGCCTTCCACAGTCTCTGATGTAAAGTTTTACCCTTCCATCAATTTCATTGGTGGTGGCACCTTTTCTTAAACAGTGTGATTGTAAGATATGGTGTTTTTTACTTCAGGTGTGTTTTACTCCAAATACCTATCCTTATAAAAAATAATGCAGTGGCAAAGTTACTCTTTCCCCCCCTCCCCACCTATCAGCTATGACAAAGAAGATGCCTTCAGCAATTACTATTTTAGGAATTCGATTGCTAATCAAAAGTCAACACACTGAACAATTATTGAGGCAAAAATACAAAGAGAAGGATTTTAATAACCACCTCATTCATTTGCATTTCTAGCACAGTCTCCAAAAGAAACTTGCAATTTTCCACATTTGAATATACACAGATTTGTTATTGTAACCATGCTCTTGAATTTCTGATCATGACAAAGTGGCTTATGTCAAAGTATTTTCTAAAATAGGTAGAAGCAGAAGGATTGCTCTTACTAAACTTTGAAGTCTCTTCCAATGCCCAAAAATCAACTTTAGTAGAAATAGCCAACAGTAAAATTCAGGTGAACATTAAATACTAAATAATCCTCTTTAATAGTTAAATAATGTTGAAGGAAAAATAAAAATATTACTAGGAAAGCTAATGTAAAGTTTTATGATGAGGTTGTTTTCAGCATTGCTTAGTTAAGCTTTTTCTTACAGCAGGGTCAGACTAATACAAACTTCAGCTACAGTAAATCCTCAGGTAGCTGTACATCTCCCTAATTACAGTACAGTAAACCTACTGGAATTGGAGGCTCTGCTTGGTCTCTTTTCACTTGGCTCATAAAATCACAGTTTTATACCTTAATGGGCAAATACCACCCACACTGCATTATATATGCCATTTTAATGTGCATGTGACAAAACAAAAATGGAGAAGAGGTGGGCTGGGCACCTTCAGAACTGAGTCTTTCACACCACAGACCAACCTGTCATCTTCAGGTGTAACGATCAAATCATTTGATGTCTTTGCAGTTCTTTCAAATACAAACAATATTAATACTGATTTTATTTCCCACCTTTCAATTATTCTTATTTCTAGTTGACAAGGAGTTTGTTACTGCATAACCAGCAGCAAACACCACTAAACTAGTGGAGGCCTTTGTAAAGTAAAAGAAAGGGGAAGAAAGAGGCAGATTCTTGGAGCTTGGAGAGTTTTCTCAGGTAGCTGTAGGGACAAAATCCCACAGAATTTATGTCACACATCCATCCCACTCTCATCAATGCCAAAGGAAAACTGAAACTTCTCATCAGCTAAACACCACAAACCATGTAGACCAAAATCATTCAGCCTTTGGTCACTTTAGTCTAAGTACACCTCTGTTTATTACAAAATGTTATTCATGGTGAAAAGCATTAACAAAGTACTTCATGATTAGTTTCCTAGTTCACAGGTTCCTGTAGCTGTAATTTACAGTATTTTAACTAGCTGACTTTCAGTTAAAAAGTACAACTAACCCTGTATTAACTTTTTGGTACTGATTTAAAAAGCCCTACATGTCCCACATATGCACCTAACATTCACTTTATCAACTTAAAAGGGGTGCTCTGATCCCCTCTGCTTAGGAATTCAGCTGGAAAACTTCATTGCCTGCCTAACAATCCTCTAAGAAATTGTCCCCATGGGGACAACACGCGTCTTCACATGAAATGTGAATGCTGATTTCGCTAATGCCAAAAAGCCCTAACCCCCAAAAATATCAAACTGCGATAACAGGTCTCTGCACAATTAGTCCTCCTGAAAAAAAACCCAAACCTTGTTTCTTGTAGTACAACCATTACTGCCAAATTCCTTCAGATAGGTATAAAACATTTGTGGGAAATCAGTAGTGGCAGAAGGAGTCTTTAAGTAACTGTTTAAGTCTGCAAAATTTCATACACCAACTATTAAGTTCTTGGAGACTTCCAGTGGGAGACTCTTGGCAGCACCACTGTTACTAAACCAAAATTACTTTCCTTGAACATCATTAAAATGCACAGTGGACAAGAAAAATTAAAAGAACAATGAGAAAACTTACTAAAAATATATCATCTCACTCCCTAAATTATCCCCTGTAAATGCCGAGTCATCTCTGCCTAATTTTCCTAGCAAAACTAAAAAGTGGTTTGTGGCAGTTCTTTATTCCCTTAGCAAGGCAAACATCTACTGCTAGAAGTGACTATTTTCATTTCTGAAGAGTATCATCCACACGATGTATTCCAGCTTCAGAGCCTTGACACTGAATGGTGATGACTTGCAAAAACCAGAGCCAGTCTGACATGAATTTCAGATCCTGGAGTGAGTTGTAGGGCAGATGAATTTAACAGTGCTTTCCTCACCATCTGAAACAAGCTACTTCACAATTCAGCATGTAAGAAAAATGGAAGGCAAAAATATTTTTGTGCTACATGGCTTTTGTAAAACCAGGTGCTAAAATGCTTCTCTGAAAAGCTGTGTCTTGTTCAAAGGGGCAAGAAGGGCAGGAGTCACACCCAAAGCCATTCCAGCTATGACAGCAAAACCCTTAGTGGAGAGCCGGGGATGACAGCAGGTGCCTCTCTGACAAAGATTACCTCTGAATTATCTATGTTTAATTGACAGCCAAGGGGTGTAACTGGGCAGATGTCTCCATCTGGCATGAGCTGCACCTCTATCACATAGCTCTGCCCACAAGGATGTGCCTGATGGCTACAGGCAGAGCGTCCTGCAGCACAAGAATGCCCGCAGCACAAGCTCAGCATGTGCACTGTGGCCACTAGCTTTGGAAAACACACCACAAGATTTGTTTTCAGAAACTAGATGAGAGTTTGATGTGAAGCTGATAGAACCTCATTTTTCAGAATGTTTTCTTTACAGAAAGGTGTTTTACTAAAGCTCAACTATGGAACCAAGCATATACCTGTCAAATAAATGTTGATATTACTTTCTCTCCCTGGGAGGAAAAAACTGAATGAGTTTAACCCCCGGCCTCAGTACTATTTAGCGGCACACTGTGCTCCTTGTTTCTTGGGAAGAGCTGCAACTGAGGCTCAGAACACTCATTAAAAATACCTCAGATTGAATTTCATAGCTCACAACTTTTGAAAAGGAATATAATGGCACCATTCAGTACTTTCAGTGTAATTCAGCAGCATAGCAGCCAGAGCATAATTGGGGATAGAAACTCCAACCTCTGTGACACCCCTCACCCCTTGCCTCCCATTTACCACTCCTCTCTCTGTTTCAAGGCAAAAATTATTTAACCACCTTCTCAGGTTTTCTTTTTTTAACATTTAGTAGTGCTTGAGAAGAAAATAAAATCATTCTGTTATTCAGATCACTTTCTTCTCTGTTTTGTTTTCTTTGCCTGCTCATTTTTCATCATTTTCTTTACCATAAGCAAACATTTTACTAGAATGAAGGAGTAGGCAATTCTTAAGTCATCAGATGTGAAAACAGAACCCTTATATACAGGCTGGAAACATGAGAATACAGAGTGTTATGAGTATATGGGAGTTATTAACTATAAAACCAGATTGAGATATTTGAAGTGGCTATTTACTATTTTTATTTGGATTCATTTTAGTTCAGCTATGATTCTACTAAAATCCCTTGAAGAAAATAGTTCTTTTAAATGCAAGAAGTCCAAGACCTCGAAAAACTCCACAACAAACCCCAGAAAAAAATGATAGATGTTCAGGCAAAATAGTAAATCCTCAATCTAAAGTAAAACCAAATGCAACAGGAAAAAGCTTCGGCATCACTCTCAGCATTACTATCAATCTCAGCGAGACCTCACACCATCCAGGATTGTACATATTTTACTTATTACTTTGCCAGGGGAAGGAAAGAATATTTTAACAATAGGAAACAGAACTTTTCAGGAAGGACACCCTTAGATGAAGCCTTCAGGCTGTGGCTGCTGCTAACCTATAACGTACTCATGTTACACCCTAACTCTTGTTTTCAGCCAGGCCGCTGCTCTATTTGAATCTAATGCTCTGACAGCCAAAACACAAGGCAGGGTAAGGAAGACAACCTTGCACACAGTGTAAATTAAGAGTTTCTGTAGGACCCACCTTCTATCAGCCTGTTTTGCAAAACTGATGTGGACTGTCTAAAGAAAAGCTTGCTGCAGCATCTTACAATTACTCCAGACTGGACATGGAGTAATTCTGTATTTATGTGTGAAACTGAAACAGAGATGGTCCTGAGTTCATTCCTAACAAGAAAAATTCATACCAAGAAAATGTATCCATGGAAGCAAAACTTTCAAGTGCAAAACCTAAGTTTTAAAAACTACCTCTTTTTTAATTACCTGAAAGACAGAAGATTTGAGTAGTTTTTTTACCACTCAAGATTCTGATACTCAAGAGTTTCTTGTCTGGTTCTGCAAGATCTGTCACCAACCTGACGGATGTATAGGAAATGTATTCAACATTTCTCTAAGCAGCCTCCAAAGACCTTAAAACTGAATATACTGTGAGTCTGATCTGTCTTTTAAACATGTCTTTTAAACACAGGAGTAACAATGAAACTGTCTATACTCTCAGGGAATTTGCAAAGGGAGGGTACAAGCTCTGTATTTTGTGCATCAGTGAAAAGTGCTAACTTTCGTGGGACACAAACTAGAGTGGAAAGAAGAGTTAGAGGAATTGGTGTAAGAAGTGCTATAATAACGGCTGCTTCTCGCAGCAGATTTCAGAGGCACCTCGTAAGGATGTAGTTAAGTCACATTATCAAGGGAAGATAAAAAATAACTACCTCCCTTTTTAATACAAGCCCGCAATTTTCAGAAAGATCCTTAGGAGCTTTTCCGCTCCTGTCTCCTAGTACCGCAGACACTTCAAAAAATCCATCCATGAGTCATCTTAGGTTTCTGAAAGATGAAACAGTCTCTGGATTGTAGCAATCTGATGAATGGTTATGTTAGCAAACAACACATAACTGTAGCCATCATCAGGGAGCACAAATGGAGTGGTGCTGTTGTGCATTGCAGAAACAGTGGCTTCTTCTCCACTTCAAAATCCAAAGCTGCTAGGATGGACCTGTATCTTGAACCTAGCATCAAACTGCAAAGCAGCACAGACAGCAGAGATCTGCTTATACATTTGTGGCAAATCAGGGAAAGAAGGGATTTGTGCTTATATCTGTGGGGCAAGAGAAGGTGAAGAGGGAAGAAAGGTCAGCAGGATTTCTTAGCTGGATATGATATTGTCTGTTAACAGCATGTGGTCTGAGCTGGGCAAAAAGCCTTTCTTTAATCTCCAGAGTGCTTCCTCATGACTGTGAGCAAGGTTTTACTCTTCCTATGTTGAACATGGGATATTCAACTTTCATTCAAGTTCCCACTGCTTGTGCATGCGTGTGCATATATATGTGTGTGTACCCTACAGAATTGCCTGTGCCTGCAGTTAACGTGAAATACTTGAGAGACAATAACTTACACCCTTCTGCTTCATTGCTCACTTAACCATACAAAATGTTCAAGCTAAGGAGATTCCTGAGAGATCTGCTTTCTGTCACTCAGATAGAGGCCTCAAATATCAAAGGAAAGGATCACCATGGTACTATCACGAGCACATTAACATAGTCTCTGAAACACAACTTTTATGGCTTCTGTTCTGTTTTAACGTGCAATAATGTTTTCTTTTATGCTCTGTTTAAAAACACGTGTTGTACAGACTTAGTGTGATCTGGGCTTTGGACAGAATAGCTAAAATACATCTTTAGGCACAGCAGGTTTACAAAGGCAAATGAGCTACTCAACTGGTTTTTTTCTTGAAGCCAGAATACAGCAGTGTCGTATTAGATACCACTTCGATATAAATGAGCTTTATCAGCAACAACAGGCTTCGTGGGAAACAAGTGTTCTCTGTTCAGGGTACGTCAAACAGAAGTCTTTGGAGATGTGCTATCAAAAGTCAAACATCAGGCTGACACAATGCAACTTTTTTGACCACATTTTCAGTCTTGGGTTGAATTCCTCCAGAAAGAGAGTTTTAAAATCCATTTAACCTTGAGGATAATGTGTATAACTGGAAAAGGAATTGATTTTATCTAATTTGTGTTTTTTAATTAATGCTGGAAACCAAGTTCTTCTGTACTTAAAAATAGCATGCATCTAATTTTAAATTCACATTTGCAAATATGCTTTGTTTAATGTTAATACCCAGGTAATTTACAGATTCCTAGGCTATGCAAGAGCAATACATTTTATTTACAACATTAAAACATAAATGAATAATAGAACAATAGAATATCCTGAGTTGGAAGGGACCCATAAGGATCACTGAAGTCCAACTCCTAGCCCTGCACAGGACCATCCCCAAGAGTCACACCATGTGCCTGAGAGCATTGTCCAAATACCTCTTGAACTCAGACAGTCTTGGTGCTGTGACCACTGCCCTGGGGAGACTGTTCCAGTGCCCAACCACCCTCTCAGTGAAGAACCTCTTCCTAATATCCAACCTAAACCTTCCCTGACACAACTTCATGCTGATCCATCAGGTCTTGCTACTGGTCAACAGAGAGATCAGTGTCTGCCGCTCTGCTTACCCTCATGAGGAAGGCATCGACCACTATGAGGTCTCCCCTCAGTGTCCTCTTCTCTAGGCTAAAAAAGCCAAGTGACCTCAGCTGCTTCTCTTACAGCCTCTCCTCCACTGGAGGAGACACTCCAGTGTCCTCTGGAGACTCTCTAATAACTTTATATCTTCTTATATTGTGGCCCAAAACTGCACACAGGACTCAAAGTGTGGTCGCACCAGGTCAGAGTAGAGTGGGACAATCACCATCCTCAACTGTGCTACAAGTGATTATTACTGAGATGCCTAGTATGAAACTTACAAAATATACTTCATTTTTGCCTATTTATATAATGTTTAGGTTCGTGTTCTCACCAATCCTCAAGTGAAATTCTGGGCCAGCATATATACATACTTTAGTAATCACCACCAAAACACTGTCTTGCTACCAGCTTCAGAAATTATCTTTCTTCATCCTAATCTACTTAAATAAGTCAGATTATCCTGTCAGACTCAGAATAAATCTCGTTAGGGAAAGAACTTCTGGATGGAGAAGACCACAATGGCATTGAACCATTATTACTGCTTACATACTTCTTGTACTGGCCTTTTACTGATTTTTAATCACAACGTCTCCTAATGCTTGACAAAGAACACCATGTAACTAAACCAGAGAGAGCCGTAACCCTGATATGGCACTAACAAGCCAATATTATCACCTTTTATTTTTTAAGACTGTAAATATTTCTTATATTGTTGCTACCAAACAGCTTGAGGCATTCTGTCTACTCTCAAACATCGAACAAGGTCTTGACCAGGAGAATGGTAAGGGCTTCACAGGATGAGAAAGATACATGAAGCTTCATGTCACTGGCGTCCTTCTGGCTTTTTAATTCTTACTGGATCAACAGCACTCCTCAGCAGGTTCATGCAAGCTAAGCAAAGGCAGTACCTTCTTAGTAGAGTCCCAGTGGGACACTCATGCAGAGCACAAAATGCGGGGAGCTGAGTAGGTTGGCCATTATGCCCCAGGTAAGCGTGAGATCTGTTGACCAAATAAGGTGCTGCAGTTTGGCTTTTAGCCATCCAGAGAACAGAAAGAAAGAAAGAAGTCTTCATGCTTGAAGTAAAATAACAGGTCTAAAACCATGCTGAGAAGTGCAAATACTAGCAAATACAGTGGTCTGTTTTAACTGGAAGTCACATCTCAACACCTCTGCAGGTACCAAAAATCTTTCAAAGTAATTAGTATGTGCTACAAGTAGCTACAGCACAATTTGCTCCAAGAATAAAGTGCAATTTACTCGAGTGACAGTATGATATAGAGATTAGACCAACAACAGGTTTAGCGTGTTTAGGCTCTCATCTGTGGGACCATCATACTCGGACAGAGTCTTTGCATTGGAAAGAACCAGTACTTACTGTTAAGAAAGCACAAATGCCAGCAGATAATATCTCCTGTTGCTCCCACATGCTGGCATGTGCCTACAGCCATAAGCTGTCCCTGCTTTCTCTCTGTAGCCTACAGGGAGAGGGAAAAGGGCTGAAAACAAGGATGTCATCCAAAACAAGAATTCAATCCCCTCCCAGATAATTCCTTCCATCCAATGTATCACAAGTGTAAGCACGCTGTGAACAATTAAGGCCAGGAGAAGGTGAGTGATGCTCATCACTGTCAGAAACCATTCATTCTGAGGGCACACACTACCTTCTTGTGTATAAAGTAACATGATTTCCCAGCACTGAAACAGGATGTTCTTCACCTCCAGTTACGTGATAACCAGGAGACACGGTTTCATGTCCTTTACTAGGATGGATATTTTCCTCCATGATCCTCAGAGCCTTGCTTGGGTTGAGATTCATCCATTTTTAACAGCAATTAGGCATCCAAATGTCCTGGAATTCCATTATGGCAAGTGAAAAGAAAGGGTACTTTTAGAGAAACAATCAGGCCAGGCAAAACTGAACAGATGAAATTGGTTTTCATCTCATTGCTACTTGACTTCTCCCTCTGGATTACACAATCTTTAACACAGTGGTATGCTTATTTCTTGTTATCATTAACATTCATGAAGTATTTTGTCTATTGTGCTGTTAGGAAACAAATAAGTGCTTACACAAAAGATATTAACACACATTAGCTGACATAATCAGCATATTTTAAACAGTCTGCTGAAACTGAATTCAAATGACTAAACTACTACTAAAAAAAACCAACCAAACAAACAAAAAACCAACATTTTCCAATTAAAAAAAATGTAATTCATATCCATTAAACAGCTCTCACCACCAGCTATTTCAGGATATCCTGACATTAAATCAAATATTTAAGGAAGGGCTTACATTTATTTTTGAGTGATGCTGAATCTATCTGCATATGTGCCCTTGCTGGAGATTTATAATTAGGGTTAGTATTATAGCGAGTAATTTTAAAAGCTTGAGAAATCACAAGATCTGTTGAGGTCATTTCTCAGACATCACATGTGAATTCCATACTTAACATAAAAATTTCACAGACTGCATATTTGCTGATGTACAAAAAGCCATTCATCCTGAAAGCAGTGGAGCCTTGAACTTCCCCCCACTAACTGCACTTCAGCAAAAGCATGACCAGTGCTCATCCACTCCCAATAATTATGATCAAGAGATGACTCTATTAAAATCCATTTCACTCCTCATAAATGCTGGCAGCAGTGTCCCCAAATGTCCCTAAGTATGCTTTTAACTAAGGCAATGAGTGCATTAAAAGCAATGGATTTGGCTGAGCTGGAGGATGAGTGGTGGGCATTCTCACAGCTGCATCAGTGGCCACAGTAGAATTCAACTCACCCAACTTCAGCTGTCTAGAAGTTACGTGTTTAGTCTAAACTCATTGTCTGGCTTGTCTTTCTACAGTTGGACAAGAGAGGAGTATCATGAGAGGAAATTCATCCCATCTGGAGACAAATGTATCATACATTAGGGATGAGTTGTCCACTGGGACAACTTTCATTCCACCGACAACTGGGAGAGCCTTTCCTACTCCCTGTGAATTTGATGTTCAAACAACTAAAAAGAGGTGAGATAATCTTCCTCTACAACTTTAGCCAAGGTAAGATTGTATGGTCTGGCGCACTTTTTGCTTGCAACTTTTCTACAAGCCTGAGACACGATACACATGGCATTTTCTTTTGGGGGCAGAGGGGCAAATAGAAAAAAGAAACATTCTTCTAAAGCTGTGAACTTGTTTTAAGCAAGATAATGGTCTTGAAAGGCCTGAAGAAGACAACACCAGACAAAGCAGAAATAAAGAGTAGCACTGAGAAAATATAACAAGAAGGACAGGTCCCCAAAGCTGAGTTACAGCACAGGCTAGAAGTAACAAAAAAAATCCTCCTTTTTTTAAATGCGTTGCCCAACACTTACTTTTGCTTCTAGTTCTCATTTGTAAGTCCTGTGTTTTCTCACAGCAAAAATAGCTAATTCCATTCAGTATAATGTTGAGGTCTGTATTGAAAAAGAGTTCCAGTAGATTTGTTACCTAAACATAAACACTTATAACATTAGCATTGATAAAGGGAAACTCAAGACTCAATACTATTCAGTATTGTTGCGATCAAACACCACTACCCATAGCATTCTCCTGGAGAAACTGGCTGCTCATGGCTTGGATGGGTGAACTCTTAGCTGGGTGGATGGCCCAAGCCCAGAGAGTAGTGGTGAATGGAGTTACATGTAGTTGGAGGCCAGTCACAAGTGGTGCTCCCCAGAGTATTTGGGTCAGTCCTGTTTATTATCTTTACTGGACAAGGGCATTGAGCACACCCTAAGTCAGTTTCCAGATGACACAAAGTTGGGTGGGAGTGTTGATCTCCTGGAGGGTAGGAAGGCTCTGCAGAGGGATCTGGACAGGCTGGATTGATGGGCTAAGGCCAACAGTATAAGGTTCAACAAGGCCAAGTTATGAGTCCTGCACTTGAGTCACAACAGCCCAAGCTGCTGGATATGAGGAAAAATTTCTTCACTTGAAAGGGTTGTCAAGCATGGGAACTGGCTGCTCAGGGAAGTGGTTGAGTAACCATCCCTGGAGGTATTTGAAAGACATGTAGATGCTTAGGGACATGGTTTAGTGGTGGACTTGATAGTGCTGCGTTAATGGTTGACTTTTCAAACCTAAATGATTCTATCATTCTATGAAAAGATGGACTTCCATCTTCTTTGAGACTTCAACTGACGGCTTTAACGAGATTCAGAGTCCAGTAGCAGCCTACTGAATAAGGATCAAATTTTAGCTTAGTAGAACCACCTTATAAGGTGCTGAGAACCTGTGCTGAGTGACTCCCTGGATCTGGAGACACATGGATATGTGTCTCAGGAACTGAGCAGCTTGCGAGGCCAACCAGTTGGAATTTCCCACAGTATTTCCCAGAGCACATGCCACTCCACAGTTGAAAATTCTGCTAAAAAAAATTACTCAGCAAAGGTCTTCAAAAGCAACAAAGAAACTCAAATAGGAAAAATGTAAGTAAGGCACTTTATGTGTAGGCTGCTGCTCGAGGTCTTAAAATAGATGCCATATAATAGGAACAACATGTCTGTCTAGTAGCCATCATGTTCTAGTTGTGAAAAACTGGCTTTATGAATTGGAAGTTACTGTTCAGTAACCAATATACTCAGTCTCTGGTTCTAGTACCATCACACTGAGAGATCAATAAGTGACTTGGAAAAATACAACTTCTAAAACCCATTATATAGCTATATATTTGTACAGTAATATTGAAAATACCTGTATGCGTGGTTTTTTTCCTTCACCACTTAGTGTAACAGATTGAAAATACCCCATGGCACATACCATGCAGGCAAGGAGCAATTTATAGCCCTGTTTTAATGACTGCATTTGCTGAAGGCAAAAATCTGCTTACTGTTATTTCTAGTAGTAGTATACCGTACTTAACAGCCAGTCTCATGCAAAAAAAATAACCCTAACCCAAATCCAGCATAAAACATACACTAACCTTTTATGTTGCTGCTAAGTGGTTTGTGAAATCTGGTTTTGTGATTATATTTAAGATGTTTTGTGCAATCACTATTAGGCAAGTATCCTACGCAGGGCCAGGAGGGATCTTTAAAGTATTCACAATAGGCTTGAAATACTACACGTAAATCACAGCTCCAAGCATCATAGAAGTCCATATACCATAAAAAGATAAGTAAAAAGCAAACAAAACAAGGCTTTGCTTTCTTGAGTATATCTGAAGCTGCTCAAAGCTGACAAAAAACCCAGCCTTGACATTCAGATCCCTACAGCATGTTCTTAACAAAACCGCACCTCTAACCTCTAACTAGTCATATAAATAACACTCTAATACATAATAACACAGCTGCATGCTAGGATACCAGGAACAATGCTTTGAAAATAAAAATATCAGTCACTAAGTTTTCAATAGGTGTCATAAACTGAAGACTTGGATCCTGCAGTCAGAGCAATCCATGTAATACTCTGCATACAGGATATACTACTACTTCTGATGGTTTTCACGTCAAAATAATGGGCGCTATTCATAGAGAATCACAAGCCACTGCTACAACACCAAGTATTACATCTTCAAACCATCAGTCACCTACATAAAGATCAATGGAAAATTTCACCCAAAATTTTTTGTTCAATACTTACTATTCTGCTTTACTTTTCTGAAGAGTTTCACTTTTCACACTAGAAAACCCCAGAACTACAGACTTTGGTTCCTTACAACCACACTCCTTAAATGAAAAATTCTAAATGTCTGAGGAATGTCTCCCAGCTAAGAGAATCAATATGTCTGAAAGTGAGTACAGTTTTCACCAAATAGGGAATTTCTCACACTCAGCAGCATGCTCTTCTCTCTCTCTCTTTTTCTCCCTTATTTTAAAAAACTTTGCAATGATTTTGCTGGTTACTACATGGATGATTTTTAAACGCATTGTTTCTGGTCGCAAAGGCAAGAGGTCACTTTGTCCATTACTGGAAGGCTAATCTACAGTGGCTGCTGCCTCCTCAGCTACCCCAGCTACTGCCCTTCCAAAACACGGGTGCCCTGGAGGCTGATGCATTTGTGCTTACCACTCAAGCCGGGCAAAGTTTGTCTCATGCATCAACCACCTCAAGGGTTTTACGTCAAAACTCTGAGCAGAAGTTACTTACTTCATTTCTGATGTGCGCTCATATATGTTTTACCTGTGCAAGGAAACAGATTATCAAAATATTATTTATTTATTTATTTTTTATTATAGGCATGGGAAAGGTATCTCAGGCATCTCACTTTTCACCTTCCTTGACCCAGAATTTGAGACACACAGGGGAAAGTCTGAGATAAAGATAGAAGCTTCCATAGAGCTAATCCATCAGAACCCTAATTGCAAAGCATCTGACACAATGTCCCATATGTTCACTGGCATTGCTTTAAGTACCTCAAACAAGCCCTGGACACCGACAAATTTAAAACTAAATCTTTCAGGCAATTGAGGTCCATGTCTCCAGTTCAATCAGCATTTAAATTGCCACTAAAAGTCCTGAAATGCTAGCCTAATTTTCTTATTCTTAGTATTCAAGTTTGAAAAGTGTGTTCTCAAAGTAAGACTGAAATGTGAGGTAACATAATATGCAACAATTAGCTGGAACAAACTCCAGAGAATGCCCATTCTGCCTCAATCTTTACATCACTTCCACTATAACTTTCCCTACATCACCAGCTACACTAGATACATGATACTAAGGTAGGCTACAGCACTTGGGAGCATACCTTCCCCACTTTATTCTCATACTGCCATTAAATCACTTCACATATTAACTTCTCCTTAATCTCTAGAATGAACTGTTAATCAAAAGCATATGCATACTTTTGATCACACTGTTTCCTAAGGGCAGCATAATGTTATCTTGTTCTAGACTATGCTACTTCTACTGTAACTAAGTCAATATTTGAACATTATGACAGGCCACTGTGTTCTGAGGATGTTTTATAAGATTGAGGTAATTGGAGGCTATAGTGATTTAGCAAGATTTTTCTCATAGTTTGCAATGATGAAGATGATGTTGACCACACCTGAACAAAAGCTAGGTGCCAGGAAAGCAAGTAAAAGAGGAAATAAAACTTAACACTGTACACCCACATCAGCTGAAGCATGATGTTAACACAAGAACAAATGGGTATTAACCTGGCCATTAGTATTTTTAGACTAGAAATCTCAAGAAACTTTTAACTGTTTGATTAATGAGCTTTTGGAAGGGTTTTCCGTAAGGAACATACAGAGTAGCAAATGTAAGTACTAAACATACTTAAATTAAATGTACTTTAAATAAATGTAGCCAAAACAAATTTCAGATGGGATTATATAACATGGCTGCTTGCAATAAGATAGGACCATTCTCAGTAACCCACAAAATCAAGTCCCATCCTGTATTCCCTAAGACAACTTAAAGGAACCAAGCAATGACAACTCATGATTCTGTCTAGAACATGGAATTTTTCTCCTTTAAGCCCCTGTTACTGAGGCTGATTGGAGAATCTGTTTTACATTTGAGGAGTGAATAAAGTGCTAGCCTGGGGTTCAAGGCGAAACACTTTTAAAATATGAATTCTGCAAGCTCGAAGACCAGAAGGCAAACAAAAAGAACAAAACATCTGTTACTTCTTAAAATCTCATGGTTTCTAAGCCACTGGGGGCAGAGGAAGGCTGATTCATAATTTCTAAATGCTGAGGTTGACAATTCAAAGAAGCAAAGTGTGAAGGAGTCCAAAATTTAGCACACAAAAGCACTAGGATGCCTAAAAATGGAAGAGTGTAGATGGCTAATTTAAACATTCAACTTTCAAATGAGACTTCTTGAAATCTGCTGCTGCTGGTGCTGCTTTTGAGCAGGAAGCAGCTACGAGTTTTGATCACAGCCCTCTCGTTGCTCATGAGCTCTCACTCAGCCTGTTGTCTTGGCCACAGTGTTTTTTGTTTTTCAGCTGCTTTGAGGTCTTCTTCCTTGGTTTTGTCCTGATTCATTGCCAGCCACAGTTCTTCCTCCTCTAGAGGCTGGTCATTTCTAAGCAAATGTCAACAGGCCAATTAAGAAAAACCCTTTAAAATTATGCCAATATATGAGAAAAATCATGGACTTTATCCTGCTAGTAACAGACTAGTAAAACTGTTAATTTTAAAAGCTTCAGCACTTCTCAAGGCTAAGGTTTGCTTCTTCATCTCTGTTTTTAAAAGACAACTTACCTCTAATGTATCTGCACTCAAATGGGAGCAATGTACTGCAGTAGTATTAAAAATAATTGTTTGCTATAATTATAAGATTAATTTCTATTATTTCCAGCAGACTCCTGAGAGCAATTTGTTTAACCTTCAAGGTGGGATCAAACACAATTATTTGGTAGAGATAAGAAGGATGACTGAGAATTCTCATATGTTTTTGAAGATGTGGACAGGCACAAGTTTCAAGCACAAATGGTGGGTCAGTGAAGGACTCCTTTCACAGTACTTCCACAGCTGCTATGGCTCTCTGGTCTCATCCCTTCACACTAAGCTGATATTTTTCCAGCTTCGACTGCTCTGTCTCTTTATACCATCCACTACTTTTGACATGATACAACAGAGAAGCACGAATCTCTTCCCAGGTTACAACACCAGGACACAAGTAAGACCTTACCACCAACCTGACAACTTGAAAAAAAGTGCAGTTATGAGGGGGAAAAAAAAAAAGAAAAAAAAAAACAAAGAAAAAACCCAAACCAAACCAAAAAAAAAACCCCACAAGCTGTGTTCTCTGCTCCACTAGCAGCAGCAAGCCCTGCATTCCTTACAGAGCAAAAAGTGCTTCGACATTTGATTAGGTCCTTGATGGGAAGATCAAACCTCTCAACTGCTCAATCTCTCCTGCAACAAACAATTCATTTTGAATTTCATGCAATGCAGGTGCCACTCTGCTTTGCACTCAAATTATATATGATGAGTTTGAAGGTACTTTGGACTCATATTACAGTGGGTAAGCAAGCATCCCGTTACTGCCCAAAGAGAATATTTGTCTAAATAAAAAGAGAAGGTCAGGTACGTGACACCAAGCATGGGAACACATTCTTATGTACTCCAAAAGGAAAATTTGAGAAAGATATTTCAGGCAGCTTTGATAAAAAGGGAGCATTAGAAAATTCTTTTTAAAATAGGCTACATAAAAGATGACATTTCAGTGTGTCAGTAGTAAGAGAAGGAGTCCTTGTTTTACACTTGTTTTGGTTTTCCTTTACAGTTGTCAAGTAGTACCCAAACTCTTCAGCTTCTTCCACGTTTATCCCACTGTCCTAGTTACAGATGCCGGGACTAGTTTATCACTATGTGGGTATAACGAAACTGTGTATCCTACACCCTCCATGCCATTTCTGATGGACTGTTAATAAATGGATCGTTTGCAGCAGCTGCCCAGGGCATATCTGACACCTCAGGCTACAAGCTGGGTGTTAAAGAACTCTGCAGGCTGGGGAGTGTTTCTTTGTCTTCACACCAATGACTCAGCTGTGATAACTCCCCTCTCAGGAGGTAGTAGCACCTTCACATCCAGCCTGAGGGGTCATCTCTGCTGATGGGCCATACTGGACTGGCATAATAGGCAGCTGCAACGACCTACACTATTGAAGGTTCCAAAAATATACCATGACTCACAGAGTTAAATCACCCATTGTGAAACTCCCTCCCCTGGGAGAGGTACTGGGCATTCCCACCTGAACCTGAGCATAAAAAATCTTGGGGTTTTGGGACTTTTGGTAGCACTCATCGAATTCAGAAGAGGCTCAGAACTCCAACAGGACTGCAACTGCCACTCTCAATGGGACTGCAATCATGACTTCCACAGAACTATGATCATCACCCAGACCAACAGGTTTTCCTTTCCTTTTATATTGCACCCAGGGGGACCACCTGGTGCTCAGCACAGGGGCCAACAAACACTGTCATGTTCTTGTCCCAGGGTGCTGGGTTATACATCTGTCTTTGTGGGTTAAAACCAGTTTTCTCTGTATCATTGTATTTATTGTAATCTTTCCAGTAAATTGTAACCCTGACTTGTAATCTCTCTTGAGTTAGGATCATCTCTCCTGCCGGTTTACTTTTAAACCAGCACACCTACCTTATGTTAATGGGCAGTATGAGTCAGGAGTTAATGAATATCAAATTCTAAACCCCTTCACAAATACATTCCACCCAGGCACAGACCTGGGCTTTGGTCTTCTTCATCTCAAGTACACTTCATATCAAAATCAAGTTTACTGAGAAAATACATCCATGACCTCTGGAGCAGGAAGATGACCTCATAACTGCAAACTGAAGCACTTTCATAAGCAAGGTCCAAAGCCAAGCCCCCTCAGCCTGCTCTCTTAGAGGCCACAAAAGCACAGAGGAGCATCTAACACTCTCTTGGCTCTCTGCTGGCTGGGTTCAGGGTCCCCACTCAATGCAAGGAATGACACTTAACACTCTGCTCTTGCTGTTCAACATTTCACCTGGCTGACTGTCCTCTCCAGGTGCCTAAAGCCTAGCAGAGCGAAGCCAAAGCTTCACAATAAATCTGTAACACACCTACCACAAAGAACCAGTAGTGAACAGTATCACATCTGTGAATAGGAAGATTTATAGATCTATTTTCACCTCCCAGGTTCCCTCTGTATTTTAGAAGTTAATTATAAAAACAAAAAATAAGATAATTTTTAAAATTGACATTAGTTGGTATTTGCTGCTTGTACATTAGGAAAGGAGGTCATTAGGACACAGTCTAAGCCATACGTTTCCCTCAAGTACTGTGGCTGCTATGGCAGAATTGCTGCTCTGGACCTGGGAAGCAGTTGCTGACCTTGAATTTGCATGAAAAAGTTAAATATTTTAGTGGCAACAAAACAACTATTCTATGAGTAATAGTTTTATATTATCCCAAGGGCCATGAGTTTGTTTATAATTACTCAGAAATAACTTTTTCATAACATAAACTCTCTTACTTGACCACATCTCTACAGCTGCATTAGCCTGCTGTGTCTGCAATCCAGAAAATGAGAATTCAAATCCCCTTCCATATTTATTAAACGTTGTTTCTGAATGCACAACTGGAGGAAAATTACGCAAGCATAACCTTGTCTGTAGTCCTCCCAATCCGAACAGCAAACTACAATACAGATAGTAGAAGAAAAATCTGCTAAGATCTTCAAGAAGTCCTTAATCTATAATTAATGTCAACACCCTCTAAAGTCTGTAATTCTTGCATCTCACATTCATATTTTAAAGGTACAGTAGTTCTGAGTTATGCTGGGTATGGAGACAGTTTAAAAATTAATGAAATAGAATCACTTTTAACAGATAACAATATAAATAGCATTGGTTTTCACAAGGTAGAAACGATTCTTTTTTTCTTTGAAATGAAGAAAAAAATCGTTACACAACACTTGCTAAAATTAAAATTTTTAATTTTACTTTCATAATCACATAATCATTTAGTTTGGAAAAGTCCTCTAAGCTCGTCTAACTATTAATCCAGCACTTCCAAGTCCACTATTAAACCACATCCCTCAGTGTCACATATGCACAACTTTTAAATACCTCCAGCGATGGTGACTCCACCAATTCCCTGGGCAGCCTGTTCCAATGCCTGTTAATCCTTTCCATGAAGAAATGTTTCTTGATATCCACTCTAAGCCTCCCCTAGTGCAACTTGAGGTCATTTTCTCTTTGCCTCCTAATGTATGGTCATAATAGTTTGCATGCTAGTGTTCCTCACCCCACCACAGGCATTGCTGTCAATTAATTTTTCTCCATCAAACCTAATATCCAGCAACATACTCATGTGCTGTGAATTTTTAAACACATACAGCGACTTTCTAGGTCACGCCCACTCACTTAAAAATGATATAGCCAAATTTAAAAAGCATCAGTTAACTGCATTTCAAAAAATATTCAACTTACCATTGGCCACCGTGTTTGCAACTAGTCCCTACAGCTCACAAAACTGTTGCTTTGATAATGAAAGCATCACTCTTTCTCCACTTCATCATCTTTCTCCTGAACTCTGTGTGCTTGGAATTATATTGTACGTGCAAAATCTCTGGAACCCAAAGGTTCTTCAAAATAATCCTTTTGACCATTTGAATCTGTCTACTTCTAATGAAGGCACTCAGGTTTAATCCCAATGCTTGCAGAACTCAAAGTCCTTACAAGAATATCCTTCACTAAGCACAGAACTCTTTTGCCACCAGTTAATAGAGGGCATACACTTTGTCTCTTCTAAGGAGAAGAATACTCTAACGCCAGTAAAATACTGCTTTCTCACTGGGGTAAGAAACACAAAAGGAAAGAACTGTATTCCAACAGAAGCATAGGTATCAACACGATTGTAGCACTATCAGTACTGGAAAAATCAACTGGATATGGCCAGCAGAAGGAACATATTTTAGTCTTCAGTACTGCATCAACAAAAACGAAGATGGTAACTCTAGACAGCTACTACCAGTGAAGAAGACTGGAGGCAGATGAAAAGGGTGTAGTGTTATCATTTCAGTTTGGATTCAGTTTGGATGTACTGATGCTTGCAAGCAAAGGCACAGCTGCACGTATGCAAGCCATAAAGCCTCCAAAGTTATACAGATAACTTCTTTTAAGTAGCTGGTCCATAAAAAACATGCTACATGCCATAGAAGTAGGTAGTGCCATCTACAGTTGGGTTGTCAGGCACTTTCTATGTTTAAACACTGTTTCCTGCTACTTTTAAAATTTTGTTAAGTCACATTTTTCCCTAAGCAGATTTTGTTAGGGAAGTTTTAACCACAGCAGTTTAGGCACACTACTAAAAATTAGAAGAGGGAAACATCCACTGTCTTTCAAGTACTTCTTTGCAAAGGTTCAGTTGGTATCAGGCTTCTGAGAAAGTGCTTAAAATCTGGACAAGGAAAAACATAAGGTCAGAACCATTCCAGGAAAAAGTATAATGTTTTGAGAAACTCTAATTTATGGCCTAATATACCTGTTTCAGAATATGTTTATGTTTGAAGGCTCAAGCTAAAAGTGGGAATATTCTTTTAGACATTTTTAACAATTTCAGATTTATTTATTTAAAAAATCACTTCTGTGAAAGCTCCATCCCAATGAACCAAAATGCTTGACAGTAAGAGAATTGACACATCCACCTCCTCCCATCAGAAAACATTCAAAAGATTGATGGAGAGCTGGAGACAGTGAACAGAGTGAAAATTATTATCATATGATTGCTTTCCCTTTGTCTCCAACATTGTCTTCTGGAAGAAGTTAATGATTTCAGCTTCTTATAGTCTAAAACTAGTGTAGGATTTAGCTTTATGACTGTGGAATCTACTGCAGCATCAGATGTTTTGGCAATAGAGAGGAACACACACTGAAATTATTCTGACGCTGTCATTTGCATATATCCAGACAAGCATGCAAAACCAAACTGAGATATTGTTCAAAATCCCCTAGGAGATTCACACATTTCAATCTCTCTCTCCCTCCCTGAGACTACACTGCTGTGTCCCATTAAAAGTCTCCTCAATCATGCATTAATAATTCCCAACAAGGACTGCAGCCTGTTGTATCATCTCTCAAATACCCAGGAGAGATGTGCTGGGATGCCCAACACCTGAACATCCTCACACTTACGACAACTGAAGATCTGTGTGTGTGACAGTCATTCTGAAACTGCCCCTACAGCCAGAAAAGAGCCAGAGTTGAAAACACAACCTGAACACAGAGAGAGTGTAGTGACAATAATTTCCTTAGCAATATGTGAATAGGAGACGAAAATTAACTTTAGCTGTACTGCAGATCAAAGTCAGGAGGTTTTCCCTTTGTACCCCACAGCTCTGAAGGCACAAGCCCTGCCATGGAACAACAGGTTAGCCCAAAGTCCTGGAGGTTTTCCTATCCCAGGGACAGCACATCCCATAAAAAGAGTCTTCTCGAGAGTTCACCTTCATTCAAATCTTTCCAAATCTTCTGCTCCTCAGAAGGACAGAAAGAGCATTAATTAAAATGTTATTTTACTGCCCTCAACAAACTTGTAGAAATGTTAATGATTTTTTGATAGGATTAAATGGTCTCAATCAGAGGTAAACTGAACAAGATAGTGTCTGCCTGCCACTTAACCAAGAAGAAACAATCTGTCAGACGAAAACACTTCCCTTTGGCAGGATGACATTCAAATCTGAAGGTGAAGTCTTTTCCTGTGATGAAACAGATCTCAAACATTGGCACTTGACAAGTGTACTCTATCAAAGCAAATAGAGGGCATTAATGCACACAGTTCATTGCTAGCTCTTCTTTGAGAGCACATGATATCATAACTTTGCAATAAAAACAAGAGTCAGAAACCATGAAACAAGAGCCAGAAACCATGAAAACAAGAGTTGGAAACCATGAAAACAAGAGTTGGAAACCACAATCCCCAGCACTGGCTGGGGCACGTACAACTTGGCAGAATACAATACAGGCAGAAAAGTAAGAGTTTCTGAAGTGGGTCTCAAGGTTTGTTGTGTTTTTACACCCTTGTTGCTGGCAGGACCTCTGAAGAACAGCTGGATTTGTGGTCATTATTATCCCCAAGTTTCTGCTCCAGGCTGCCTGTACGCACAGTGCCCATCCCCGCTACACCCAAGTGGGTTTGCTGGATGTGGGTGCTGCTCGTAACAAGCAAGTTTTCTTGAAAGGAGTTGACTCTTACAAACATGTTATATCTATTTCTTTCTGCTTAACCTTCTGCCCTGTGGTTGGGTGACCCCAGCTAGCAGACAAACCCCGATACACTCACTCTTACATGAAGACAACAAGAGTTTTTTTCTTTTCCTTCTTAGGCTGGTACTTGGAGTTAAAGATATCTAGTGGCAACATGCAGAGTTATACAACTTTTATGTATAAAACTTCCCCCATGTTCTGAAGCAAAAAACAATCTCCAGAAATCTCTAGTGTCTTCCATTTGCTAGAAACACAGATCCATATTTCTCTTACATCGAAATTTTTAAGCATAAGCAATGTACAGGCCTGTTAAGTCTCACACTCATAATGTGACTCTTGCAGTTGGCCTCCCACAGCTCTCCATGCTTTTTACACACTGGCAAATTTATCATTTCCCTTCTGCTCCAGAGGGCTGTCATTTGTGTTGTGGCTCCTTGGCAAGGCCTTCACTGGAAGAGATGCTTTCTGAGCAGCATACTCTCTGTTGCCATGACTAGCTTCTCTTCTGCGATCCTAGTGTGCCAAGCAACCTCCCTGCCTCACTACACGTGCCTCTCACCTGGTTTCTCTCAAGCTGGATTTTAGGAAAGTTCATCATTCTGAAAAGACACTCCTCTGGAGCCCAGAAAACTAATTACAAGCGTTCACTTATACTTTAGCTGTGCTTGAAGCATTGCTTCCAAAGTACACCATCATGGTTTTTGTCATGCAGAACCAACTGCATATTCAAAATTGAAACTTAATGGCATTTCTGCAACATTAGATGCTGCCTCACAAAAGTACATACATATTTTCCTGTAAAGACCTTACTCTTAAATGGGTTCACACGGCATTGTTCATCCCTTTCCTACCATTTCAAATAAAAAAAGAAACAAAAGGTCTGCAAAATCTTCATCAATATATATTCTACTTATAGATTCTGTAAACTACTAAATAATCTGAGGACTGCATCTTGTTTTCCTATTGTACAGCAACCACAAGCTGCATACCATCTGCTTAGACTTCTATTAACTCATCAAGAAAGCTACCACATGAGAAACAAAATTCCTGTGTTGGAACAGCTTTGTCATCCCTATGCTACAATTACGTAAGGAGGGAAAATGGCATAGTGTCACCTTTTCTGATTCTTTGGGCACTGAGCCCTTAAGCGCGCACTAGCAAGCTTTGTGATATTCAGAACTGCCACTAAGGAAGCAGCTATCAGTTTACTTACCTTTCCTTTTCAAGGATTCATAGAGTCCCACCCATCATGCCTAGGACAGAAACAGGCACAAGAAGAAACATCTCATATCCAGCTTCATCGACACCACATTAATTTTTCTAATGATAAATTTAACATAATAAATGAGATGAACATTTTACTCCTCACTCAGCTGTCAAGAGGAAAAAAAAATTATGGTTACTGTCAAATACCTCACTAAGATGTATGAAGATCACTCAGGTAAGATACAAAGATGCCAAGTTACGCAAACAGAAATGAAGAAGATTGACTGGAAACATTTCTGAGCCTGCATTATGCTAGACTTCCTTCTAAAAGTACTCAGTACTCTGAATGCAAACTGAAACATGCATAAACATAAATTTTGTGAATGACACATCAGGAACGCTGAAATCTCACTGTCCTTTTTCCTATCAAAAACATAAAGAAGTAACATGTTCTAGAAAGTCACCTGAGTTTATTTCCTTGTGGTCTACCCATTAAAAATAAAATTATTCTGCTACATCAAATACAAAATTCAGAGTTCATATACACCCAAATTATCTACTTCTTTTTCTCCTTGCCGCTTGTCACCTAGTCTCACCACAGCTCATTAGAGAACCTTCCTTCATGTGCCCTGGTGCAGGCTGGAAAGAGAAACACAAACACAAGGAAATCCTCCTTTACTGTGGCTTAAACTCGCTTAAGATTGCTCAAGGGGTTGTTTTGAAACCTTGACTATAAAAATCAGATTAAAGAATGAAGGTGTAATTTAACAAATGCAGATGTGTACTTTTCACAATTTAAAGCAGACAAGTCTTTCTCAAGTAAGCTCCATGGACAAAAAGGAAAGTGAATGCCTTACATTTGCTGAAAATACATTCCTTCTCTGTGCTTTGATCAGTCCACTGGCCTCCCTTGCCACCCAGCAACTACTTTTTTCCCCATAAGCGAGGCGGGGACAGCTGCCAAGCCCAGTTCCACCTCTTCAGCCAAGGCACTGCCATTCTGCAAATAACTTCTATCTGGGCACATCTGCTCTCTGAACAGGCAAAACAACATACAGTGGGCTTTGTACCCACTGTCTTTTTTTCTGCTGGGTTTGGCACTACTCTTTTGAAACAGATTTTCCTCAGGTCCTTAACACCTTCAGGTCTCCTGAAATAGCAGAGAAAAAGCACCAGATCTTCTGTCCCTGCTGAAACCTTTGCACCTCCTTTGTAAGGTGTAACCTAAGAATTCCCCTTTCCCCTCTCATCTGGCTGGAGCAAAGGCAGTGCAGTCCCAGTTAAATAAACACTGTACTTACATGCTGCAACCAGCACACAGGAGCTTCACCTCAAGGACAAGTTGCACCTCTCTCAACAGCAAGTTAGCAGAGATCAAAAGAGATGATAAAGAACTTAACTTTGCCATGCTAGTGCTTGCTCACTAAAGCTCATAAGAAGTTACTGAATTATTTATTTGAGAACCCAAAAAAAAAAAAAAGCTTTAATTTGAACGTGGCAAATGGCCTCATTTCCAGTGCTGTTAATTCAACACCCTTAATCAGCATCCCAGAGAAATGTATTTATTAACCATAAAATAAGGCTTCACAGATTTTACTTTCTTAGCTGAGTATTGTCCCTATTATGTGGGAATTACAGGTATGTAGAACTATTATAATTTCTTTTCCCACCCAAAAAGCTCTTACAATTCATTAAACTCCTTCTAATCTCATTTTTTTTAAAAAAGTGTATCTTAATTTTGTTGTATTTTCCTCACACTGGTTTTACTACACTTTTTTTATTATTATTATTGTTGTTACTAAATTTTTTTCCTAGCTTCTTTACCATGTTTCCAAACAGCTTTGTATTTTGCACTGATGCCTGTTTTTTCATGGGCTGTGCATTCCTACCTACACCATGGTTTCTGCCCCTTTCTACAAGTTCCCTTGTAAGAGGGTTCCCCATGCAGCTTCACCAGACAAGACCTCTTCACCTCTTCTCTCTTCCCAGCAACTCAGCAGGAGCAACCTTGACCCATTCACACCGCCCAAGAAGCAAAAGACAGATACTGCAGGCAACCTAATGCAGCTGCCAGGCAGGATGTTTATCTCTCTCAAATGCAGCTCCATGCACATTCCCAGATGACAGTGGGCTTCTGGAGGAGAAAGGGGGAAAGAAGCAAAGTGCAACATTGACAAGCATTTTGGAAAAACCTTGGCCAAAGGATAGAATCATTGAATCATTTCGTTTGGAAAAGTTCCCTAAGATAATCAAGTCAAACTGTTCACCCAGCACTGCCAAGTCCATTGTTAAACCATGTCCCTCCGTGTCACATCTACATGTCTTTTAAATACCTCCAGGGGCAGTGACTCCACCACTTCCTGGGCAACTTGTTCCAATGTTTGATAACTCCTTCAGGGAAGAAATTTTCTCTAATATGCACTCTAAACCTCCCCTGGTGCAACACGAGGCCATTTCCACTCATCCTGTTGCTTGTTACTTGGGAGAAAAGAGCAATCCCCACCTGAGATGAGGCAGTACCAGGCCAATCAACAGATCACAGCTTCTGAGTAAGGTCATAATATGGCAACAGAATGATGCCGTAAAGACAAGCCATGAGATACTGCAAATCCTTGACCACCTGAGACACTCAGCTGTGGCCCTTGTGGAACCTTCTATGTGAATCCTTCTTCCAGGCTCACAATGCTTACACCAACAACTCATCCAGCATTGCCCTAGCCCTCCGCATGCCTCTCCAGCTGTCTGAAGGAGTGCCTGATGGCAGCCTATGTCAGAAAGGCTCTAAGAAATGCCAGCATAACCTCTGCAAGAGCACTAGACCTTTCCTAGCAATGATCTCCTTGACTTTTCTCTTCTTTGCTTCTCCCAGTACACTCACATGCAGGCAAATGGGAATACACACAGTCTTCCTCATGTTGCAGTTGCACTGTTTGAAACAAGGGAATAAATTCATATTTATCTATCATCCAAGGGAGTAGTTGAGGAAAGAAGTCAAGTCTTTCCTGCTCACTTAAAGGAATCACTACAGGGATTCCCTCTAGTGAGCCCCATTCCATTCTCCCAACTCTTATCCTTTTAAAACTGTATCTTATCCTTTTAAACATATTTTCCTAAAACTTCAGTATCTTGAATCATGTTGTCCAATACCTTGATAATTCATCTGGGTAAAAAAAACCAAAATAAAGTCTTGTTTTCACAGTTTCATGTGAAACATTAAAAGCCCAATATAAATACAATCTAAAAATCTCAAAAAAACACAGATAAAAGGGGAATTATTTTTTCCATTTTTTACACATTTAAAGTTTATTTTCTGATGTTTGGATATAGCAATATCATGTCCTTGAACAGACCACGGGGACTCTGTCTTGTGTGGCCTATGACTCGCATGTACCTGCTAAGAAGTTCCTCTCCACCAATGCTCAATCACCCCATGCTCCCCACAGGCTCTCTGAAGAAAGAAAGGTCACTCTTTTCACATTTGCTCTAATTCACTCTAGATTTGTTTTCTGAAAGGGAGAAGAGTAATAAAGCATGACATACCAGGCTCTTTCCTATACTACCCATCCCCCTCCAACTGATTTTCGTCTTCTTCATCTGCAAACAGATGCCTCTCTTCCACTTCGAGTAGGATCTTACATTCTGCTAAGAGGGAACAGGAAACTATCACATGGTGAAGCAGAAGACAACTACTTCCCTAGCCCTTCTCAAACACTGGCTGAACTTCATTGTTTTAGAGCTTCCCCTGATCGCTATTCCCCACACAACATCAGTCGGGTGCAGGTCAGCAGGCTGGGATAAGTCACTTTGGTTATCCTACATTAACTACACCAGTCCTGAAAGTCTAGATTAAACCCAGTTTCGTTGTGTCCTCTAGCACTTGGCTGAAATTTATGCAGAAGGCAGAGCAGGATGTCACCTTTTGCAGTGATAGCTTACTAGACTGAAACTTTGATGAACTCTGCTCACAGAAGCCAGCCTCAAGCAGCCCAGGAGCTGTGCAGCAGAGCTGAGACACAACAGCAGTACTGTGCATTACAGTCCTTAAACTCCTACCCATTTTATACTGCAGCCTTTTGATTTCACAGAGGAATTTTAAAATGTGCTAGACATGCACAGTAGCTTATCACTTATCACCTATAATACTCCACAAAATGAACTGCATAATATGTTATGAGTCTCCATTATCTGTAATGGCAAAGCTGCTGCACTAGCTCACTGAGTGTACACTGATTTTGATCCAACCAGGAAAAGAAGTTAAATAGCTAGGCCAAAGAAAAACTAGGAAGCCTAAACAACACCTTGTAAAATCAGCAATTGCCAAGTCAAACTTGCCATGCCAAGAAAAGGTTGGTACGTGCGGGTGGCAGGGTTCTTTCTTACATTTTCTTTCTTCTCTTTTTTTTTTAACAAAGAAAGAGAAAAGAAAAAGAAAGGAGGCGGAAAAAAAAAAAAAAAAAAAAAAAAAACCTGCTTAGAAAACTGACACCTACATGCAAACGCTGCTTCAAAGCTTTTAACACAATCTCCCGGGCCAGAACAATAGCGGCTCTGTGCTCTCAACCAGCTCAGGCTGTTCCAGGCAGGAAGAGGGTGCCCTCGCCTTTTACAGCAAATGTATTTCTGTCTGATGCTCGGGTTTATGAAATCTGGCTCAAACTCTTGAGAATTCATAGTCTACAAAGCAGGACACTGGGCAGCAAGTAGGTACTCCAGTGACTGAGGCTTTGATTAGCAAATTTGCCTTCCCCAATCCTGCTCAATTTCTGCAGTACTCAGGCTGGAAAAGAGGCAGAACCACATTTAGAGATAAGGCTGCATTTCAAAGCACTCCTTGTTCTTCCAATGCCCTCACCATGCCTGCAAGCCAGCAAAAGAATAACTTCAACAGGTACTCACTATCTTGCTAAGTAAGAGGAAAGCATAGATTTGGCATGAGAGCTGCCTACCTGCTATATAAAAAATAAAAATAATCTGTCAGCTGCCAGGTCTATTAAAAAAATTCTTAAAGTAGGCCAATTAGAGAGGGTTGGCTTATTAAGCTGCCACAGGATCTAAAATACTCCTCTCCACAAGTTGCCCCAAGGAGGGTTGACCTAAATAAGGATTTATCAGATGCCCCAAGATCAGCATTGATCCATTCAGGGCTTTAAACATGGCTCTTGAGCTCTAGGCTCATCTCAGAAACAGACCTTAAAAATACCAAATGTTCTTCTGTGAAAACCAGTCTCTCTCAACCAGGAAAATAAAGACAGAAGGGACAATAGTCATGACAAAGCTGAAAGCATTTCTTGCAGTGAACCATGCAAGCTGCTGTGACTTCTGCCCACTTTTATGGCATGACTACAGAGGTGCCTGTTGCTTGACCTGCATGTGGACATCCCTCTCACACATCATTAAACTCCCGCAAGCATTCCTGCTGAGCACCTTGGTGGACACAGTCCCATCCCAGGACTTCTGGTGGAAAAAGCCCAAGGGGAAAACTGCAGGAGTCTGTAGTGCCACAATTCCATCCCTGGACTAGTCTGAGCAGTTGTGAGAAGAGGGCAAAGCAAGCTGCTGGCCAGTTGATCTCTTGCCATAGAGGCACTTGGGATCATTGGTTTAGTAACGGCATGCCATGTAACATATATAAAAGTTCACCACATAATTATTCCAATAAAACATATGGTTTTAGGATGGTGGGAAAACAAAATAATGCAACAAAGTGTTTTATATCGGTAGTAGAGGTTGCATGCAACCATCCTGTTCGCTACGCTCTTGACATCTCATAACTGGGTTTGAAACACCCCTTCATATCGGAAATGCAGCTTTCTCTAAATGAACTCATGCAAGTTCTTTCCCTAGACTAGCACATAATTTTAATACCACAAAAGACTTGCAGGACTGCTTCTGTACCATGGTATAAAGAGAACTGATGAGAAAAATGTACACTCAGAAGATTTTTGCACTGCTGTACATATAAAAGAACTGTTAACATGTTAACATGTAAGGCTCCATGACTTGCACGTTAAAGTGGAAACACTGGCAGGACAAAATCATAATCAAAATCCTTTCTCACAAATCTAAAACCCTCAAGGGAATGGAAGATCCACATCAAGGAAGTTACTCTAGACATATACTTCCACATCTTGTAATGTAAGTGGAGATTGTGGCGTGATAATGTCTACAGGAAATGCTCCATAAGGACTGTAAGTTTCAACTACCATTTACAGAAAGTGTAAAGGATACAAAAAAAAAAAAAAAAAAAAAAAAAACAAAACACCAAAACCACAACCAACCAAAATAAAACAAAACAAAAAAAATGCTCCAGAAAGATGGTTCACTGGAAATATTCTGAAGAGTTTGTCAAAAATCTTGACATCTTATTTTATTGTAAAGGCAATGAAACACACTATTCAGTCACTATCAGGACTGAATTTGTCATAATACTGAAAACAATAATTTGCTCCTGACTTATGCCTATGCTGGCTATTCTCCATTGGGATGCTCCTCGTGTATTTGAGAAAGAGCAACTTGCACAAAGGGAAGCAATTCAATTAAAAAAATCCCAACAGGTTGGGCCTTCTGCCAAACATCTGTGGCTTCTCAGGACAACTAAGCAAACAGCCTAACTTCTGATAGGACATCCGCAACAGCAGAAATGTCATCAAATCCATAAACTGTTACTGACTTGCCAGAATAAATGTCATAAAACAAAATTAAGGTCCATCATCCAGTTTAAAAGGATTTCTGAGAGTGATTTACAACAGCAATCTATACACGCATACCCAGGGCAGTATGTGATTAGCAGTGCTCTACCACAGCTCATCTGGCATCTTACAGTCCTCACTGTGCCTAGGGCTTCTTGGGGTGGGGAGCACAACCTGCACTCCTGTTAATAAATACCAACTCCCATTCCAAACTCCAACTTCAAAGCGCTGCTTAACGCCTCCTCCGAGAGAAAGGCTGAGTGACTTCTCTTCAGATGTACTCATCTGTAGCAAATTTCATTATCAGTAAGTCAACATGTAATTACAATCATCCATCCATAAAAGCTGGGGGATGGAAAGTGAAAAAGGGATGTGTCCTTACTTTTTGGGCATTAAGGAGAGAATCAGGGATTTTCCAAGAGTCCAGAAAGCAGAAAACAAGAGTGGTCAAAAACTTGTGGCTGTCATTTCTTTGGATACATATCTGCATCCACACAAACATACACATATGCACAGTACACCACAGCTTTAAATGGTAACCAGATCAAGATGACCTTCACTTCTAAGCACGAAGTGCTTGTACCACCAGAGGTGTCTCAAGTGATTCAGTCTGGACTCAGGTTCCATTTCTTGGTCTATTCACCCTGGCAAGATCAGCTACTTGATAAACATCTGAGAGATGCTTATCACAGGGACGCCAGTACCTCACTGCTTCAACAGAGAATCAGTTGCCTGAAAAGACCAGCAGTGCAGGAAGCAAAATTTCGCTATTCTCCTGGGTTTAGAAGAACTGTATTGATGGCGAACAGCAGCCCCCTGCGAAAAGGTGGTAGTACTTATTTAGCCAGCTCGGAAGTCTGTAAAGAAAACTGCAGGGAGCTAGTAATTAGCTCATCAGCATCAAAAAACCCCAAAGGCTACAATCCAGAGAAAGTTTCCAGAGGTAGTGATTACCCAAAGATTCACAAGACATGTAGTCCACCTTCACAGAAAAAGTTGCATAATAAAAGCTACAAGGCTGACATGAAGGAAATGAAAATAAATGAAAATAGTTTGGAACAGAAGTGCTATAAACATGTGAGCTACAAGTTGACCAGGTATCAATATTTTTATGGTGAACAAGATAATACTGCAAATTTATCAACAGAGAATAAAATCATCATATTTCAAAAAGTCTTTTCTCTCAGCACGAAAGAAAATTACATGGCCCATCAAACAAACACTGAGTCATACAGATTTTTCCAGACTAGACAAGTAGGTGTCTGCTTGAGGATAATCTGTACAAAATCCAAAATTCAGGTGCATTGATTTGATTCCCCGCAGATTTAGACAAAAAGAAGAGAAAAGTCAAAACAGGAAACTGAAAACTTCTTTATCTTGAGCTGAAGAAACAATTTAAACTGAGTACCATGCCAAAACCAGATAAATACTATTAATAATATACTATTAATAATATAGAAGGGTTTGTTGTCTAATAATAACAACAAATGCAAACAAACTTTGTAAAGGCAGAGCATATTATTTTAATGCTCGCCACATGAAAATTTCTCTAACATCAAGGGCAAAGGGAGGAGAACAGTGGATCATTTAAATTTCCCCTTATGCTATTGGCCAAGAGTTTATGATTTCACCTAAATCAGAACTTTTCTAGAAGAGACTGTGCAAGAGTCATTAAAGGAGAAAGGTCAGTAATACTTGCAAAAGCACAGACAGAAAGAGAAAAAAATCTCAGAGGCAGATGAAGCAATGATTGTAAATAGGTGGCATTCTTGCCACCATCTTGTCTGAAACAACTGTTTGCTTACAATTATGTAATAAAGAAAAAAACATTCCTAGAAGAGGTGGTATGGGAATCCACACACATCACTTCCTTGACATCTTTTACATCTGGTCTCCCTTGTGTAGAAACTAAGAAGGTGTTTTGGCTGCTGATCTGGAAAAAACAGTAAAGTCTTTTAAATTTTTTTCCCTGCCCAATGTGTTCAATAATAACTTTTTTTTTGACAATTGGGATTTATATAAACTCTGCAAATGCTTAGGTCTTTGAAGAACAAAGTTCATTTACCACAGTGTACTGAGAAAATTAAGAAGCAGCTTAAGAGAACATGAACTTGCAGTTTTTAGTAACACTTGCTGAAGCTGCCATGGGACAGCCTTTCCAACACTGCAGTTGGGTTTTAAACCTGCAAAGCTTCATAATTCCAAAGGAAGATGAAACTCCAGGTATCAAATAGCATCCTATCACAACTACTCAACTTTTTTTCCTAATGTGGAGTCTAGAAAAGGTCAAGTAAAACATCTCTGAAAAAGAACACAGAAATCTGGTTCTTATCTAACAGCTGATGTATCCAAGAGATCAAAAGGAAATCTCTTGGTGTAAAACATGATTTGCAGACAACGTCACCAACATTTATTAAAGTATTACTTTGCAAATACCCAGAATGCACAGAACAAGAACCTGTCATCAAAAAGAGTGTTCCACAGTAACTAAATACATAAATTCCTTTACAAACTATGAGTTGGAAGGTGAGTGGTGGAAGAGGGAATAACTTCAAAACACTACCGGAAGAGGTGGCAAGATTCTTTGCTTCCCTTTGAAAGAAACAAAAGCCACTGAAGGGGTGAGGGAGGACCAATATTAGATCAAGGTACACAGTGCTGAGCTGGAAAAGCCCCAGCTGATGAAAGCCAAGCCCTTCGCAAAGGGCAGTGCAGCTCTTTTTTTCTACCACAATCATTTGAAGCAGTTATGCTATGAGGAGAATGTGTTCCACATCCCATTCCTGTTCTCACAAGTTCTGGGCAGTTCAGCAAACACTTCAGTTTACCAGGTAAACATAAAATAAAACTGATAAAGGGTTCATTTGCTTTTTGCTCTGACCAGCATCATCAGTTACCAGTAAAATGCTAGAATAGTTGGTCCACCTCAGTTTTACTTTTCCATGTTAATTAGCAGTAGAGGTCAACACGCAAAATCATTCATTAGGGACATAAACCCATGTGATCTGACCCACTCTGGATGTAGTTACTCATGTGCTTTCACTGGTGACAAAAATCAATCTCTCCCCTCACATGCTTCATGGCCCATTACCATCCTCCCCAGGCTGAATCTCACAAACAGAGCAGACTGAAGTCCACTCTGACGTCCTGTGGAAAGGGAGTAGGTTCATCCCAGCTGCCCCTGCCGCTGGCATCTGCACCTACGGAGCCACTCAGTGCACTGGGGCAAGGCGCCAGCCTAACCAAAAGGGACCTCAGGGGCAGGAAAAGCATAGAGAAATTAGGTTATAGGCTGATCAATTCTCTGATCAATAGGAACAGCAACCAATTTACAGAATTGAGTATACTGATAATTGGTAATTGGTATGTGTAAATGAAGGGGAGAGAGGAGAAAGAAAAAAATCCAAAACAACAGAAGGGGACGAGTAGCTCGAACAGGCTGCATCATCAAAAGCCACATCAGTTGCAAGCAACCTTTGGTTGCTTGTATTTATATGGCACACCTTCATCCAGGAGCACGATTTGTAGGAGGAAGAGGTTGTGTTATTTGTTTTAATTAGACCAATTGTAGTTTGTTTGTTTTTTTAATTAGACCAAGGGATACAACTGGGAAGGATCAGGGGACAGCAAGCCATGCTTCCCCCCGCACCATGGCGTTGCTGTGACAGCGGGGTTGAGCATCAGTAGTGGGCGGTTATGCAGGCACGACAGAGAAGAGTGGAAACACCAGCAGAACTGCAGCCTCACCCAGTTTTCACGAGCACAGCAAAGCAAACGTTCTCTCAAGTCACCGCCTCAGATCTCAAAGAAAAACAGCTGTTCTTACACGGCCTTTCTGCAGACCACCACGAGCACGTTGTTTTTATTTTAACACTGTAGCCCCATATTTAATGTTTTAACAGTTCAGGCCACACGCAACAGGAGGATGTACCAGGGTTACTCCCTGTTGAAAGACACTGAAGCGCAGAAAAACTGTGCCTGGGCCTATATGTTCATCAGCTTTGGGAAACTCACGCCTGCAACAGTGTTAAAAATGCCAGCTATTCTAAGGCATGACTCATCCAGCAGCCATGCACAGAGCTGGGCTCATTAGTACTCCCGATCTCCTGGGCAGCAGGATCCTGGCGTATTCCAGCAACCTTTCCTCTCTGCTCTCAAGGTCAGAGCCAGCATGCCAAAGCAGGCATGCCTGAAACCATGCAGTACGTGGGACCGCTTTTCCAGTCCCTAGAACAGCAGATATTTTCACTTGTTTACTCTAATCCCCATACGGCCTGCAGCAGAAGAGGCACCTAGACTTCTTTATCTCCTTCCCGAGAGCAGAAACCTGGGTGCACAAGCACACCTCTCTAGTAGGTAAAAAAAAAATTGTTCTCACAACAGTAAACATGCAGCCTACTGGCAAAGAGGAAGATGCTTTCAAACTCGAAAGGATTATCAGCTGTACTTAATCACTCTGACCACTGGGACAAAGTTGTAACTATGTGGCTGTGAAGCTGTGCAAGAGAAAGGTCATTTTGGAATGTTTTAAGTAACTACAGAGCAGGGGCAACCTTTATAAACACCAGAGATAGGCCAACAAGGGAGAGAGAGAGTGCAGATTTTCTCATGATGCGTTGCCATTAATCCAGAGGGACCAAACATGAGTCAGGAAAGAGAAAATTTAGATGGTGCTTACAATCCACAACACTTACATATCATGTCTCGAATCTTCCACCAAGAGTGCAAGTGAAGAGTAATTTTCAATATTCTTTAAACTTAGCAGGCAACTACTGCACTGGGGGATGGTAGCAATATGAATCATATTCCACCTAATGACCACATGACAAGTAGACTTGCACATTATCATTAATCTGTGGAGCCTTTGTCAGGCTTTCGAACAATTTTTACCTACATAGGAAACTAGAAACTACATGATAAATCTTGATTCACTCTGATGTGCTTGCTTACTGTTCTGCAACTTTCATAGTATTACTAAGGTATAGCACACTTTACTGTTGTAAATTTGCAGCCACATATTACTCTTTGATAAAGTAATCTTTAGGCTTATTCTAAGCACATTTTATTTGTGACTGAAATGCAACTAAGTAGCTAAGATAGCAGAAAATAAATCATACCAACTGTATCAACTGATCCAGTGGCTGAGCATATGAAAGTTCTGCCTTCCACTTAAAACGACATAAGAGATGGCAAAAATCACTTGTAAATGTGCAGCAGAGGAGAAATTATCTAAATGCCAGCTATGTGAGATTACCTGTACTACCACAGTTATTTTCTGCCAAACTGTTTGCATGATCAGTTCTTACTGTTGCAAATCACCCTGGCAATGCTCTGACAAAAATCCTCAAAGTACATGGGAATTCAACTCACTGGGAACATCTCAGAGGCTTTGCATGCCATGTGCATGGACACTAATTCTATAGTACCTAGGATTGCTCTCAGCTTCTCATGGCTGGAAAAATACCTTCACAGATATTCAGCCAAGCATAGATCAGTGCAATGCCATATTCCAGAGTCTAGGGTAAATTGAATGCTCTGAGGCGTAGTTAAGAAGCTAAAATATGGAATTATCAAAACTCCAAATGGCATAGCTGCTGCTATGCTGACGGACCACAAACCAGCTGGGAGTTATGTCCACTAAACACCAACAGCTGTGTGACTAAGGCAAGAGCAGACACAGTAGGTGGCAAGACACTGGCATAAGGTGGGGGGAACCTACAACACAAGTGAGAAAAAACCTGGAATTCCTGCTGGCCCCCTCAGTGCTAAGGGAACAGCAGCTAGAGGGAAGTAGAGATTCAAATTTATCAGAAATGTATATGTAGAGAATGAAGTTGGTGTTTCACCATCATCTTCCAAATCTTTTTGTATCTACCACTATTTTATTTTAGTATATACCATTTTATGAAACTTAAGAAATTTGAATTCTGAAGTATGTTAAGAGGTAACACTGTGGAGTTAAAGTTGTTTTTTTAAACACAATTTATAGAGGGTGGGAAGCCTTTTTGAAACCATCAGATCATTATCCGCATGAGTTGGGTGTAAAGTAAGCAGGTGGTTGACATCAGGTATTGTGCTTTCAGGAAGTTCAGCAACAGATTTGAAAGAAAGATTTAACTTGCATTCACAGCAATATAGTACTGCTTTAATGAACAAGGTAATTAGCACCTTTATAAAGAGAAGGATATCCCTGAGTGTTCAACATCAAAAGCACTACACTCATTTGCAATTTAAAGGACAGAATTGGTAAGATCCTAAGCACTCCCTACTCCCATTTGCAGTCAGTGGAAATGAATGGCATGTAACACCTCATAGTGTCAGATCCAAAGGAAGAAGCGTTCATGTGACTTAAGTTACTACTTCACTTGGAAAACATTCAAACTTTGGAAGTGTCAGAAAGAAAGACTATACTGAATTTGTTGCAGAAATCCTCATTTTCAGGAAAGATGTTCTGGGAACTTATAGCGAAGTGCCACAAACCCAGCTACTCCGCATTTCCAGCAGGCTGTGAATTGCAAGTTCTTGAGGAAATCAAGGGAGATTTTGAAAACTCTTTAGAAACTATGATGATTCTCTGCTGAAGTTCTTATGGGTCAAACATAAATTATGTACCTTATTACTGACACGGGTCCATCTGCAACATCCCATATGCTCTTTTGTCTCAAATTCTGCTTTACCCTTTTCACTTCTCTTCACGGAGACCTTGCCTAAGCCTCCAGAATGACTGTTTTTAACACGGTATCCACACAAAAAAAGAGAGTCAAATGCATATATTTCAAATTTCTTAATCAGCTAAAAAACTATACTGGCAAGTCAGGGCCCTTCCTCTCTGTTCTGAGTAAATATTTTATATCTGACCAATTGCAACTATGGTTAAAATCAGACTGCAAAGTCTTACATGGCCTAATCTGTTTTGCAAGGTTCTTGGCACACCTCTTCTCTACTAAAAAAGGCAAGAAAAAATGTTGTATATCAACTCAGATCCTAATGTTGTGGAATACCACCAGCAATACTTCTTCAATGACCTTAGCAAACTCAAGACTAACAACGCACAATTCAGTCTCTGTACAAACGCTTGAGACAGCAAAAGGAAGGAGCCAGGATGGTGCAGGTCAGCAGGTTCTCTATTACATCTCTCTGAACTGCGAGGAGGAACAAACCAGACAGCAGGAGTTTTATTTTACAAGACTTTTTCTGACAATCAGGATATGTCCAAAAAGAAAGGGTCCAGTTTTTCAAAGAGTGAAATTGCCATGAAGTAAACTCAGTAACCCTGACTCTGAAAGGATTTGTCCTCCTTCCATCACTAGTATTCCACTCCTCCTTACAAAGACCTTACAAAGAGATGGCAGAACGACTTGTGATGCTTGCAGCCTGCCACTGAACTGCTAGGTCTGGCTTCATGCCTTAGAGCCTCAGGACTGGCATAACTAAATCTTCACATTTATATTTAGCTATACATTGAAATTCAGTTCAAACTTGGAATGTGAAATGACCTATGCAGAGCCTACAGATCTTTCATTCCTTACAGGTTTCACCTTTACACCAGTGGTTATTGTTTGCATGGAGAACAGCAATAATAAAAAAAGCTTACAGAACAAGCAAGCAACATCAAGAAATTCTATTATTGATGGAATATTTGTCTTTTCTCCTTCATCCCAGTTTTGAAGCCAAATCTAACTTGTTCAGATTGCCAGGCATTTCAGGTTGCCTGGCAGACCTAATGGAAAAAACTTATCTTAACAACTTATCTCCATCGCGCAAACCTCAGTGATTCCCCTCTGCTTCTTGGAAGAACATCTGGAAAGCAACACCATACAAGAGATTTGCTCAAGGGTAGGAGGGCATGAGAAGGAAAAAATCATTCTGAATATTTGTGCTATATTTAAACTCCAGACCAAAGCTTACACTTGGAGTGAATGTCTCTGCTGTGGGAATGCAGAATTCCAGGCACTGAACAAGGATGTGCTAAGCTTTTCACAACATGCCCCAGAGCAATGGCATTATTGCAAGACTGTTAAAATGAAAAGTGTAGTGCCTCTATCTTCCATGGCAATTGTTGCAGGGACAAAACACAGAGCAAAAGGAAATTTCAACAGTGCACTGGGGGCAAAAAAATCTTCAGTTTTCAGCACAGAAAGTTCATCTGTTTTGCAGAAATACCTCCTACAAAGAAGGTGTAAGCAGAGCAGGGAGGATGAAGTAAAATCAAAGCAACTCAGATGAGATTTCAGAAGGTGTGTTAGTTTGGAATTCAAAATTCACATAAAATTGAAGCAATATCAGAATCAATAGTGACGGCAATGAGAGCTACAGATACTTAACTAAATTGGGGAAAGAACACCCAGGACATGCAGTCATTTTTATTTTACTGTTTAGGTCCATAATTCTAGGCAACCATGTTTTGAAAACCAAGCAGGCTTATTTTTCTTAGTGTCAGCTCACCTCAACATGTTATTTTTGCTTCCCTCCCCTAGCCTAGCAAGAGCAAAGGTGTTGTTCATGCTCTGTACAAAGCATCATGTAGAAAAGGTCAAGATCAATACAGGAGGACTACACAGAAACCTAACTTTTTGGCAAAACAACACGAGTAGTTCACGTAGTCAAAATCCTTAGGGTGACTAGTCACCACATCTAAATTCATTAATATTAAAATTAAGTTATTACCAAAAGGGCTTCTCAGCCTGAACTGCCAGTAATCCACATAGCATTTGAGACTAATAGCAGCTTGTTGACATGATATATAAAAGAAGTTAATGCAGCTTCTTACAACTAAATAGGTGGGAGCTACCCTGACTCTCGGGATTAGGGACACTGTAGGAGTCAACAAGCAAACTTACCATTGGAGTTAACTGCCATTTTATTTTTTTGTATGATTGGGAGACAGTGACTTCAGTCATTGCCAATTCAAGAAAAAGATGTCTATGTGGCAGCTACATGATACCCCAGCTAACTAGGGCACCAGAAGAGATGTACCACTGGGAACACAGAGGTGTGGGCTGATGTTCTCTACTGATAACTCCTTTTACACAGAATGGGAACTGCTGCCACAGTCAGAGTGCTATTGCTGTTTTCACAATGCTACACTATGCTGTCAGATGCAGTACAGACATGCTCTTGTTCCTATCAAGATGATTATGTTTACAGTAACGCAAAAAGTATTAAACAGGACAGACATCCTACATGCATCAGAACTCACATGGTGGAAAGTGAAAACAGCAGATTCTTCTGTTTTATTTTGCCTCTGTGTTTTTCCAGTATCTCAAGCAGTGGCTAATCTGTAACGCTGAGGTCAGAGGGTTTAATGTACAAGTTCATAAGTAAAGGCAATGCTTCTAAAATGTATGACAGATTAAAGGGGAATTCCAGGATAAAGTTGTATGGTTTAAAATACCACACTTTCTTCTTCCCGTACTACTTTTCATATCAGCCAACAATCATTTCAAAATTATGGCTAGATCTTACATTCAGTGTATGTTAATTGTTGGCCATTATTAAACTAAAAACCCATTCTCCTCCTAATTAACAGGACTTTTATCCAAATTCTAATTACCTTCCAAATTAAAAGTCTGGTTCCCATAATGTGCCTAATGATATCTACAGAGTCACTCATGCATCTCCCTCTGTTGTACTTTAGCTTGTCTTGTTTTTATTGAGAACAAAAAAGCGAAAGAGTAGAAAAGTCAATTTTGCAGGTATTCTGGTCAAGGTGGAAAGGTTTTACTGGAGAGAAAGGCTGGGCCTCATGCTAAATTTTTGAGGCTTAGAGCAGTGTTCAGGAATTTGTTTTCAAATGAGCTCTGCAAGTTTGCTCAGCTTGAAACACATATTATCATGAAAGTCACATCCTTCAGCTTAGTTCACTTCTACAGTTGCTTGATTAAGTCCTTTCAGTGGTTATGAGATTGCACTTTTCTAGTATATAAAGAATTGGCTACAAGACTGCCTCTTCCCAGTCACTAGGTGCTCTGCAAACACAAATAATATTTTTAATCTCACATCCAGTTACAGTGGCACACAAACGTTCACCAATGTCAATCACACTGTTCCGAGCTTGTACAACAGTATCTAACTTCTACTCAGTCTGGTTTTTGGTGAACTGTGTCTTTTGGAGCATTCCTACATGAGGCAGCTTTGATTTTTGCTGTATTTATTTTCACATGAAGTCTTTTCTGGGCCACACACTGGGCTATTAGCAGGTTTAAGTTAGCCAGGTACCACATGGAAATTTTTAATTAAAACCTGCCTTTCTGCTTCTTATTCCATTAATGTACATGCTATTGTACTGCAAAATCTAGCAACAAGAAATGACAAAACCTTCAATTTGTTTTTCTGTACATAAGAATTATAGAGAAACCACAATTGCTGTTCATGATTATTACTGCAATAACAGGACACAATTAAGTTGGTTGTACTTTAGTCATTCTTAAAAAGTCACACCATTGACCAACTTATCACAGAGATTCAGCTACTTTTACTTTGTACTTATTTTGCTCTTCCAGTTTAGCTTCTTTGAAATGTTCAAAGTCTGACACAAAAGGGAAAGGACTGCATACATGCAAATAGAAAGGACCTACATACATGGAAGAATGGACATGAGAAGAAATACCACCAAGGAGGCTTCAGCTGCCAATATTCTTCAGCTGCCAAGCTTTAACTTAGTACTTTCTTTAATTTTTGCTCTGTATGGTGAGCAGATGGATTCACATTTCAGTATCTGGTGGCATCACAAATCAGTGAATTTCAGCTTGACTGAAGTCTTGGAAGCAAGAAACTGATTATTTTAAGCCTGCAGAAGCCAGACAACCTAGAGGAGTTCTGCCAAGCAAAGATGGAATAGAATTTATGGATGCAATTATGAACTTCTGATAAACTGACAATGGTTGGAAAAGGTCTGGTTCTGATCTTGCTGTTGAGTAATCCTTGTGCAACATTTAGGATAGGTCCACCTGCTGCTTGTACTTCAGCTGCATGCCAGCACTTTCTCTCCTTCACGGCAGTAGAATGCTTCGCACTGTGTTGTTTCCTCTACTACCACAACTCAAACATCACTTCAAGCTTTGTCTCTGAAAAGATCTCTGGTTTTCCACAGTGAGCGTTTTCTAATCTCTTCCCTTATTCACTCTTGCAGCTCTTTTCTGAGACACCTGCAAATTAATCAGCAATCCTCTCCAATGCAGTGAACCAAAACCAGCCACAACACTCCAGTGGTATTTCTCTTAATGCCAAATGCAGATGTGGTACAGCCTTGCAAGACCAGCCTCACATTTTCCTGGTGATGGATCCATGGAGTATATTAGATGTCATGATGGAAGAACCACACTTGCAGCTTTTGCTTACCTGACTATCAACAGTGACCCTGCACCGTGTCATGTTGGCTTTTTGTCTTCTACAGACTGTAATGCTGATGGGAACTTAGTACAGAAGCAACACAACCACAAAAAGCTTGCAAGGAGCCTGCAAACAGGGCTTTTTTTCCAAGTGCTTCTCTGAAGTGTACTAGTACTAGGATTGACTAAGTAAACAGATTCTCAAGTTGAGCAATGAACTGTCATCTCTTTCCCTCCTCCCACTACACAGGTACACATATTCTTTCATACTGCAACAATTTAAAGACATCCACCAACCTCCCTGTTTAAGCACTATATAGCAGACATCTGTGGAATGAGACAGAAGGTCGCTATGAAATGTTGGGCCAACCACTTCGCATCTTCTGTGGGACAGCAGGGATGACTGACCAACTGACAGACAAAGCGAAAGATAAACTTGGTTTGATTATTTACAGATTCCCAAACTCAAACCTGATAAGAGTCCATAATGATTAACAGCCAGCTGCTGAACAGAATTGCAGCAGTCTATAGTTTGTAAGGAGAAAAACAGTGGTGCCTCAGTGCCTCAGACCAGAGAAGTGAACAACAGCTACCACATGCTCAGCTTCAGGCAGTTAGTGCAGGGGCAGAAACTACCAAGTCCTCCCTCAATGGAGCTGGCTAACTACAGTCCATTTCTACTACCTTGTGCTTTTGTAGTCCTTGCCTCTACCGTGTCAAGGAGATGAATTTGTCAACAATAATTTCAGATGCTAGCACTACTAAACAAAAAGCCCTCTGAATTCCTGTTTATACATTCCAAACCTGTCTTTGGGAAAGGCTCTTCCTGAGATTGCTTCTGCACCTTCCAACAGGTGACTTACCTAATACCTACAGAAAGTGTGCTATCAAGTAAAATTCATAGACAGAAGGTCCCCAATACTACTAAGTCCCATCTGGAGTAGTTTAATGGTACTGCTTCTCAAGGGGAGAACATCAAATTAGAGATTTTTACCTTTTGTAGGTGCAAACTTCATACCCATCATCAAAGCAGCTATTTTGAAAACTTATTCTTACAAGCTACATACCTCTTATAGGTTTATGCAGCTTACATGGAGACAACACATGAAATTCTCTGCATTAACAGAATGAAAAAGCAGTTTCACAGCAGTCATCACTTATAGGTACTAGCAGATATAATTCACGTAAAAAGTAAGAACATTAATATTGCAGAGGCTTGGTTTCCCCTCTGAATACTAATAATGTATTTCATTATTTTAAAATCTTTAAGGCCCTACTGCCAAACTGTTTGGCTGCCTAACAGTTCTGTTGAAGTGTTTTCCTGTGCAGAGCCAGGAGCTGGACCCAATGATCTTTCCGGACCGCTTCCAACTCAGTATACTCTTATGGTCCTGTAAGAAAGTCTAAAACATCTTTGCTTACTATTTGTGGAAATAAAAAGATTTCCCTGGAAACTCTTAACAATATTGATTTGTGCCAGTGGACAGATGTCTGTAACATAACATACCGTAACTGTCTATGCCTAATCATGGTGCTGGTTTGCTCTACAAACGTCTCCTGACAAGATGAGCATCCAGTTCAAACAGCAGTGGCATGGCTCCTGGAGAGTGCTAGAACTGAATGCCCACTTTATTTGGAGAAGATAATGGGAACACATATTGAAAAATAAACCAAACTGGTATATCTCTGCTCCCCCTGCAGACATGCTGATCTGAAAAAAAAGCCACTTCATTCTGAAAATAATCATTTCCCTCATAAAGCTCAGCAGTAAATTTGGACTTCAAAGGACTGACTCTTTTCAACTCATAACACAAAGAACCACAGAATATGAACTTCATGCAAATATCTTGCTCAAAGAAAAACTGGAAAGTTGCTTGGCTTGGTAGACACACACAAAAGAGAAAGTCTGTTTTTTATCAAAACATTAATACGGACTTTAATGTGTCTTTTTACAACTAATGAGCAACTCAATGCTGTCAAGATTCATTTTGATATGGTGGGCTTCTGAACAAGAGCTTTAAGTAGCCCCTTTCTGTTCCTTGCTGGAACGTGTTGGGGAGGGACCATGGCACAAGCTCCCATTTACTTCTCCTAGGACAAGTAGGTGGAGAACAGCTAAGGTCTAGAACTGTGCAAGAACTGGGGAAAAAAGTAGAAGACATTTACTGGCAACAAATTGCTAAAACCCTTGGGGAAAAAAAAAAAAAGGAAATTGTGGCTCCCTAAGAGCAGTTCATTCCTTAGGAATCCTGCAAGGTTGCTCAGCAACACACCACAATTACTATGGGTCAAGTCCTCAGGACATAATCTAGCCTATTGACTTTAATTCAGCTACTTCTGGCATAAGGTACTGCCAACTGTGAGGATAAAGAAAGCAGAAGCAGTGCAGACTGGAGAGCTCTTAGATGTTGGGAGGAAATTTCAGAGTTTCCAAATGTTTTATCCAAATTGTCCTATCTGCTCAATTCCATAGCTGTGTTCTACAGTCCTTCTTTGACAGAAGTAATTCAAAATCAAATTTTAATTTCAATTTAATAGGAAGGAGAGAACTAAAGTCCACTGATGCAGCTAGACATTTTTGAGTTCAAACAATTTTTCAGTACTCAGACTCCTGCTACAGATACTTTCTTAAAAAAAACCTTAATACCTAATCTTGGAAGAAATCTTAATAAAAATACTTTCCACTCTGTCAAGCATAATTGTTCATGACATGCTTGACCAGAAAGTCACCACCCTTCCCTCTTGTGGATAACTCGACTCTTCCAACACCCATTCACCTAATACATTACTGGGAAACTTTGCTGTTAAGACATAGTTTGAATGTATCACACGTCTCTCCAGTATTTCAGAAGGACAGAACTGCTGAGAGATGTGTATATATAGTAAGGACAGCTCCGAACAGAAGATGAGACCTTGGGATGGCATGAAGTACCACTAAGTATTTGGCTTTCGCATTGGAACAAGCAGCAGTGGTCAACAATTCTTTCGCATTAGTATTCCTAGCAGAGTCCCGAAATGATTAGATTTACTATAAAGAGGGAGCTCATATGGGTTGGAGGGAAAGAAATTCCTTCAGAAAACATTTTCGTTCTCACAGGAACTGCAATAATGACCCTTAAGCCCAGGCTTACAAGGAACATTAGTCCACTCACTGAAATCCAAGTGTTGTTGGGGGTTGGGGTATCCCCTCAAAGAAATACTTAGAGTCAATTTTAAACCTATCATTTTTATTACAAACTCACTCCCAAATACTTATGCAAATTTTGCAACAATTCCTTTCTTGGAATGAAATCTGGGTTTGAAATTCACTATTTAAACAACTAACAAGGACAATGATCACAGGGAAAACAAACCCACCACCTTAATGCAATAAACAAAGCATGCATTTGTGGATTTAAGGTTTTTGAAGGATACAGGTTTATAACTGATGGCCAGAAAGCTTGAATAATCCTAGACCCTGGTATTTCACACAAGCATATGTAATAAAGACACTCAACACAGTCCCCTGGACCTGGTAGTCCATGGGCACTGCACCCCAGCCTTTTTATTGATGGCAGCACACTGCCAGATGGTCGTTCCCTACCAAACCTCAGTTAATTACTAAATGACATTCGATTTCCTTCATGGAAATGTTTCAGCAGAAGCCGTAGATGAAACTTTGAGTACAAACTCATAGCATGATGCACAGACACACAACTGTAAAGGCACATATGTGCACTTGTAAACACACGCCTGTTTCAGCCTTGGCCTCTAGGGAAAGACAACAAACATTTAAAATACAGTCTTTGAAGAAATCAAGAGAAGAAAGCAGAATTTTGCTTGTGCCATTACTAATACAGGCATCTAAATATCTGAACTAGTTTCTCTGAGGGGCTAGCTTGTGCTTTGAAGTACATGCTTTTCAAAATATATCCATGGTCTTTCTGTGAAGGCCGATGATAATTTTATCTCTTCTGAGCCTTGCAGTAATAAATGTTGACAGCCCCAGATGCCAGGTCTTTGGTGAGAGCATCTGTTTGTTTATTCAGGATTAAGTTAAACTACTTAGCCACCATTGCAGCAAATCCACCTCTCCTACAGACATTCTTAAGAGTATTGAAGAAAATAATGAAACACCACATACTGTTGAGAGATCAGTCATGTTCAGTAGGCTGAGAAATCTCAGACAATTTATTCTTGCTGTGGAGGGGTGAGGAATAGACTGCACCACACATCCCCCCAAAAAAAAGAAAAGAAAAAGGCAGTGTTAGCTGCTCTTTGTCTTGATTGTATCACATCACACTTTCATACTGTGGCAAACTTTCAACAAGGGACTCTAAAGCTTGATCCCGCAGTCTTTGTCCAACACGAAATAGATTTAGATATCCAAATAATTATGCTCAGCTATATGAAAAGCGACTGGATGTCTTTTTTTTTTTCCTGAGGCAATTTACTGTAGCCCTTTTACTATCTTTCAATATTTGAAATGTAAAGACTGTTAGCTTTAATTTCCTCTTCCTTAAGGGTGTGAAGGAATGTTATACTCTTACTGACAGGAATGCAATTAAAGACTCCAAATTATCAAACCTGTAACACTGATGCCATTCCTTCACACTGGCAAAACATGCTCATGTATCATATAAAGATCAAAAGCTGTGAGTGCATCAACATGTAGTAAGGCTATGGGATATATAGTAAGTCTTGTGCCACTGGAGTTTCTACACCCTGAGCTGGAGACAATGTGGGAGGGGTGGATGGCTGGCTCACAGCAGCTGCTTCTAATGCCAAACACCCAGCTAGAGGTGGGTGGCAAGACCACCAGAGGCTGCATCCCTGTGATTGGGAACTCATCCTCAGCTCTCTGCATCAAAGGAGAGAAGCTGCTACACTGATATTGCTTGGCAAACAGCTTCTGAAAACCCCCTGGGCTGCGCAGAGACTGAGCAGACTGTGCATCCTGAGGCAAAAGCTGCATCAGCCCAGTGTAATTGGTCCCCAGAGGAAAGGCTCTGCAGTGGGAAAAGCCATCGGAAGTGGGCCTAGGACCGGCTGCCAGGAGACACTCCAAGGTCCAGGCGGCAAATCAGCAGCTTTCTCTACACAAGATGCTGTGCAGCGCTTCCCCCACAAGTTCATGGAGCAAAAAATGATTGCAGGCAGGAAAAACATGACATTTAGTAACATAAATTGACAAGTTCTCAACAGGAACAAAACTATTTTTTCCACTTTGTTACTTTTATATAAATAGTATTTGATTTTTAACATGCAAAAGACTGACAGCACACTAAGCATAAATAGATTGTGATCTCTCTAAACCAGGATGGCTGTTATCAGATTGGCACCGTACGAGGCCATTGTTGGAGCTAAAATTACTTCTCAGGTCTCACAATACACTCCACCAAAGGACACTGTGTCCCACTGCAAAGACACACTACCTACACAGGCATCCACTCTAGGGGTCAGGAAACAAAGGTCTGGGAGAAGTGGAGACTGGACCACTCACCACTCAGGTTTATGGAGCCAGGGTGACTCATTCTCAAGATTTGCACTCCAAAGGTGCAGCAAACATTCAGCAAACATTCAGGAGAAAGAAAGAAATAGTGAATACTTCTGGATTTGACTATGCTCATGGAGCACAACTTGTTGACATCCTCTGATGTGCAAGAAAGACAAACATTTTGTTGATCTGTGCCAAGTATGGCCTTGAAAGCTTGAAGTGCATGCAAGCCCTTATTGCAACAGGTAAATGAGCACCAGTGAAGATGTCATCTACTATCCCTCTGATTTTTGCTGTACTACTCATTTTTCTACTCAAGCAGAAACCTGAAAGACAAGGGAATCTGGTTAACACTTCCTGCATACAGAGGTCAATCACTTCTACACTGTTTTTCTTTTCCTGCAGCACAATTCATGATTTTTACCATGGCCTCCAGAAAACTGTTGCTTTAGTACTTGTCTCACATACAAATGTTTTGAAGGGCATGTATCTTCCCCGACGTTTTCATTGTCAGAATAATTTGACACATACCCACCAACAGGAGTCTGGAGTACCCAAGGTAAATTGTAACATGCAGGCCAAGATTTTCTAGAGAAAACCAAAAGCTTAAACAACTTCCATTTTGTGAGTTTGCCTTTGAAGGAAGAACGCTGGAAGTTGCTTAGAACCCTCTGTTTTTAAATTACACTTCAAAAGCATATAATATTTCTGAAAGAAATCTAACGTGGCCTGAAAACAACTTGGAAAAAACGTATGACCCCCCCCAAGAATAACCTGAAAAAGAATTGCTGCTTATCCCATGAATTGATAGGTGGGCTCTAGAGGCAGTAGAAAATACACCAAGGAAAACCATTTCAAATATGGTTTGCAATGCAGTATTGGCAAACTGCATTATACCACCCCTGTCTAGGCTGAGAGTCAGCAGTGGGCAGCAGACAGGGCAGAGTTAGGGTTGGTGACAGGAGGGGAAAGCAAAAATGGGATGGAAAGAACACAAGGAATGAACTTGGAAATCTGAATTTGCTGCTAAAGGAATGATATTACTGCAAGTACGCGAAGATGGGGGAGAGGGACTGCTCCCTGTGGGAATGGCAGCTACGGCTCACACACTCTAATAATTATAATCATTAATAACAGAAGGATTCCAGGCCTAGACAAAATTTACTACATAGACCTTATGCACAACAAAGTGTGTGTTCCTTATGTAGGATCTTATGCATGCATTATGCCCTGCAGGGAGGCATAAGCAAAGAGCAATACAGAGGGACTTCTCTCACGGCAATTTAATGCGTTAAGCACATTATTTGTGGCCAAAACAGTCATTATTCCTATTCCCAAAGACTGAACAACAGGGAAGACAGAAAGGTTTGTAATGACGTGGTTGCTCATCACACCCTCTCGTTCATTAATTCTTTTGGGTTAGATCACACCACAGTGCTTAAATATACACTACTGTATACACATATATGTATATAAAGCACATTTTACGTTATTTCTTACACAGAATCCATGGAGTTTTAGCAATACAAAACTGATCAAGGAACACGAATAAGTAGCTTATTGCAGATACAATCTTGCCATGTAGGAAGTAACTTGTTTAATGAGCACAATCAGAATTCTTACAAAAATAACAGCTTTGATTAGTAACAGACAGTAGTGCTCATAGAAGTAACTGATTTATTTTAATTGGTTTCATTTGAGACCCACACAGAATTAATTTTTCCACACACAAATTGCAAGACTTTTAGTCTTCAAGGTTTAACTCTGCTGCTGGTGGTCTCTGTATTTGCTGCAGCACATTTCAATAATTAAGTCTCTTAAACTTCTCTTTGTTTTGCTAGGGATGGAAAGCCAGTGAATGAGTTTTCAGTTAAAGGATGTAGGAGAGGTGAGTAGTGGAGGCCACGTGTATGCACATGCAGTAGTACACACAGTGCACCAACATTTAAAAAAGTCCCTTATAGCAATAGTATACTACATAAGTATTTAAATATGTAGTAAAATAAGTCTTGCATGTGTAAGAAAACACTGTAGATTAAATACGCCTCTTTCCCATCAAAGGTAACTATTTTTAAGGACTAAATTAAGAAAATGCATCTAAAAGATGTGGCTTTCTGCATAAACAGAACATACTCGAGGACAGCTCAAGTTTTTACCATTCAAAATCTTTTCTCAGTTAACAGCAAGTCTAAGGACAAACTTTCTTGACTGTTAATGATGAGAAAAACTAACAACTGCTGTCCTGCCTCAAAAATGTCCACTCCTCCAGCTGGCCACAAACCAAGTGGAAATTCCAGATTTGGAGGCAATTATTTATATATGTCTCCTTCCAC